>CM041637.1:48694732-48756014 GCA_023333625.1 Bothriochloa decipiens | reverse complement strand
CGAAGAGAAGAGGTTGAATTTCAAAAAATTAAGTGGCACTATAACCCGGGAACCATACATCCACCAATCAAGGAGTGTTGTTACTGCAAGGACAATGGCCCTGCAGAAAGATTAAACAAATAACTTATATAGAATAGTCATACATTGGGAAAGATAAAAAAATGGCATCACAACAGAATCAACAAATAAGCAACATTTCTTTCCTCCCAGGAAAGAAACAAAAACCAAAGAATTGAGGGTGGGGTGGGACTTGACATGGCGATCTTAAAAAAAATGTCAGGATTGGGCATATAAGTCCAGTGTGCAAAATCAAGAAACAATAAAGATAAGCCAGCGTAGTGAAATTCACAAATCTTAAACAAAAGATAGTTGCCATGAATTTTAACAATAATAACTTACCCTACTGGAATGACATCAAGAAGGACAAAACGACATTTTGATTTCATCTGAATAAAATCCAAAAGACCAACATATAGCCATGTTACAGCACTTGTTGGCCGAATGGCACAGGACAAGGCTGCTATCAGAAGAGCCAGTTTTCTTGATGAGACACTTTGTTCACAGGCAGCATGCTGCTTTGAAACGACTGAGGTTGCCTTGGAAGACTCTATTGCAGTAAACCAGTAATAGAGTCCAGCTACAGTCAAAACAGTTTCCAAGCTGTTTGATAAAGTCCGCGTGATGCAGAAAAACATGAACCAGTTAGCCAACTGAGAAAATAACTGCAAAGAGTTTGTTAAGGCTGACATCCAAGGTTATTGAAGTCATATAGTCATGAAGGGAATTTGTATAGGTACATAGATGGGTTTAAGGATACTGTCCACTGGGCAACCTGACCATTGAAAATAAGTTTGGAAAATTTATACAAGTATAGATCTCCAAAAGCTGCAAACACAGATTGCAGGAGACGTGGAGCCATCACCTACAGGAAAAATGGAGAAACAGTTAGGGAAATGCTCCTCCCCGGAAAGTGAAAAGGATGAAGCTGACTAGCTGAGTAGAGATCTAACAACGAATGTAAAGAGTTATGATACACATGGCTTTTGTTGGAGCAGAATGGCATGGTTCTCATTAACCTTGATGTTCAAATTAAGCTGGCAACTTGGTGTTTATACTTTATAATTAAGATTAAACTATGTTTTCATATGTTTATTAAGATAAGAGGCTGGTATCACAAGGCCAACACAATTGCTCAAACCAAGTTCCAAGTCATTTATCAGAATAATTCTTGATCTTGAATCTTTCTTTCAAAAAGGGTCAACTTATTGATACTGATTAGAGAATTTATGTCGAAGGGCGGCCCTGGTGCAAGCGGTAGAGCTTTACCGCCTGTGACCAAGAGGTCCAGGGTTCAAGCTCCAGCCTCTGCATATTTGTGCAGGGATGGCTGCTGGCTATTTTCCCTTCCCCAGACCCCGCAGTGCGGGAGCCTACGGCACTGGGTACGCCCTTATTAGAGAATTTATGTTACTGGTAATGCTGTCATACATCCTACACTAGAAAATATAAATCCTGACCCCTGACAATTCTAGCCCCGCGAGCTCGTGACTATTCACCATCCTCCCCGCAACTGAATTGATGCTCTGCTATAGCTGACATAAACTGGTTAGGCTATTACCATAACCCACGGAGTGTCTAGGTGGAGTAGCGCCAGGATCTTGTAGAGAGCAGCAAAGATCAACGGGTGGAGGTAACTTCGCAGGCCCCGCTGCCACTCCCATGTAAGGTGACCATAGCTGCACCCAACCGCAAGAGAAGAAAAGGTTTTAGCAATTGGGCATCACATTTCCATGGAAAACAATGCTACGCAGCCCTCATCTCGCAGAGAAACCATCTCATTCCCTCGAGCTAAGCAGTGAGCAGCAAGCCGATCCAATTGGACATTCGGGGCGCAACACCAGCGAAACAAGCAACGGCGGCAAGGCGAGGGCGAGGGCGAGAGCGAGGTTACCCGAAGGCGACGCGGTGGGCGACCTCGAGGCACTGCCAGTGCTCGTCGGGGTTGAAGTAGGTGCGCACGAGCAGCGCGTTGGCCGCGCGGAACGCCAGCGCGAGCGCCAGCACCCTCCGGTCCGAACCCAGCTCCGCCCACGGCCAGATCCGTCCCGACTTCTCCGGCGTAGGGGCCAGACCGGCGTCGCCAGGCGGCGAGCCGGCAGCGCGAGATCGCCTCCGGTGGCTCATCGCCAGGGACCGCTGGCCGGAGAGGGGACCGCGGAGGAGGAAATGAAGGCCCGTGCCGCGCTGCCGGACTGCGGGGTTAGTGGGCCAAAAGTTTGGACTTGGCAGATGGGCTCACTTGAGCCGATTATGACTTGTGGACCCATATAACACAGCTCCCCCACCTCCGAGAAAAGAGAGAGTTGTATGGCTTCGTGGCATAAACACATGCCGAGCCGACGAGGAATGACATAAACAGAGTGTAACCTACAATACCATATACTCCGTATATCACTACTATATTTATTCATATATATTTACTGATTCTATTATCAAGCATACATTAGGTTTGTTCGTTCAATATATCCCGCATGTGTTGGTCTTCCTTTGTTTATGTTATTATAGTAATATTATCGGTGTAGTAGATAGTTTCATGTGTAATGGCTTTACTGGTGAGGTGTCCTGCTGAGGTGTCCGTGCCAAATAGGACCTAAGTCTTCATATATCGACGTTAAAGCTCTTTCCAAGCTTGGCAGATTATGTTAATGAACATTCACAGTTGAGAACAAGATTGTTCACTTAACTCATAAGCCTGCTGGTTTAATAATAGTACTATATGAGAAAAAATACTCTAAGACTAGAATAAAGGAACAAGACAATATTAAAGATAAGCATGGTAGATTATATTAATGAGCATTCACAATTGAGGACATGCTCCTCCTACTTTATCATATACAAATGGGTAGAAGTGAATCGACATCACATTATATATTCACATGTTATTGTCATATCCAATATCATAGGCCGTATTTGGTTTGGGTGCTATCCCCAACCAGGCTCCCTGGGGGCCCAAAAACGAGTTGTTTGGTTGCCTGGTCAGGGGGTCTGACCTGGCTAACTTGGGCCAGCCATACAGCGTTAGCCAGGCCAGGGGTGAACGCCCGAATCGGCCGTTCCCCACTGGCCAGGCTTGCGCCAGCCCTCACATGCGTTTGTGGTCACCTCCCCTCCTCCTCACCCGAGCATGCGCCATCACCACCAGTGCTCCTGCTGCCCCCGCTGGTGCTCCTTCTTCCCACGCCGGTGCTCCCCTCCTTCCCCAGCCGGTGCTCCTCCTCCTTCCCACGGCGGTGCTCCCCTCCTCCCCCCGCCGGTGGATGCTGGCGCACAGATCCGGCGGCATGGGGTACTCGTCGCGGCAGAGCTTGGCGAGGTGGCGGCCCGTGGCGATGCCGAGGCGCGCGGCAAGGAGCTGCACGAGGAGGCCCATGGCGGTGGCCCACGTGAGCAGCCACAGCAGCGTGTCCCCGGCGATGGTGCCCGCCTGGAGGTCCCCCTCGTGGTTGCCTGGGTCCAGGAACGCGATGCTCATCAGGAAGGGCGGTGTGGCGGAGGAGGGGGAGGAGGAGTAGATTTGGAGGCTGGGTTGCGGAGGATCTCGGGAAGGACGGCGACACCGGAGGAGATGGAGCCTAGAGGAGGACCGACTGTGCACCACCACAAAGTTGTCCGTCCGGAGAGGGAGGACCCAAGCTGCCGCCGCGAAGCCATCCGTCTGGAGAAGGAGAGCTGGGATGACAGGCCGCCGTCACGGGCGTAGGGTACGCCATCGCTCCAGGAAGGAGGAGCGGCGCGTCGGTGTTCCAGGGTGCGTGTCCAGTGCTCTCGTCGGTGAGGAGCGCCTGCTCGGTCTCGTGGTGTGGGCACGCGGTGATCCAGCCCTCCGAAGCGGCGGTGTGTAACACCCCAGGTGTTAACTACGTCTTTGCACTGTATATCATGGGCATAATCATATCATCTGCATCAAATCACATTCAATGACCTGCTTTGCTTGATGTTTGTTTGCATTTAGTTCAAATTATTTGACCTGGGTGTTGAGTTGTAATGAATGTGTGCAAATGATTGTGGTTAGGACCTAAATATGTTCAGAAGGGTATTAGGGTCAATATTTTCCTGGTCGTGTGGTTTCAAAATTAAGTATTGAAAAATTAGGATTTAATTACCCTAATTACGATTGCTCGACCTTAACTAGAAGGGTATCTACATTGTTTATCTCAAGTTAGAACCTTAACATGGTTTGTAGAGAAAAATATTTGGAACAAAATCTCTATTTTTACCAAATCATAAAAATGCTTTTTAGGCCTTCAAAAAGGTCAAAAACAGTGGGTAGAATATTGGAAAGTAATATTTTTTGTAATTTAAATTTGACCCAAATTCACATTTTCAAATATAGGCTGAATTAGCCAAAACTTTCTATATATGAAATGTTCTACTCATCAAATAGAGCAACTTTGGTATTCAAAGTTTTTCGAAATTCGGCACGGTTTGGGAGCTACAACGTGTCAAAGTTCATAGTTCATTTTCAATAGTGGTGGGACCCACCCGGACCCACCTGTCATCCCCTCCCTCTCTCTTTTCCACTTTCTCCTCTGCTTCCCCGGTGCCAGAGCCACAGCAACACCAACGCCGCTGCTTCCATGCCCGCTCCGCCCTGTCTGCCTCGCCCGCCGCTTCGCGACATGCGCTACACGACGTGGCCACAGGTACTAGAGTGCGCACGCCTGCCGCTCGCCATCATCACCCGTGCGCCGCGCAGTCAGCAACGGCAGCACGCCATCTATCTCCTCCGCCTAGCCTCGGCCTTCTTAAGCACGCGAGCAAGCTACCGTCCTCATTCACTCCCCACTCCCATTCACTGCCTCTCCCTCTCTGCCTCGCCCTCCATCTTCCTCTTCGCGCGAGCAGAGCACTGGCAGCAGCAGCTCTCGTCGCCTTCATGATTCTCCTCCGCCACCGCATCCTTGCTCACAATAGCCCACCTCCCTGCTTGCCTAGGCTCACGCTACTCCTTGATCCCGCTAGCAGCCGCCGTCGTCGAAGGTAACGGCCGAATGGGCCCCTTCTTCTTCTGCCGGCCATGGTCGCCGTGGTCCGCCGTGGTCGCGCGCCTCCGGCCCCGTTTTTCCCTTCCTCTCTCTATGGATTAGGTCGCTAGGACCTGCTGGTGCTCATGGCATGGTCGGCTTGGCCGCTTAGGGCTTAGCTCGCCGGAGCCCGAGCAGCGCCACCGCCGGACCCTGTTCCATCCGTCGGAGGTAGAAGACAAGGGCATCAACGCGAATTCATTACTCTTTTCAGACCTGTATGCAAAAGTGCGTAGACACAGAGTTACATAACTAGGCTTACATAATTTATGAAAATTGCAGGGGCCTCGAAGTAAAGTGTTTGTCCTATATGGATTTTTATTTTAATCCCAAAAATAATTTCCAAAAAATGGTTTTAAACTTCTAAAATTCATATCTCAGTGAATATAGCTCCGATTTGAGTGGTTCAAGTTGCCAAATTTTTCTTATGATGTATTCAATCTATTAAAAATATAATATATCATATTTGGGATACTTTTCTGTATAGGTTTATTTAAGTTGATTTATTTACATTAAATGCTTATAATCTTTAGAAATGCATAACTAATTCTAGAAAAGTCAGAAAAATATGATTTTTATTGGGTTAGTCTTGTGTTGGAATGATCTAGCTATGAAAAATGTATCATGTGCATGTGCTGTGTGAAATTATAAAGTTGTAGTTTAAGTGGGATATTAGGGTTATTCTTGGAATAATTCGTAAATGTATTGTGTGGACCTAGTATGGAGTTGATAATTTTTTAGTCTACTTATATGCCATAAGGTAGATCTTGATGTGGTGAAACATGAGGTTTAACATACTTCATAGTATAAAGTATTTTTAGGTCCCCTTTTATGCGCTGCCTTGTAATTTTTGTGTAGAATAATGGCTTATCCAAATGAGGTAAAATTTGGATGGTGAGCTAGTATTGCCATATTTTGTCTCCTGTAATTTTTGTAGATTTTTTTGTTAAGCACGAGTAGGTGTTGCAGTTATACCCTATGACTATAATTGCTTTATTTATGTCTTGTCTTATTATGTTATGCCCTCGATAGTGTTTCATTATAATTGTGTAGAGGGTATAATCTGTTTGTGTAAGAATGTAACTTTGGTTGATATTACGATTCACTGTCTTTATTAGAATCCATTAGTAATGTGTGTATATGTCTTGTATGGTAGTTGAGTGGTTCGGCTTTTATACATGCCATTGGTTACGCTTAGTATAGGTCTTTGGCTTTACTGGTTTGTTTGCTAGTGATAGTAAGATAGTTAGTTGTTTTACTGGCTTGTTTGCTAGCGATAAGTAGAAAGAAGGTTTCATCGATAGGCTTGTATTGTTTTCAGTAGAGAATACAGCAAATGATATGTGCTTATGGTACCTGTTCTTGGATGATGTTGACTACATTGTAGAAAGGATATGCAAGCATTCATCATCATCATACTCCATTATCATACCGTGTGCATTCTTCGTATTCATACATGCATCCGCATCATACATGATCGCTAGGAGAACCTAACATGACATGAAACAGGAATCCAGAAGAGGAGTTCCAAAAGGAAGCTTCCGCCTAGGAGGTGATCGAGAACCAGGAACCAGACGTGGAGTGATCGAGTGCCTGGAGCTTCAACCTCGCTCGTCAGAGGAAGGCAATGTAACACCCCTGGTGTTATATCAACTAAAACCTGCCATGTCATCATATGTATTGCAAAGCATTCATGTTTAGGTCAACCTTGATATGCATCAACTAAAACATGTTTATATTTTATAGGTTGTTTGTGTTTTTGAAATGTTATGTCACATGAAATCATAAAACCCTACTTTCGAATGACATCTCAAATACTTAGTTTATACTCTATGTACTTGAGGTGTAAATCATGTTTATACTAGTTTCAAGCATAGTGTGTAAATCTAAGTCTAACCCTTAAAAATGATTTCCATATTTGAAGTTGAATTTGGATTTCAAAGCTTATTCCTAAGTCTTACAATTCAAATCTAAATTCAAATTGGAAAGTTATAAAATATTTTTCAAAAGTCAACTTGGTCAACCAAGGGTGTCATTGGGTCATTGACCTAAAAATGTCCTTGGATGATGTTTGTGATCAATAATGACCAACCAATTAATTTAGAAACCAAACCGAGTTTGAATTCGGTTTGAAAAACCCTTTATTTCAAAAGCTTATTTTACCCCCTTTTTGATAATTCAAAATATATATAGAATTTGGAGATACTCTCAAAATATAGTTTGTAGATTTTGACAAGAGCTATAAAGTTGGTATTTAAAGTTTTCAAGTTTTCAAAAAGAATTTCAAATAAATTTGAAAATATAGTTTTCCTGCATTTGCCCCTTTTTGATTTTAAACCCATGATTCAAAAATTATGCACATTTTGGGAAAACTTTGTATATGAAAAATATTTGGTTTGAAAAGTTGAGCACTCCATAGTTTTGGATATTTTCAAGTTTTATTGAAAAATCAAAAGTAATTTCAAATATTTGTTTCTAGGGTTTTGTTTCCCTTTTGAATTTGAATTCATATTTCAAAAACTATGAAAAATTTGAAAATGTTTATTAAATTAAAAGGGTATCTCTTGAAAAGTTATGCAAATAAAATTTTGAGATATTTTCAAGTTCTTATGTAATTTCTAGAGTAATTTGCAAATTTTCAAAATGATATCACCTGCTACAGTAGAAGATGACGTCACCTTCACCTTCCTCTCTCACTGTCGCTGGCGTCGCCGTGGCCTTCCTTGCCATACTGGCCTACCTCTACAGCCAGCTCGCACCTCGTGCTTGAAGCATCCTCACCGCGTGTCGCCCTCCCTTTCCTCGAGCTCTGGCTACAAATAGAAGCGTCGTGGCCGACTTCTCCTTTTTCCCTGCACCGCCGCCATCGAGATCGTCATCGCCGGCCAAAATTTCACCGCTGTCAGCCACTCCCCACCTTCATTTTCTCTTCCTCCAGCTTTGTTTCACTTTTGCACATCTCCCTAGCTAGCTCAAGTAGCCTTGCGCCACCGAAATCGGCCGGCCCACCGTCTTCTTCCTTGCAACCGGCAAGCAGAGCCGCCGCGTGCCGCCACCGTCGACTGCCGCCGTGGTTGTTCATTTTCTTCCCTCTTCTTTCCTAACGTGCTCACCTTGATCTCCTCCCTCTCATGCGCTCCGTGGTTCACTCGTTGGTGCTCAGGAATCGCTGGAAAGCCACCCTTGCCGCTGGAGCACGCCGCCGCCATCCCTGTCCACGTCGAATTCGTCCCTCAGCCATTGTCGAGCTTTCATCTTCAAGCGCATCATCACCGGGGTGAGCTCCTTGTCATGCCCGTTCCTTTTGTTTGGTCTCTAGTCCGCTGTTGTGGCCTGCTGCCGTGCGCCGTCACCGGCGCGACCTTGCCAGCGCCGCCGCGTGCGAGGCCGAGGCCGTTAGGATCGTGTTTTAGCCAAATTAGCTCGCGCTTCATGTCCGTCTAGTCACGCTGGTCATGTTGCTCGCGTTAGTCGCACCGGAGGAAGCTCTGGTGAGCTCTACCGTCGGGCCGCCATGCCGCCATGGTCGCCGGCGAGGTACCTCCGAGGTCCCTACTGCCGCATTAGCTAGGCTATCTTGTTCCCCGTGTCGAGCTAAGCCTGTAGGGACAAACCTCATGGCCGGAGACCTCGCCACCGGCGAGATATCGTCGGTCAAAATCCGTCCGC
Organism: Bothriochloa decipiens; assembly: GCA_023333625.1. Lineage (NCBI taxonomy): Eukaryota > Viridiplantae > Streptophyta > Magnoliopsida > Poales > Poaceae > Bothriochloa > Bothriochloa decipiens. The sequence goes on along the minus strand of CM041637.1, from coordinate 48,747,261 downwards.
CGCAGGTCAACATCGGGAAAGGATTTTTTCTTTTTCCTTTCTATTTTCAGAAAATGATTTAAATGCTATTGTTTTTGGAAAATCATAGTAAATCATGTATATCTCCAAAAATTATGAAAATTTATGTGTATGCTCTTTTGATGTTCTCTACCTAGAAAAAATATGAAATGCCAAATTTGAGTTTTTTTGGATAAGTTAAAATTAGCTCTTTTAATTACAAATGCATATTCAATGATTTTTAATAAATAAAATAATTGGTTTTTATTTCTGAAATTTGTTTTTCCATCTAATTAGAGCAAGATCTTTTCAAAATAAAATTTTGAGCTCATTTAGATAAACTTAGTTTTATGCCTTTATTTTATGCTTTTAATTAATTAATTAATCCTTGTAAGCATGCTTAATCATTATAGGATTTGTTTGACTTTGGGATTGATTGATGACCTTAGGTCATTAACCTTAATGACCTTTGGCACTTTAATTAATTGTTTGCGCTTATCTTAATTATGTCATTAAGGCTTAATCAACGTTATTTCATGTGCTTAAATAACCTCATTAAAGACGTAGTTAACCCTAATGAACTTAGTAAGTTTTGTTGGTTTACAACTTTATCATAAAGAAAAGTTATACTCAAGTCCTTAATCTGATTATACATTCATCAAGCATCATGTTTACTTTTCCATCATGTTGAAACATATCATGTTATCGTGTAGCTTCCGTTAACGGAGAGTTTAACGTTGTCGAACCATATCCCAAAGAAGAGCAGAATCAGGAGTTGGGTGTTGATCCAGAGTCAGAAATCGTCTACCCTGAACATCAAGGCAAGCCCCGGATGCATTCAAACCCTACCCTTATTTTATAGAAGTTTTATCGCTTTAGTTGTGAAATATTGTATTAAGTAATAGGAATTAAGTGATAACCCACCAATTGCATTACCTGTCTTATTTCCATATTCCTTGTTACCTGATTTTGAAAGATACGTAGTAATGCTTAGCCCTGCTTAATTAGATAGGTTTTCAAAAAGTAAAAGAATGAAAAAGATGAGAATGGCTTTGTTTGTGGAAACATGACGATAGTTAATAAATCAAGTCCGGACAGGTAACTTGCATTGAGAATGGAGTCCCTCTGTAGTGTTTCCGTCTGTTGATGCCCTAGGTCCCGTTCGATGGTGAATCGGTGATATCGAGAAATTAGAAAATCCACATGCATGAAGTGATATACAGTGGGCCAGAGTCCCCATGTATGTCATGGAGTGATATATAGTGGGCCAGAGTCCCCACATATGTCATAGTGTGTTATACTATGGGTTTAAGTTCCCACGTATATCGGTACACTGGGTCTAAGTGCTCACGTGTATCATGTGGTGATATATGGCTGCGGTTGTTATCCCGGTATATCTGTGATCTGGTATGCATCGGAGTTAGAGTCTCCGGTATCCCAGTGATCTAGGTCCCATCTGGGTATAAAAATAGATTCGAATTGTCGTTGCTTCTCGGAGAAGAAGACTCAGTCGGTGTTCATCATCGTAGTAATAACTTGAATAATGATAAAGTATCTAAATGAAGTTGTTTGGTAATGTTGAGCTAGAGCAAGAGAACTTTATTTTCTGTTATAACTTGATGAGTTAAAACTTGATCCTCAAGAGCTTTTCTGCAAAAATTCCTATGAGCCTTACCTTGTCGCTCTAGCCTGCATTTTTGAGTCTTCACCCCTTTTTTTCATCGGGTCAGTCTTGTTGAGTACTTTTGTACTCAGGGTTTGTTGAACCCTTGTGCAGGTGAGCCCTATGCGCAGGATTGCTTTGCACCCTACTGCATGACAGTCGTTGCGGAGAGTGACGACGAATAGGCTATCTCTCTTTTGGGCAGAGCGTATCATCAAGGTTTTGTAATAAGTTATATTGCTACTCCACTGCTCCTATGGTTGTAATAATTAAAAACATATGGTTTATAAGTTTAAAACTAAATATTTGTAAACTTATGTTATTGTAATCCTTCTGCTATTTTACTCTGATATATCTTATTTGTATAAAATTATTGTAATACTGTAATATCTCTTTATAATGATTGATCCTGCTCGAAGAATCATGGATGATTCGGGATTTACCCGACAGACCTTTAAGTCTTATGGAATACATTCATGGTTATTAGGAGTCTGTTTAGATAATAATAATGCATGTGGGCCATATGATTTAGGAGGTTCTGCCACAGGCAAGCACCGGAGCATTCCTCCCTACATCTTTAAAAATAACTTAATTTGCGTCCTTTATTGTTTATGATGCATTAAGTTTATAGGCATTGATCGATATTGTCGATGCATTATGATTACCCTTGTCCACCTGAGTTACTCAAACACCCTGTTAAGTATAGGTTCACTTATATGCTTAGCCTTGCTTAAATAGATCGGTAGAAGTTGGGTGATTTCCTGTCATTCGCGAGTTATAGGTGGTGACTCTTAATGGTGAGTTATACCGTTGTTTGGATAACCATGAGAAGTAATAAATCGAGACCGGGCGGGATTGGTGCTGTGGACAGAACTGGAGGTTATGTGTTGTTTTATCCTGTCTGTGTCGAACTAGGGCCCCGTCCGATGTCTCGGCCCTCAAGTCATGTTGAACGCATGCCCCACAGATAGCTGGAAGGATGCGATCATCCGACCGCGAAGCCTTGAGTTATGTTTGGGCTGGGTTTCGACCTACTGAATGCTTCATATTAGAGATGGCACGGGTGATTACAGGGGCGCGGAGAGTAAGCCTGAGGTCGGCGATGTCCGACTAGTATGCAGCCGGGCGGCCCCTGGGTACGATAGTTCCTGTTGATCCTGTGACTCTACCCAAACAGGCCAAGGTGACCTAATCGACCCTGACGAGGGAAGTGTGGTTTGTGTGGGGAATACCTCGCCAGTTGGTTTGTAATCGATTATAATCGTCATCATCCTTGGATAGTGGACACTGTCTTGAGCACCGGCATCGTAGTAACAACTTGAATAAAGAGATGAGATGGTTATGATGTTGATGCTGAAAGATGCTTAATTGGAAGTGGCACCATGACTGTTTAGATCAGGTGCTAATCTAGCATAATCAGGTTAATAACTTTAAAATACAAAGCTAAAAGGTTATAATAATTGTTCCTAATAAACTCAAACTTTTATGCAAAGAAATGAGTCAGTTAGCCACCTTATACAGCCTTGCATACTCCTTGGAGTCACTTTATTTTTGGTTTATGACAGGTAAGTCTAGCTGAGTACATTCTCATACTCAGGGTTTTATTCCCACTTGTTGCAGATCGTAAGACTATTGCTGTGGCGACAAGATGGACCTGTATCCTACTACGGGAGGACTAGACCTTGGACAAGGTCAACTATTATATCTCGTCTAATTGCTATTGCGAGATGTCGACCCTGAACTGGCAATGTATTTAAACCATAGGTGTGAGTATATGTTAAAAACATATTTACTTCCGCTATTACTTGCAACTCTGATATTCAAGAGGGTTTATGTAAAATAGGCGAATGGTAACTGCTGAACTGTGCGATTCCTGGTGTGTCATTGAAAAAGTTTAAAATCCTTTGAGATTTCACGAACTACAGGGTCAATATGAGCACAACGTGCTAACTAAATTGCCTCGGCGGTTTACTTAGTACCTTGGGTTTATATTAATTGGGCGGTTCTGTTACACGGCGCTCCTCACGGCCGCAGCGCGCTCCCATGACCTCTGCCTGGGCCGCGCTCTCCACGCTCTCCACCTGCTTGTGGTGCTCGCACATGGCAAGCTCGGCCTCCATTCTTTGCGGGCGTTCAGCAGCCACGCCCATGGCAAGCTCCGGCATGAAGTCCAGTGGTGGAGAGGAGGTGCTCGCTGCAGAGGTGACGCGGGTCGCCATGGCGGAGCTGACACAGCTCGACGGTGGCGGAGTGGAGATGCTCGTTGAATGCCATGGCAGCGCATGAGTGTGCCTGCTACCTATTTGATAAAATGTCTTGATGGGTGGTGAACTCACCAGGTCTAAGGAAGAGGTGATTGCAAACAAACCAAGCCAACTAACCAAACATGAACCCATTCTAACCAGGCTCCGTAGAGGAAACAACCAAACAAACAAGTCTTGGCTTTCTCCACACAGGCCAAGTCTAGCTTGGTCAGGTTTTGCTAGCCAGGCTACGTTAGCACATAAACCAAACACACCCATAATGAGTGTTTGGTTGGTTGGCCAGATGCTAGCCAGGCTTTAGGTTGCCGGATTTTTTATGTTTGGTTGGTTGCATGGGCTGTCTAGCCATGCCAGATTGGGTCACCGACCACCTCTTAGCCTGGCTCCACAAGAACGCGGAGACCAGTCATTATTTGCTGGAGCTAGAGCCAGCCCCGTGCCTCCTTTCTCATCATCGCTTTGGCCCTCACCTACTAGCTACCGCCTCCCCTTTGCTCTTCTATTGTGGTCTCATCCAGTTCGATTTCTTTGTTTTGTTTGCGTGCGACCAATATTAACTTGCATCGATCAATCAATGTGTACTTGGAGCGCGCTACGCATACAAGGAAGCCAACATGCACAACTAATATATATTAGAGGGGTAATGTTACCAATTCAGAAAAGATGTGACCGTATTGAAACAAAACATGAAACCAAACATATCTCAGAGCTAGTACAGTACAGGTAAACAAACAAATAAGAGTCGACTTGCTTGGGACAGGCTTAGGCTAGCCTAGCTTGGTTGTTGGTGTATAATGCATTAGTATTTAACTATTTATTGTTTGTTGGCGTTGTTATTATATCCTTCCTCTTCTTATTATGATTATTTTTTATTTCCTTATTTGTATTTTATTTATTGTTATATTATATGATTGACCCAACACAAGTGAACTACCTACCGCCGCATGTGCGGAGTCTGAGGAGAGAAAGAAAAAAACAAAGAAAACATTCGTCCTCAACCAATCATCGTACACTGGAACAGTGGAGCGAGAGCGACGGAAGGCGGGACCGCGGCCCGAGTCCCAGGGGAAGGAGAGGAGGGCCCCGCCACCGCCACAGCCCACCGTCCTTCCGCCTCGCCTCGCCGCGCCGCGCCGCGTTCTTTCCTTCCTACGCGTCGGTTGCTCGAGCTCGCCGGCGCCCGATCGCGCCACGCGCCTAGCCCTAGCGTCGCCAACCTCCGCCTCCGCCGGCGCATTCCCGGGCGCCCGGGCCACCGGAGGTACGATTCCACCCACCCGCCGGTTCCTATTCTCTTCATCCCCTGCGCCTTCCTTCGCATCGTGGGAATTGAGGCCCTAATTTCGGAGGAATGCGGGTGTGCCTATTCTCATCGCACGGAATTTAGACAGTTTTTTTTTAAATACAATTTAGACCCAGTTTTGGAGGAATGCCGAGTGCCTGTGGTTTAGGGTATTGTTTATTCCGATTAACTCTCTTTGAAAAAGAAAATGCTCATTCTGGTTGCTGTGTATACGGTGCCTTGGGAATAGGATCATAGCTAGAGACGGTATTTATTTTTTTCTCGAATAAATACACAGGGTACCTGCACAACGTTTCATTAAGAAGGAAGACATGATATTAGCAACTCCCCACCACCACCACCACCACCACCACCACACACCCACCCATCCACTCCACACCCACGGCAGCCCAAACTTACTAATGGAGTCACACAAACACACACAAGGAGTGTAAAATGGGCGACCACAATCACAATACCACAAAAACCACCACCTTAGACGGCAGCCATGTCCAGCTGTGGTAGCCCCCCTAGCATCCACTAGACACCGCAAAGTGACCCTCTTCCAAAATTTGCCAATGTGAAGGCACACATGTGGTCATCCATGGATAGATTAAGGTATTTGTTTCCCATGTGTGCATTTGGTCAAAATGTAATCAAACAATGAAACACTTGGGCTTCCTCATCCTATATGATATACAGGAGTGCTCCTGCTATTTTCTTTATGGTGCGTGCGTGTATGTGCCTTTCCTGCTGCCATTTGATTGACAAAAAGTTTGTTCCGTGTTTGATGCTATCGCTGCAGAGGCAAAATGGCAAACGCTTCATGAGGATCATCAATGGATGAAGCAGCTGGAGGCAACATGGCAAGCAGGAATGGCGGCCATGGTGTCACCAGTACCTCTCACTTGGGTTCAGGCCACATGCACAAAGTGTCGAGCACGAGGAGGAGGGCACATCCTCCCACGAGGATGGGGAGTGAGGTGCCAGAGCCGTCCCAGAAGAAGCGGAAGGTGTTAAATGAGGAGGCACCTTGTGGAGTTTCAAATGCGGGCGAGATCAGTGCTCCACCTTCTGCAGCGTCGAGAGATCCCAATGGAACTTCTAGTTCTGAGGATCATGCAGGACATACAAGTGAGTACGCCACGGTTGGGAATGCGAGGGGCTCACCAGCTAAACGAAGGTGTATGCAGAGAAGTCGTTACTTGGGACTATTTAAGTCCCTTAAAGGGGGACACACAGGTACTTGATGCCCTCTCATTATCCACTAGATCACATGTTGCCATCATGATGCGCAAATTGTTTTTGTTGTTTACCGGCAAATCAAGGGGTTGTCTATTTCTTACAAACAGTTGAAGTTTTATATGGGAATAAACTGATGGTACACACAGAATTAGAAAATTTACTTAATTAAATGCATGGAAGAAATAAGCATCTGGAATTCTTACCAAAAACTTTGTGTGTCGGACATGGATGCAACAAAAATTTATGTCCAAAACAACTACACTAGATTCAGCATGGAAGAGAAATGTGATAACCACTCTTGGCTGTTTACGACACGTTAGTTTCATGCAGATATGTTACTGATTCGTGTCTAATTTTGCAGATAAAGTTGTTAAATCCAAGCAACCAACTGTTCCCATAAAAACAAAGAAGGTATGCCTGAAAACAGAAGTGCTGCTTCTTTTTTAGCAATGTACTCTTAACCTGATTTACATTACTCCCCACTTGTTGTATAGGCTACTGAAACACACATTTTTTCTTCTTTACAGGTTAAGGAAAGCCAATTTCAGAAACTTCAGAGATTGCCAGATGGGTGCCATCCGGATTTTGATAATGATCATCTGTGTTCTGTAAATAAGCTCCTTGAGTTCCGGCATAAGTCTCAATGTGCTGTCTTTGTTGATGATAAGGTAGGCGCTACTCAAGTTAGCATTAAGTGCTACACTCATAAATAACATATTATTGCAGACCTTCGACTTAAAATAGCATTTTCTGTTTTGTTGGTTTCTAATTATACTGGTATTGATATTTTATTAGATGTTTGATGACATTCTTTCATGTGAATATGCTGTTTTATTTCTGCATGCACATCTTTGCAGTTATATTTAGATCTGGTTCTTATTTCCCCTTGATACAAAAGTAAATGAAACATGGTTTGACTTATGTACCATGCAGGAGCATATAATGAAGACCATCTTTTTCATATCGTCGGTTTTACCGGATGCTTGCCATTCTTTCCTACTTGTCACAACTTCTTCTCTTACCTTATGGAAGGATGAGTTCAATCGCTTTGCACCATCTATCAACGTTATTGTGTTTGATGGGGAGAAGGATGTGCTTAAACTGATTCAAAATCCGGAGTTCCATGAGAATGGAAGTCACACAATGTTGCATGTTCTCCTTGCTCATCCTGATGTTATCTTAGAGGTAATTGGTAATGATCTTTTTGACTCCATTAATATTCCTTATGGATTAGGTCACATATTACACCCTAGAAAGAAAATAGACCAAATGCCGGTTTCTGTGTTTCATTTAATTTTAATATTTTCCTGTCTACTACGGCACAGGACATTAAAAGTGTAGAGGGCATTGTTTGGGAGTCAGTTATTGTTGATTATTGTCAAGACTCAGTTGAACACCTCAAACAACTCAAGCAACTACCAACAGACTTTAGGATGGTGATTTTGAGCTCTCCACTGAAGGTGCCTTTCATTAGCTCTAAACTACATCTTCACTTCTATAGCAGTGCTAAAATAATTCCATGTTTCTTGCTGTTTTGTAGGATAGTCTTCCCGAGTACAAGAAGTTGCTAGATTTCCTTAACTCGGAACAAGAAGACAGTGGAGATTACATTGAGGCTGATAGCCTTGCTATCTTGAGAGCAAGGTTTACACGCCATATTGCTTATGAACGAAAAGTAGGTTCTTCAAATTTTTTGGAGTATTGGGTTCCGGCTTACCTTTCACAAGTGCAGCTAGAACTCTATTCTTCTATATTGCGTGCAAATTCCTCTGTCATGCAGTCACAAATGACAACTGACAGTGCTGGAGCTCTTTGTGACATTGTCATGTCTCTTTGGAAGGTTCATTTTCAAAATATTTGTTCTTTTCTATTATACTAAGTAGACAGCACCCTTGCAATTTGCATGACCACACACATTTTCTTAGAAGTTTTTCATGTTATCACGGATTCTGATCTCATCTTGGGTTTGTGTAACAGTGCTGCAATCACCCTTGCCTCGTTGACCTACAAGATTCACTTGCCAACACTCGAAATATAACTGAATCTACGGATGATAGAATGTTTGTGAGTGGAAAATTATTGCTTCTTGAAAAAATGCTTAAAGAGATCAGAAACAAGAGCTTAAGAGTCATTGTTCTTTTTCAAGTGAGTTATGCCCGCCTTCTCTCTCTCTCTCTCTCTCTCTTTTGAGCGGGACCTTTTCTTTCTCTTACGTCACTAGATTCTTAGTTTAGCAGTCATTACAAGCATAGTTACTCAAATATTTGGCTTTCCTGGGTTTTCTATGTTATACTCAATTTATCAATTTTGTCATCGTCCAAGCTATATTCGTTGACTAACTCCAACGTAACCAGTAAAAATATTTATTAAGAACTGGATAGTGGATAATTCTAGTTAGCTTATTGTGAACTGTGGCATTCTCTCTGTTACTGCTTTGACTTTGCCTTTTATACTTTTCTTGCTTATGCAGTTATGCTAGCCTTCTGCAGTTAGCATGCATCAAGGGCATGCTTTAATCTATGAGTTTGGCACTATTTCAACTTTTTTTTTTCCATTTCGCATTGTAGCAGTCTGATGGGGCAGTTGGAGACCGAATGGGCAACATCTTGGAAGACCTCATGCGCCATAAATTTGGCCCTGAGTCATATGAACGTGTTCAAAACCGTTCAGCATTTGCAATGAAGCAAGAAGCAATGAATATGTTCAACGACATGACCAAAGGGAGATTTGTTTTTCTGATTGATAGCCGTGCATGCCAACCCAGCATTAATCTTTTGTCTATTGATTCCATTATCATTTATAGTAGTGACTTGAATCCACTAAATGATCTGAAGGCTCTTCGAAAGATCAAGATAGGGTCACAACTTAAGTATGTGCGCATTTTCCGCTTATATACTCCGTTCACAGTGGAGGAGAAGAATCTTGTGCTCGCCAAGCAAAGCATGATTATTGGTAGCAACAGCCAAGACATGACATCTAGTTTAAGCCGTTGCTTGGTCAGCTGGGGTGTATCATTCCTCTTCAACAGAGTTGATGAGCTTCAACAAGATAACTGCGCAAGTAAAAGTAATGAAAGGGGCACAATCTTTATGGATAAAGTAATTTTGGAATTCTTAACTGAACTGTCTACTGAGCTTGAAGATAGCAGCAAAGTGAATAGTACAACCATATCAAAAGCGTGCATGAGTGGTGAGTTTTATTCAAGAAACATTACTCTGATAGGAGAGAGGGAGGGGGTGTCTTCACTGGATGGAGATCCACCTAAATTCTGGTTAAATTTGCTGGATGGGAAATCTTATTGTCAACGCTATAAACCCATCGAAGCTACCACTGAAGAAACTAACACATCCAGAAGGAAGCGTAGAAACACATGTGAAATTGCAGGTTCATCTTCAAAGTTCCGTTTGGATGTAATTAATCATGACCTGCTTCCTGAAATTAGTACCCCATCAAGTGCTGACCTTCATCTACTTCCTGAGACAGGTAAAACAATCTGAAGTTAGTATTTTCGGTCTTTAGGTGTACATATTACATTTTTCTAATAAAGTTCATTCTGAAGGAGTGGAAAAAATGAGCACGCCCAAAAGTCTTCATGCTGAATTTACGCGTGAGCTATCAAAGCTAATGACGGTGTTAAATCTACCAGTATGTATAATCTAAGCTCTTCTATTGTTTTTTCTTTTGCTCTAAGCTAGAAACAAGGACATTGTCTGCAGTTCAGAGTTGCTCTTCTGCACTTGATAAGGCTTCCTGTGATACACTTAATGGTTATATATTCTTGATGCATATGTGAAACAGCGATCTACTACTGCTTGTTCTATTTTAACATGAAAAAACTTACTGCTAACTTTCCTCCCTCTCTGCTCCTCTTGTTGCATTTAGTGTCATTCTGAATTTCTGATCTCATTTTTTGTGGAAGTATCTGTTCATCTGGTTCTGAACTACTTTTACGTTCTTAACAACTGCAGGATAATGTACACTTTCTGGCCAAGCGGTTCCTTGAATATCTTTTGAAGAATCATCTAGTTGTGCGGGAGCCACGGTGCATACTGCATGCATTCAACATAGCCTTGGTAAGAGAGGCACCAACTAGTGTTACTTTGTTTGCTTTTACACCGGCTTTACCAAATATGTTAAGTTTCTTTATTATTACTTGCTTCAGTGTTGGCGTGCTGCTTCTTTTCTGAAATACACTGAATTGGATCGTCGAGAATCACTTGCCCTTGCTTCAGACGGCTTCAACTATGAATGCGATGAAAAGCTCGCAAAAATTTTCTATAAAGGAATAAGTATCCTGAAAGAAAAGGTTGCACATAAACCAGGTGGAAGAATCAATGATAGATTATCACCACATGAGAGCTCATCTGCTAACTTGAGAAGTGATCACGATTTCCCAAAGCAGGTAATGGATCTTCCTGGTAACTTCACAAATGGCACTGAAGATAGCGCGTCTGCCGCTGAGCAGATGGTGATGGTTTCAGATGAGCAAACATTGGTATCTACTCCAGATGCTGGCAGAGAACAACATCTCTTAGGTGAAGAATCTCCTAGTAGTGCTGCAATGAAAAAAATAGACTTATTTAACAGCATTTCTTCCTCAAGAGAGAGGGATATCACTGAGAAGCAACAACTTGAGTTGTTGAATTTAGGAACACAGAGAGACAATCAAGTTAAGAAACTGAAAGAGGTATGCCATGCAGTTGTTCAACACATTCGGATAAGTAACATTGGTGAAGAGATTAAGATTGACCAAATAAAGTTAGTGATTCAGTGGTTCACTATGTTTATGCATTCTTTTTTGGCGCACATGAGGCTCCATTTTTTCAAACTTGATGCGCTGCATTCTACAACACTGGCTGAAGAGCAACTGATGATGGAAAAACTCAAACATGAACTAATATCAGGTGAATTAGATCAATTCCCTGATCCCTGTGTTACTCTACCAGATTCCTATTCTCTCGTTGAGGAATTCATCCATTTTAAGAAACAAAATGGTGATAATCATGTTGACAAAAATTTGGCCTCGGATGATGACCAGCTTTTGGATGACAGATCGATGGAAATTACTATTGTACGTAGTTCATTTTCACCAGAGGCTTGTCCTACACTTGCAGTGAGAAATGAGCCTACAGAAGCTCATATGAGGTCTGGTGGGAGAGCAGCATCAGAATCTGTAGATCTTCCAGATAACAATAATCACTGCAGTTCTGATGGAATTGACTACCAAAGAGCCTGCTCTGCTACTTCTGTTCCTACAAGTCATGATTCAGTCAATCAGGTATTGCATTAGTCTCGTGAGTTTTTCTTTCTTTCTTCTGTTATCTGTGTCATACACCATGGCTTTTGTTTACTGTGTCTTGGTTGGAGGTTGTTTTGTGTTTGAAGCCTTTCAATTCTGTTATATTATCTTTCTACACAAAAGATTCTTTGAGCGATTATCTTGTCTATGGAAAATCACTTCAAAGCCATTTCATGCAACTACTTTTTCCCTCTTGAATGCTTAGGAGATCTGTGTGTCATTTCATGAATAAGGATATACCCAAATGCAACACCACCTACAAACCACTCACACAAACACCAATTCGCATATCACAGCTGTGCCACCGAACAAAACAAGAAACGACCTAACAATTGAGAAACGAGTGAGGTCTTTAGCCTTGGCTGCATGCCATAAGGTACCCTTCTCCACAGCTCCATTACTGCCCTCACAACCAGTGTCTGAACTCATAGAACTGTGTCTGAACTCATAGAAGCTCTATTGAACACACAGGTCTTGCCATGTTTCTGCAGCTCCCTGACTACCAAGATAATCAGATTTGTTGATACTTCACCAATGCTTACAGTTTTTTTGTGTATATTTTCTTTAACGATTACACTTTGTTTATTGTTTGTGTTGATTGTCCCTGTAAAGTGTTTGGTGATGCCTGACTACCGATCACTAATAGCCTCCTTATTTTTAGGAATCTTCAATTGGCGAGGGCAGAAGTATTGAACATGCCAAGGAAGACAATATTGCTAATCCAAGTATTTTTCCAGGAAGTGTAACTTCTCTTGTGGGAGTCAATGCAGAAAATGATAGTACTGTTGCAGCAGATCCGGACCATATGAAATCGCCTATTTTGGCTTTTCCACAAAATGTCATGACCTTGCAGCATCCAACTGGAGAAGAACCATCTGATACATTACCTGCAATGGCAGCTCAGGATATGCAAACTGAGATGCAAACAACATGCCCAACATTGGGTGCTCAACATCAGATGGTGTGCCCTGATGATTCTAGTAAAAGGAACCATGAACCAAATACAACAACTGGAATGTTGCAGGAAGGGACAACTTCTGACCATTTAGGTGATTCCAGCACGGGAGTTAAAGAAAAAAATATTGACACTGTCTCTGCATATCCATTGAATTCAGAAAGTCGATCTTATATTGCTCCAAACAACCCAGCTGTGGTGCCAGAAGCTTGGGTAGCTGAAACTCTGAGTGATCAGTCAAGTATGCCTGCGCAACATAGTACACGCACTCAATGGAAGTTACCAATTTCGGGACATCCACCAGAAGAAGCAGATCCATCAAGTAATATGGACGCAGAGGCTGCCCAGCAGCCTGATATTCAACCATCAAGCTCAATGCTGGATGCTGAGAGCTCTGAAACAAGGCATCAGCCAGAAACTACAACAGTTTTATCACAGGGAGGCAGTAAAAGTCATGATGTAGATAATGATGGCATTGTTCACGCACAAAAAGCCCACTCAGAATCACCAATTTTGGCTGCCCCACAACGCTCAGCTATGTTGTCACTTCCTTTGGAGGTTGGAACTCTTGCTAATCTATCAAGTACGTCTTCCCTGCAAAGTAACGATGCATCTTCACCTGCTGTGTCAGAATCACCTGGTATGTTTGGCACTCAGGCAGAACAGGATTTGCATCCTGACATGCGGCCATCGACGTCATTGTTGGGTGTTCCACTTCAAAGAATGTTCCCAGATGACACGAGCCAAACAGGCTGTCGGCCAGGTAGAGGAACTGATTTGTCAGAGGAAGGCGAAACTGAATATCTAACTTGTACCACCAGCAATCTGTCCACCCTGCCATTTTCTGGGGAAGCTGAAGCTGAGAATGGTCAAGCAAGTATGCCTGCACAGGAAATCACAAGTCTCCATGTCCAACATAGTTTAGCAACTTCACAGCATCCAGTTGGTGATTTGCAGCCACCGACCTTGATTCTGTCTAAGGAAGCAGAAAGGGCTGGTCTCTTGTGCAGCCCTGCATCTCAGGATTTGCAACCGTCAGTTACAATACAGGAGGATGTTCCACTTGAAAGAACTGATCTGTCTGGCATGCCTATGACACAACACACAACTGTCCTGCAGAGCGTGGAACCTTCATGTGATCCACATGCAGAAGAAGCAGGTACTTGTGGTATGTTGTCAGCTCCAGATTTGCAGTCGGGAATGCGGTCATCATCTCCATTGCAGGGTCAACTTGCGGAAGCAGAAGGAGCAGGCATCTCTGGCACCGTTCCAGCTCAGAACTTGCAGCCTGCAACACAGCCATCAACCTCAGCTAGGCATTTCCCACAAGAGAGGACATACCCTGATGAGAGAATTCAAATAGGTCTTCAGCCAAACACGACATTGGGTCCTGAGCAGCTAGCCCAACTATCTACAGTGGCACCTGCAAGTCTATTATGTAGTTCCGAACCACTAATAAATGAGCTTGAAAGACTGAAATACCATGACGCTGTGCTCAGTAAAAACCATGAACAGAAGGTTTGCATATTTACTTCTATGTACACGTTTTATCCTTTCATTAGATTCCTTTTTCTAACCGTGAGACATTTCATTTCTTCCTTCTCTGCACAACTTCTTGCGGACAGAAATCACAACTTCAAACAGAGTGCAACAAAGAAATGGAGAAGGTAAAGGAGAAATATGAGTTGTTACTTCAAGAGGAAGATTCTGCGCATCATCGATTGATGACAGATCTTAAGGGTATCTATGCGAAAGTTTGTGTGCATCAATCAGTAGCTAAAATTTTTCAGAAAATGAAAGGTCCTCCAGTTCAAGGTAAGAGTATAACTTTGTGTTTGCATTTATGCATTAGTATTCTTTGCTCTTGTGAGGTTTATAAAAGAGGTTTATATCTAATGCAGATCTTTCATAGCCTGCATTAGTTTTTTTATTTTTCTTGTCAGATTGAACACTGTTTGGTTAAGACTAATCATTTTGATCTCACCTGATCCCTCTGACCTGCATACCTGGGTGTTCTGTATGGTGGAATGATGGCCTGTGTGTGTGGAGTTTTCCCTCCCCTGTCCTGATTCTTGTGCTGTAATGCTATATGCTATGCCTGGATTGTCTAGCTGAATTACATTTTTTGATCTGCGTATTTAGATCTGACATTGTTGCTGAGTTCATTTCTTCATTCCTTGGAACATGTGATACATGGTTTGCTTCTTCCTTGTATTTTACAGAGAGATCTGCAAGCCCCACAATTTGGCAGGCACCCCAGTCTTCTCAGCATGCTCCGTGTAGGATAACAGCAGCTCAAACTACATTATTACCGGTTGCCTCATCATTAGCCACTCGATCACCAGTTTTGATGTCATCTCATACAACAGGACCTTACCTCCAACCTTCACAGATGGCTTGGCCACCGGCTTCTGGGGCTATCCAACAGCAACAAGTTTTACCTGGAAACCTTTCCAGAGAAGCACCATCACCTGTTGGTTCAATGACTCCACAAAATGGAATCTATGGAGCTGTTGGAGCACAATCACGTGGAACTGCTCATTTCCAGCAACTTAGGATGCCAGCACCGTCCATAATTGTTCACAGAGATGAACAGCGGCCCAGTAGGGTTATAACATCAAGACAGTCTGCCCCTGGTATGTTCGAAAGCTCTGCTTCTGGTAATGCACTGTTAGGTATCCCATTAGCATCCACGGCACCAAGTTCAGTCCACCAGGCAATGCCATCTGCATCAAACTCACATCCAGCTTTCCCAGCATCCTCGTCGCTACCAGGTTTGGGTCCAGGGTCGATGGCAACCTTAGCGCAGTCAAATAGCAGAATCCCAGTTGGCATGGCGGGCCAACAAGCACTGGTTCTGAATCCAGCTTTTCACCACATGGGAATGGGAGGTGGTCCGCTGAACACTGAATCAAGAATTCAGCAAGCTCTAGCTCACATAGGAGGCACTGCTCAGGCTGCCTCAGATCAGAGTCAGGAGGCGCTGCGTCGCCTCCTAGAACGGATGCCCCAAGTCATGGCACGAAGCTCACATCCAGCTCCCATGGCAGCTAGACAGCAAGCAGGGTTTGCGAATCCAGCATCTGACAACATGGCAGGTCCACTGAATGCAGCGGCTGGAGTTTGGAGCCCCGCAGTTCAGGCAACCGCATCAAGCTCACTCATGGCAGCCCAACAGCAAGCAGGGTTTCCGAATCCAGTTCTCGACAACATGGCAGGTCCACTGAATGCGAGCCCCGCAGTTCAGCCAACTGCATCAAGCTCACATCCGTCTCCCATGGCAGCCCAACAGCAAGCAGGGTTTCCGAATCCAGTTCTCGGCAACATGGCAGGTCTACTGAATGCAGCGGCTGGAATTCAGAACCCCGTACTACTTCGTATAGGCAACCAGTCTTATCAGGTATTCCCTTCATTGTTCGAGTGGGAGGCATTGCGCAGGGCTGGCCTGACTGGTGGACACCCAGGCACATACCCCCAGGGAGGTGCTGGCTTGACCGGTGGACACCCAGGCACATCCCCTCAGGGAAGCTCCGGCACCAGCAGAGAGGTGGTGTGCCTATCTGACGAGGACTAGCATAGCCTGTAGAGTAATGGTGAACGTCTGGTTTTGTGGATTGGGTTGTGTAATGTAGAGGCATGGGTTGGAATAGAGCAGCTAGCGATATCTTGGTCGCCCACTGGATCCCTTTAGCAGCAGCATCCCTTGAAGTGCAGGAGATGTCTGGGCTCTGATGAGGGTAGCGTGCATCATCAGGCATTTTTTTTTTGGGGGCCGTGGCGGCAGCAGCATAGTGCTAATGAATAGTGATAGCATATGGCACGATGAGACAGAGCCTGAACCCTAATCCTAATATAGAGTACAGTCACCGTTTATTTCCTTGTGGTCTCATAGACTGATGATGATTGTTGGCGTGGGGCTGGAATGATTCCTACCGTGTTTATATTGTTTGGCGCAGTCTGCTTGTTGTTGCTGGGATACTGGTGCATGTTATTATTGTTATGTGATCGATCTGCATGGGTGTTGCTGAAGCTTTGACCTGAAAAATGTCATGTGTGGTTGCGCCTCGGATCGGATCTGGTGAATGTGTTTTGGCATGGCATGTAGCTGGGAGGGTCACATGCCACATGCATGGTGATGGCTGTTAGTGCTATAGGGAACTTGACTGAAGTGAAGTGGGCATGTGGAGGAATGCCGAGTGTGTCTAGCAGGAGAACTTTACTGGGAGTATTGTTTGTATAATACGGTCTGTGTGGACTGGGAGTATTCTTTTTTCTTAATATGCTGCTGGACTGGGAGTATATTATTTACATACGGTCTGTGTGGTTTGCTGTAATGCTTTGCGAGCGTGTATGGAAACATGTTGGTCTGTTAGGGGAGTATGGTATATGTTGTGTGCGTATACGACAACATGTCGGTCTGGATTTGGTGTGGTACGGGAGTATGGGACGTTGGGACTGGATCAATGATTCAATGGATGCAGGCTGCAGCTGGTACTGGTAGCGCGCAGCTGCGGCTCTGGGTGTACATGTACCGGCAGTTGTACAGTCGTGTACGGTACGTGAGCTGCCGCGGTGCTGAAAATGAGGCGGCTGGGTGACGGACTGTGCCCGTGGCGGTGGCGGTGGAACTGGGAAGGGTGATGTGAGCAGTCAATCTGAGCGGTGGTGCGGTGGCAATTGAATCGGTGCAGCGGCTTGGTTCCAATTCATCAGTCAATCAATTCCTAATATTCCTGTTCGTGCGTGGCTAAGCCGTAGCGTCGTGCTGTCATCCGTGCGCATGCGGCGTTGGTCATGTGCGAGGCCGCGGTGTAAATGCCTGGTTCAGTATGATCTGGCTTAATTTCTGACTGAAACGTTTATCTGGTTAGATTAGATTAGAGAAATGTATATATTGGCTCTTTTTTCTTTTGGTGTTGTTTTATATGTATCGACGCAAATGCCAACGGAACCGAATGTTGGATGGATGGTTATGGTTGGTTGTGCTTGGTAGCCTGCTTGTACTGAGCGTATACCAATCCACCTAATAGATTGGAAAAAAGATTTTCTCTGTTTTTTTTTTTTTTTTTGGAATTCGCATTTATAGTGGAATCAGTGTGGTCTCTCAATGCCGGCCCGGGGCGCGTCGCCCCCACAAACCTGGGGTGGGGAGCTCGCCGCGCCCGGGCGGGGTGCTCGCCCGCGCCGCCTCTCCCTGGTCGCCCGCGCGCACACCGTGGGCACCCTCGCCCGGCATCGGAAGAGAGAAGAGAGGAAGGAGGGAGGACAGGTGGGGTGGGAGCTGTCGATAGATATTTTCGTGGACACCGATCAGAAAATCGACAGCGAGGAGAATGACAGTGGTTATCGTCCGATGTAAACCAACGCAGTAAAATAAATTTGCTACCGTGGATAGCACGAGCTGGCCACGGGCGAATGTTATCTTTAAATAAATAAACGCGGTGGCGCACGGACCCGCGGCATCACCTCCTTCGCCGCTCCCTCGTTATAGCACGCACAGACACAGTGCAGTGCATTCAATTTCTCAGTTGAAAGCCATACTACTATTGCTAGGCTACATACCACAGTGGAGGACGACTCGGATCCACGACCTTTTTGCCGCTCCCTCCCTCTCTCCACGACCACGACGAGGACGGACGCTCCTCCAGGCTCCAACAAGGGGAGAAGCAGAGAAAGGGCCGGGCCGGGGCGTGAGGAAGACGGCGGGGGGATCGATGGAGTGGAAGACGAAGACGACCACCGAGTGCTTGCCTGCTGCTCCTCTCCGTGTCTCTGACGAGGTTAGTACGATGGCTCGCACCTCCCCTCTCTCCCGTCCCCTCCGGCTCCGGCCTCCGCCGCATTCCTCCACATCTGCCGGCACCGACGAATTGAATTGCATCCATTCCCTCCCCGTCTGTGAGAGCTGAGGGTGACTGGGGCTAGCTAGCTGCGCGTGTGCCTGTAGCCTTGGATAGGCGCATCCACCCCACGCTTCTTCAATCTCGATTCTCAAGTCATGCTCTGCTGTGTTTGGGGTGGGGCTGGCGAATATACGAGATGAGATGATCATCCTCTCCTCCTGCACGCCTCCTCAAACCAAACGCCTCGTTCCTTGCTGTTGCTTTCGGCAATCAATCAAATCACATTCACAGCCAGTGATCACTCCACTCCACTCCACTACACTACACACCCATCACTCGTGTAGTGTTCCACGTCAGCGCCCGGCCCTGCCTGCCTGCCCCTCGTCGTCGACGACCAAATTCAGGCCAGCGCCAGGTCCGTTCCTTTCAGTTTCACCCACCCATCGGCCGTCTCCCTCCCGGTGCCCACCAATCCACCGTCCCAACAGCCAGCGCTGCTGATCCCATCTCCGCCACCCATTTAGAAATGGACGCCCGGATCGGCCCCCCTCCTCCTCTTTACCAAGCAGAATGGGCACCGGGCGGGCCGTCATGCTCGTGTCGTCTCTGACAGAATGATGCTCACATGCCTGCCTTCATCCTGCACTCCTCCTCTGTCTCTTTTGTCTCCCGCTGCGGCCGCGGCCCGCGGGCGGGGCTCGTCCTCTGCACAGTCAGCTACCGCTTCTAATACTTTTGTTTAATCTCTTCGAGGTCGAGGAGATGTGGTGTGGTAACTTTCGTTTGTATTCATTCATTCATTCACTAAAGAAAAAGAGGACTGCTACTACTCCTGTAGATACTATTCTTTTTTTAGCAGAGCCACGGCGAGTGACTGACTGCATTTTCCTCTGCATCTGCTTCCCTCCACATGCTTCCCAGGTGCTTCAGTTTCCTTCCTTCCTTGCTTGCTTTTCCTAACTCTTCCCGTCCCTTTCAACTGTTTTGCCACTGATGCATGCTGTACATACCATACCAGGCCAGTAGTTAGACAAAACAAAGGGAAAGCAAGATGTGTCATTCTTTCTTTCTTTTAATATATATCCCCAAAGCTTACCAAACTCTGCCTGCCGATTACAAAACTCTTTCTGCTGATGCCATACCGCCTCTCTCCACGTCTGCAGACCAATGTAATTATAACTAGCTGATGAATTTTGCATGCCGTAGCGTAGCTGCTCATCGATCCTGCCTGATGCTCATTTTCAATCAAAGATGATCCAAAACTCGACGTTACAGTTATTACACTACGTGCACGTACGTGTCAGGTACCATGTCCCCGTCCTGCAGTGTAGGAAAAAAAAAAAAAAGGTCTCCCCTCCTTTGAAGAAAAGGAGTATCGTCAGGTAGCAGCACATGCCGACGTTTTCTTCTTCTTGCTGTTGTCACATTATCATTATCGTTTTCTTTTTGCCTGCCTGCGGTGCTCTCAGCTTCACCTACCCTGTGTGCTTGTCCGTAACCGTCACGTCCCCGGTCCCTATCAAACAATGTGTTGGCTTAATGTGATGCAATGCGAGCTCTATGTTAATACTCTTTGTCATGTCGGTGGCCAGAAATACTTGAAAAAAAAAAGAGGCAACTTAGCATTTTATTTCATTCATCTATCTGAAGATCGGGTCTTCATGACATGGCATTGCTTCCATATTCCATCGTAGGAAAAAAAAAATAGTGAAATTTCGAGCATATAGAGATCATGGAGGCCCAGCTACTTGGTCAATTTACTCTAATCCAAGAAAGAATCTATCCATGTATTTTGATGCATCCTCACAAAAAAGGTATTTTTTTATCCATGATGATATTATATGATATTATTACATGTCTAAGATCTTGATCTACACAAATATATTACATGTCTAGGATACAATGCGTTGATGTGTATCTTGCAACTACTTCAGCATTCAACGATTCTCTGGATGGATCGGGCCACCAAAAAAGGATTTTAAATTAGGAGCAACCACCAAGACATGCACCTCCAAGGCAGCAACATATTTTTAAGTTCTAGCCACTATATAGCCTGCACTAGTTGTTGCAGAGGGCACATCCACAGGTGTGCATTTAGAGATAAGACACAAATATCAGATTAAGCAACATTTTGAAATCTCTCCCATTCTCTCTTGACCGACACAATCCAGTGGCTTGAATTGAGTTTGCATCTTGTGATTGTGATCATTAGTCCAAATCGTTATTGCTTGCGGATTTCTACTGGAAGGTTTCTATCAGCCTATCAGGTTTCCAAAATCTGACCCTGTTATGATTGATTTTTCTTTGGACATCTGGTAACATGGCAATGGCATGTTAGTATGGTTTAAGATCTTAATCTAAAAAGAGTTGCATGACTAGGATACAATGCATTGTTGTGCATCTTGCAACAACTTCAGCATACAAGGATTCTCTCTGGGTGAGGAGCAACCACCAAGACACCTCCAAGGCAGCACCAGCATATTTTTAAGCTCTAGCCAGTAGCCACTACTAGCCTGCTGTAGGTAGTTGCAGAGGGCACACCCACAGGCGTGCATTTAGAGATGGGACGCAACTATCAGGTTGAACAACATTTTGAAATCTCTCTCATTTGTTCTTGACCGACATAATCCAGTGACTGGAATTGAGTTTGCATCTTGCGATTGTGATCATTAGTCCAAATCGTTATTGCTTGCGGATTTCTACTGGAAGGTTTCTATCAGCCTATCAGGTTTCCAAAATTTGTTCCTGTTTTGGTTGGATTATCTGTTAACATGCTAGTGTCAGAAAGCATAAAACAAGTTGAACTCGGGAATAATCATTCAAAACTTGGTGTGAACATCCAGCCATCTTGCATAGTCTGTCTTTCAACAGTCTGATCCAGAATGAGATCTCTGACGACCCAGATTAACTCCACAGTTGGCATCTGTCACTCACACCCGACATAACAGGCCAGATGTCATTGTAAGTCATAATCCAGTGTTCAATGCCCCATTTAGAACATTTCACCTAAGTACAGCCAATTTCGTTCAAGGCCTACTTCTTCCTTTTTCCAACTGTACATATAGTGCTGTAGGTTGAGCTGTCTCCTATCTTGCAAGCTGCTGCATCGAGTGTGCTGGTATTTTCTTTTTGAAAGCAAGCATACATGTGTCAAACTATGGTTGATAGCTTCTGTCAATTCATTCGAATTGCCTGCATTGCATATAAGC
Source organism: Bothriochloa decipiens (assembly GCA_023333625.1). NCBI lineage: Eukaryota > Viridiplantae > Streptophyta > Magnoliopsida > Poales > Poaceae > Bothriochloa > Bothriochloa decipiens. Next base: position 48,725,504 of record CM041637.1, on the reverse strand, counting down.
TGCCTTCTTTATCTATCAGTTCTTAATTAGACCCCATCTCTCCCCCCACCTTTCATCATTCATGCCTCTTCGGTTCTACTTTCAGACCAGGATACTTGTCGTTTTTTGTCTGAGGCAATTTAAATAGGTTTTTTCTTGTACTTTTAGCCGTTTTGGAGATCATGTGTCATATGTTTTGAAGAACTATGGTATCTGATTAGCAACAATGTGGTCCATTTGAAGCAGAAGATTCTGCATCCATTTTTCTGGTTGCTGTCCCTTGTTGATCTATAATCTAGTAGGATTTGTTGTTTTGTTAATGTTGAGTTCATTATTTTCTGTTTAATATCAAATCATGATCAGACTTGTTTAGTGTGCTCTGTATGTATGTTGGTGGTGTTTTCCATTCCATCCCATTTTGGTCAGCAGTCAGCAGGCAATGGTTTCAAACATGCCAATTCTTACTTTTCCATCATTATTTTTCAGAGCTTGAACTAGATGGGACTTGTTTGATGTTTTCTCCATTCTCTACTCGGGTGCAAGGGTGCAAGCTGATGGATCTCCACATGAAACTTCTCCTAGCGTTCCTCAGCTGTGTTCTTCTGATACAAGTGGCATCATGTGGTAAGTTCTACAATCTTCATGAATGTACTTCTATTTTCAAAGCTGTCGTAAAAAAATGTTCATAAAAATGACTACATATGGGATGGTTGACGAAAGGAAACAATATCTGATACACTAGCTGTTGTGCAGATGGCACCACGGGCGAAACTGAAACAGCAAACTGGACATGTGTATGCGCAGCTCATCCACTAGGTGAACCAAACTCTAACAGCAGCCTGTTGTCCAATTGCTCTTCATCCTGCCATTGCCAACAAGGTAAGAGCAGTCGATCATATAGCTTGTCAACATCTCATTACACCACAATGTCACCTGAATTGGGTGTTGCGGACTTGCGGCAGATGATAATGGCAGCACGGGGTCATGGAACTGCACATGTGCCGCTGATGAGGGCCTTCAGAAAGAAGAACGTGCTGTGCTACGTGGCAGGAGTTGCTTCACTTCCTGTAACTGCACATCTGGTATCTGATGGTTTCTTGTTTAACTATTCAGAGCTGCAGATACATATACGAACTAAATGCTCAAGTGAATTTGGGGTTACTGAATACGGTCTCCATTATGTCTTCAGGAAGTTCAGAGGAAGGGAAAAGGCATGTCTCCAGCAAAACAGTCATAATTACGCTCCTAGTTTGTGTGATTCTCACCACTACTGCTTTCCTTGTCACCACCGTATACTACTTCCGCCGCAAGGATGCTCTCTCTCCACGATCGCAGATATACTCCTTTGATAAATACACTAGCTGGAGCAGCAGATCGAATCTTGTCAGCAATCGATCGTCTCCACTTCCACAGATGAAACCGAAACCGAGGCTTGGTGTTTTAAAAGGCAAGCTTAAGCTGTACATTCTCTGTCTGAAATTTGAGATGTTGTGCTTGACTCAATTGCCTGAGACAGCTGCGATGTGTTTGTTTGAGGACAGTGCATAGCCACACCCTGACACTCTTGTTTCAACTTCCTGCTGCAGAGTTTCTGTGTAGCTGCAATCTCATCTGCGGGGGCGAAAGTGGCACATTCCCTGGTGTCATCATCCGGTTTTCATACGCAGAGTTGGAGCAAGCAACCGGAAAATTCTCAGACGAGCATCTTATTGGAGTTGGCGGGTCGAGCAAGGTGTACCGAGGCCAGCTTGGCGATGGCAAAGTTGTTGCCGTGAAGAAGCTTAGGCCCCTAGGAGGTGCAGACGAAGACTTCGAGTTCCTGTCAGAGGTACGCAACACTGCTGACACCAACTGAAGCAGCAGTCTTGCATATGCAATCCATTGCAGTTCCTGTTCTCATTTCTGAAGTGTGATGATGCGTAGATCGAGCTGCTGTCGAGGCTGAACCACTGCCACGTGGTGCCATTACTGGGGTACTGCTCGGAGATCCAGGGCCGGCAGCTGGAGCGGCTGCTGGTGTTCGAGTGCATGTCCAACGGCAACCTGAGGGACTACCTGGACCTGAAGCAAGGGAGGAAGCCCATGGACTGGCAGACCCGGGTGAGCATCGCGCTCGGCGCCGCAAGGGGGCTGGAGTACCTGCACGAGGCGGCCGCCCCGCGCATCCTCCACCGCGACATCAAGTCCACCAACATCCTCCTGGACGACAAGTTCAGAGCCAAGGTCAGCGTCTTGTCACTGATTCAGGCTTGTTACTGAACGCGGCTGCAGGTTTTTGTTATGCTGAGGTTTTGATTCTTGTGTTGTGTGTGAGTGCAGATCACTGACCTTGGCATGGCCAAGTGCCTGATGAACGACGGCGTGACGAGCTGCAGCAGCTCGCCGGCGCGGATGCTGGGCACGTTCGGGTACTTCGCGCCGGAGTACGCCATCGTGGGCAAGGCGTCGCTCAAGTCGGACGTGTTCAGCTTCGGCGTCGTCGTTCTGGAGCTCATCACCGGGCGGCAGCCCATCCACAAGTCGTCGTCGACGAGGGCCGACGAGAGCCTCGTCATCTGGGCGACGTCGCGGCTGCGGGACAGCAGGCTGGTGGTGACGGAGCTGCCGGACCCGACGCTGCAGGGCAAGTTCCCGGCGGAGGAGATGCAGATCATGGCGCACCTGGCGCGGGAGTGCCTGCAGTGGGACCCCGAGGCCAGGCCCACCATGACGGAGGTCGTGCAGATCCTCGCCACCATCGCGCCACTCCAGCAGGGCGCCAAGCGCCGAAACCTCCCCATCGCCGCCGCCTTCAACCTCACGGTAGGTGCAACGTACATCTCCTGCAAGGGCCACGCGTGCCTGCCTGCCACGAACTCTGCAGGCGTTCTGAGTTCTGACATGACACTCAACTCTGCAGGCGACGCCGCACGTCGCGAGGTGTGACCCGGAGCCTAAGGACAACGACGACATCGAGAGACAGCAACATCAGGTGCAGCAGCAGGAGTGCTCGCCGACGACGTCCGTCCAGTGGAAACAGCAAGCTCGGCGCGCGGCGCCGCCGCCGTCGCCGCCAGCGGGCCGCGCGTCGTGGCCCGGCGACAGGGTGAGCAGAGGCGCGGTGGTGTCGGGCGAGCTGGTGAACGGGACGCTGTTGATGAGCCCCCACGGGCGCGGCAGCTGGCGGCCGCCGACGCCTGGCGACGAGGAGGAGGCGGTGGACGTGGACCTGACGGAGCCTCGGATGGAGGCGTTCACGCAGCCGGCGGCGTTCAGATGACATGACGAGAGGATTGGCAGGATCAGGAGGAAGAGATGGTGGCGGTTCTGATCGCTGCAGCGGCGGCGGGTGCTGTCCATCTTCTTGTTGGTGCTCGTGCCTCCACGATCGACACCAGCATTCTGCATCCGCGTCGATGAATGTACAGTACTACGTAACAGGCAAAGGCATCAGAAATGGTATTGTGATCGTTGTGGGATGATAGGGATATAGGATAGGTTGAACTGAACACGAGATCAACGCCGACAGGATGGCAGTCCTCCATGTCTGAATCCACAGCGCACGCGAGATAGATACACTTGGCAACGATTGTCAACGATAGCAGATGTGCATCATCCAGCGATTGTATTACACATTTACACTACACGGCGGAGCCAAAAATTAACAGGGTGGCTTCAGAGTTCCATCTCTCTTTGGATCTGCCCCCTTTTCTCCACGGAGGGCAAAGGCCGGGCGGCGACGATGCAGAGCGGTGAGAGGGAGAGCAGGACCTGTCGGGGCCGGCAGGGTAAATTTGCAATTATTTATTGAAGGAAAAAGTCCATGTTTCGTCCCTCATTTTTCGGCGAAGTCCATTTTTCGTCCCTCAAATATGAAACCAAATCCGTGCACTTGATCTCTACTCTGGTTTTACACGGTGGCTAAATTAAATAGAGCTGTCGGCTCATGTCTAGCGCCGCTACGCATGCATTTGAGCAGCGGTTTTCCTCATCACCGACGCCTAACATTTTCATGCAAATAACAACAGAAGACATAAGTCCAAATAGTAAATGGCAGCGTTACATGCACATAGTTTGGCCTACATAAAAGGTAATCAACAACAGTACTTGGGTTTCACATACATAATTGTCATACATGACATAGTTATTCAAGTTTGGTATACGGCCAGACACACAAACATATCAAGGGCTTATCACTTTTCCATGGAGGAATCATCATGAGTGGCCAAGTTCCAAATTTCTTTGGAGTAGGCTTAAGACTTCGCTGGTTCTTGAGCTGCCACATGAGCTGATGCAGTCCCACCAGGTAGTTGTACGTGCACACTACAATTAACATTGGAATTCGGCCCACTTACTTGCAGGTTCATTGTAGCTGACCCAGAAGCAATTGTTGAAACCCTGGCATGTGCACTTGATTTGATGGTATTTTGTGAGTTTGTTGCCTTTGCCTACATCAGTCATATGAAGCTAGTTTAAATTTCGAATACAAGATGCATAAGTTAAAAAACTGATATGGTCTTTTGAGATGTCTAGGTAAACGTACCTTTTTCCTACTTAGTGTACTAGAAACATCATCCGTGGAATTCCTTTTCCTAGAGCTTATACTGCTCTGTTGTGTATTAGAGAGCACAACAATAGCATTTGGGTTACCTGGTCCATGTGGAATACCTCCTGAACGAGGTCCTGCTGGTTGTGAGTTACCAACTCCCTCTGAGTTCACGGCTGCATGTGTGTTGCCTGCTGGTTTTGAGCTACCTCCTGCCTGTGAAGTTCCTGCTCCACTTATCTTGTCACATGTTGACCTATTATGTCCAGGCAAGTGGCATTTGCTGCATCTGATAATTGTACCAGTTTTTGGCATTTTAGTGGTCTTTCTCCCTTTTGTTGTCTCCCTTCTCCTCTCAGTCTTTGGCCTATCAGGCATCTTCACATAACCAGGAGCTTCTGAGGGGTACCCTATCAAATGACGGCCAGCTATTCATACCCTCAACTGGGTTTAAGCAGTGTCTGTATGTTTGCTTGAAGTGATGAACAGAATAGCAGACGACCACATAATCATCTAGGCAGTTGGTCTTGAAGAATATACATGAAATGGCATGGCAACAAGGGAGTCCAGACAATTGCCAATACCTACAGGAATAAGTCTTTGACACCAAATTCATTGTGAACCTATTGTCATAATGCTTAACTTCATATTTTTCTTCTCCATTGCAGATGGCATGACAGTATGAAGACTGAGATATATACACATTTAATTTTTTATTGATGTTTGGGCATATAACAGTTGTCCACTTCTCAGATTTAGTTCTTTGTTTTTGGATCCTGACCATTACCTTCCTCCTAATAGTTTCTAGCATGGTGATTATAGGAAAAAACCTAGCCTCAATGATCCATTTGTTGAGTGACTCACAAATATTGTTATCTACTGAGTCACGGTTAGAGCCCAACCTGAACCAAGCTCTGCTCCAGTGTTGAGGATGAGTGTTCAGTATAGCTTGTGCACCTGCTCTGGTTTCTTTTGCTAGCTTAGCTCTTGCCAAGTTAAAAAGCATAATGCAATGTGCTTTAGCACACCTCCAAAATTTTTTCTGGTAATCCTTTTTGTAGAACTCCTTCTTCCAGTTTGCATAAATGTGTCTAGCACAATTCCTATGTTCAGCTTCTGGTGCCCATTTGCTGACAGCATTAAGAATTCCCTACACAAGTCAGAATAGGGTTAAACATCTACCTTCACAGGTTTAAAACTATAACATCGGAAAAGCTAATGAGCAGGTTACCTTTTGCTGGTCTGAGATGAAAACCCATTCCTTTCCTCCTTCAACACCAATATCCCTACATAACAGATCATAGAACCAATCCCAATTATCATTGTTCTCCTTGTCCACAACTGCCCAAGCGATAGGGTACATCTGGCTGTTCGCATCCCTCCCAAGAGCACAAAGAAGTTCACCGTTAGTTGCTCCTTTGAAGAAACATCCATCTAACCCGACAACCTTCCTACAGCCAGCTTTGAACCCTTTTTTGCAAGCATCCAAACATACGTACATTCTTCTAAAAATAGGAGGCTCTACATCATCTTCCTTGTGAACAATCACAGTGCTTCCTGGGTTGCTTCTCAGAAGCTCCATCTGGTAGTCATACAACTTGGAGCACTGTCCTTTAGTTGCATCAAAAGCTTTGTTCATCACTAGTGCTTTTGCTCTCTTTAGCTTGGACATGGAAACATTGGCAAACATTTCTTCTTGCACTGTCTGCAACATATGTGGAAGTTTCCAGCATGGGTTGGCAAAAATAAACTTCTCATATTTTTTAGTAATTCTAGGTGCAGTGACAAGTGTGTTGTCTCTTCTAGGTGGGCACATGTGATTATTATTAAGTGTAGAGATTTGCCAACTATCAGACCTAGAAGTATTTGACAACAAACGTACCCATGGGCAACCTTTCCAGTCACATACGGCCCTCACACTCTTATCATCATTCTTAGGAAATCTAATAACCCTTCTCTCTTTTAATCCATGTCTAATTACAGCCTTTTTGAATTGCTTCTTAGAACTAAACTTCATTCCCAACTTAAACTGAATCTCCAGGCATATACTCACTGTCGGTGTCGGAATTCTCATCTTCATTTGGCTCACTTGCTCTCCCTGTCTCTCCAGGACTAGTATAAAATTGTCTGACAAGGGCTACTTGCTCGTCTACTTCTTTACTTTCACTTTTCCTTACAACCAAAGGTTGCAGATCCTCATCTATGTCATCATCCACTGAATTATCTTCCATATCTTCCTCATAGCCGCTGCCTTCATCTATTGCAGCCTGCTCACCTATAGAAACTATCTCATGGTTTTCAACATACACATCTACGACACCACCTTCGACAATGCAACTAGACATGTACTGGCACACCTGGTCATCAACCAAAGCTCTTAGGCCTGTCTTCATATCTCTACCAGGAAATAGCCAATGCAACATTGTGCCTTCTTTGACATCGCAATGGTCACGTAGATGGCCAAGAACTTCAGGGAGTGACAACTTGTCTCTGTCTATATAAGACATAGCTTGAGTACCTCCAACATAAAACAGTTTATTGCTATTCCTCAAGAACTCCCCATTAAAACGAAAACGCACAGGGAGGACGTCAAAAAATTCCATTGCCAACCACTTGAATCCTACATGCAAAACATAGGCACTACTTATAAAATATGTCCAATAAAGAACAACGATGCCTTAAAATATGACGAACATTCAAAAGCATGAATCGGATGTACTAATTACGAGTTAAAAGTACACTAGCTCCGAGAGAATCAACCATCCCGAAACAAAACAACTAAAATATACAGGGATCCATGTGCCTCAGCACTTACCTGTTCACCACGCGGAGTCGATCTGATCCAGTGTCAGATGAATCAAAATCAAGAACCAGTAGCCATCGCGCAAGCCTTTGCCTCGACGTGGTGTTCAAACCTGCAGCCGTACGCCGTCACGCAAGCCTCAGCTTTGACGGCCGCCGCTTCGGCAACCAGTGTAGGATTCGTCTGATGCGCTCGACGCCGGAGAAGAAGCACGCTGGGGCCGAGCTCGCCGCCGCCGCCGTGAAGACACCCCACACCCACCACGCGCTTCGCCCCACTCGCCACGCAGCCGATCAGCGACTGCAGCCGCACCGGCACTGACGCCGGCGAAGAAGACGACGCCGCCTAGGGTTCCGGTGGGCGGCCGGGTGCGGCAGGAAGTGCCTAGTCTCCTCTTTTTCTTTTTTATTATCAGACAACCAGAGCTTGGTCACGGGCCAGCTCTCTTTAATCTAGTTTGGGCTGTTGTTTAGCTTGGGCGGAGTCAGCACGGGCCCACAGCAAAAACCAGAGTGGAGCTCACGTGCACGGTTTTGGATAGTTGAGGGACGAAACGGACTTTGCCGAAAGATGAGGGACGAAGAGTGGACTTTTTCCTTTATTGAAAATGCTGTTTTCCGTCCGGCCCGCCTCCTTGCTGGATCTGTCGCGTGGGCTTGAAATCTCCCAGCTGGCTTGATAATGGGCTCCATCTAAAACGAACCAGGCCCATCACACACTTTGTAGCAGCTGCTACCCTCTCCATTCCTCAAGTCCTCCGACTAAACCCTCGTCTACTCCCGCCGCCGCCGCATCGCCCGCCGTTCAGCCATGGCGCGCCGCCACCTCGCCTACTCCCTCCACCTCCCGCTCCTCTGCCGCAATCCCGGCGCTCCAACCCTCACGCTATGCTCGGCCTCATCCACCAACGAGGCCCCAGCCCCAGCCCCAGCCGTCGAGACCCCAGCTCCGGCCGTCGAGGCCCCGGCGGAGAAGCCGCTGGCGGAGGAAGCGGCGGCGGCTGCCCCCACCTCGCCGTCGGCGTCCACTAACCCGCCCCGGCGCGAGGAGCCGCTGCACGAGACGATTCTCTACATGATCCGGAAGCGGCCGTGGACGACGCGGCTGGAGAACTCGATCCGCCTTCTCTCGCCGACGCTCGACGCGCCGCTGGTCCACGGCGTCATCTCCGGGGCCGCCGCCGTGGGGCGCGCCGACCTGGCGCTCCAGTTCTTCCGCTTCGCGTACCGCCGGGGCGGGTTCCGCCCGGAGGGCGCCACGTTCGCGCTCCTGGTCCCATCGCTCGCGTCCCGCCGCATGCTCAACCACGCGCGCTGCCTCGTCCTCGACACCATGCCGTCCTTCTCCGTGGCCCCCGACGAGCCCACGCTCGCCGCGCTGATTGCTGGCTACGGCAGGGCCGCCATCCCGCAGGAGGCCGTCAAGCTGTTCCGGATCATGCCCGACCTCGGCGTGCCCCACACCGCGCTCTCCTACAACGCCGTACTGAAGGCCATACTCTGCCGCGGGCGCGAGGCCATGGCCAGGCGGATCTACAACGCCATGATCGCGGACGGGGTGGCGCCGGACGTGTCCACCTACAACACGCTCATCTGGGGGTTCGGTCTGTGCAAGAAGATGGAGACCGCTGTCAGGGTGTTTGGGGAGATGAAGGGACATGGGGTGACGCCTGATGTCACCACCTACAACGCCCTGCTGAATGCGTGGGTGCGAACTGGTGATCTGGAGAGTGCGCGCAAGGTGTTTGATGAAATGACTGGGGAGGGGATCGAGCGGAACTCGGTCTCGTACAATGTCATGATCAAGGGGTACGTGGAAGGCAATAGGGTGGAAGAGGCAGTGGCATTGTTTGCTGAGATGGGTGAGAAGGGTTTGAGGCTGAGTGAGAAGACTTTTGCTGCTTTGATGCCAGGGCTTTGCGATGACCAGGGCAAGGCGGCGGAGGCCCGAAAGGCAGTGGATGACATGGCGGAGCGGAGGCTCACGCCGAAGGACAAGTCGGTGTTTCTGAGGCTTGTGACAACGCTGTGCAAGGCTGGGGACTTGGATGGGGCGCTGGAGGTGCACCAGAAGAGTGGGCAGTTCAAGCATGTGCTGGTGGATCCAAGACAGTATGGAGTGCTGATGGAAGGCCTTTGCGCAGGTGGCAAATCTGAAATGGCTATTGAGGTGCTAGATGAGCTTATGGAGAAGGGCACCTTGCTGAGCCCAAAGAGCCCTGTGCTTGAAGCATCGGCTTATAACCCAGTGATTGAGTACCTGTGCAGCAATGGCAGCACTGCCAAGGCTGAGACGTTCTTCAGGCAGCTGATGAAGAAAGGTGTGGATGACAAGGCTGCGTTCAACAATCTTATCCGTGGACATGCAAAAGAAGGCATGCCGGAGGCAGCGCAGGAGATTCTTGCCATCATGACACGGCGCGAGGTCCCAACTGACGCTGAATCGCATGTGCTCCTAGTTGATAGCTTCCTGAAGAAGAACGAGCCCGCTGATGCAAAGACGGCATTGGACAGCATGATGCAACATGGTTACTTGCCAAGCCCAGCTCTGTTCAAGTCTGTCATGGAGGCACTGTTCAATGATGGTCGGGTTCAGACCGCAAGCAGGGTCATGAGGAGTATGATTGAGAAGGGGGTTGCTGAGAACATGGACATGGCACACAAGATACTGGAAGCTCTCTTCATGAGGGGCCATGTGGAGGAGGCAGTCGGCCGTGTCAATCTGATGGTGGAAAATGGCTGTATGCCTGATCTAGATAAATTGCTGGTTGGCCTATGTGACAATGATAGAGTGATGGAGGCGCAGAAGCTGGCTGATTTTGCTTTGGACAGGGATTTTGATGTTAGCTTCTCAACCTATGACAGAGTTCTGGAGGCCCTGTATGCTGAAGAACAGACATTGCCTGCATACTCCATGCTTTGCAAGATCAAGAACAAGGGAGGTGTTGTCAACCAGAAAGGTTGCGATGCTTTGATGGAGAGCTTAAAGTCTGAAGGATACTCAAAGCAAGCAGATATTTTGTCTAGAATCTTGGCAGAGAATGCACAGTCAACGCCCAAGAGGGGCAAAAAGGTTGCGATGGGTGCTTAGTGAGCTTTGCCAGCTTGTCGAAACCATCTATTTTTCTTTTTGACTAGAAGAAAGATGTGATTTCTTTCTTTTCATCCATGCTTCTTGAGTTATTTGTCAAGTGGGATTTTCTTCCTACAATACAAGAAGCAGGGTCATTTGCTTTCTGTTTGGAGGATCCTTGATTTGTTCGTCTTAATGAGAAGAAGCATATGCAATAATAGGCAAAGATGTACCTTCTATTATGAGTTTTCTTTCTAAATTTAGCATTATAACATACTGTACTTCCAATCTTTTTTAGTGGCTGTACCAATGACTGTACCTAAACGTTCAGTTTTGGCTTGAGGCTAATGGAGTTATTCTTTGCTTTTCGTTCTTGTGAGGCCTACTAATTCGTTACATATAAGGTCTACCAAGAGAATTTGGCTTTGTTTCACTTTATTGCATGCCTGCATGTTTGCTGAATTAGTGAGATGCTTTTGTAGATATGAACTTGCACTTTTGGATTTCTAACCTTTATCTTCCCCATGGAATTGAAAAGCATCCCCTTTGATACGAAAATCCTCTTTTCCTTCCCAGGATTAACCCTTCCTTCTAAAGCAGCGCTTTACATTGATTCATATGCAACAGGCTGGTATGGATTGCATGGGTTCTCTCCGGATTTGAAGGTTAGTTCTCCCTGCATATCTCTATTCTCACCTTGTGGCTTTATGTTTCCTTTTCCAACTTGCTATGTTGTCACTGAATGGTATTTGCCCATGATTTATGAGTGCTTGTGTTGGTTAGGATAGCACATGCTTGCAATCAGAGACTCAAGGGCTGTTTTAGTTTAATATATCTGAATCAGGTGTGTTTATATGGTATAGGAAATCTATGCGGTCATCAGCTAGCTTCGATTCATCAGCTTCGTTTGTTTGGCTCAGTGTTAAATTATCAGTTCTTTACAGTGGCGTTGGTTCGTCCATTATTTGCACAAAGGTATTGCATTTGTTTGCACAGTTTATATGTTCTGCATGGTCACTTTTCTAGTCCGTAGGATAGGCTTTGCATTCATGATTGATATTTCAAACGTTGAATGCTTGTTCCATAATTGCTCAGTTTACAGAGCAATTCTAGATAGGATAGGCCTTGCATTCGTGATTGATCTGGATACGTTGAATGCTTGTTCTAGAATTTCTCAGTTTACAGTGTAATTCTAGCTGTTTAAAAGCATAATCCCTCCTGTATTTGAAGTGTAAAATGCTTATTCCCTAGGATTTCTCATTTTACAGTTTGATTCTAAATGTTGGCGACCACTATGATGCTAAAAAGGATTTTTTGCCTCTCCAGATGTAGTTCAGACATCTGGCATGAGCTTAATCCTGTTCCTTCCTTCTGCCAGAATGCAATTGTTCATTTCTTCTTTTTTTTTTTTTGACATACACCAGTTCACACTATCATCGCTTTGGCAATATTGGCCTGATGACCATCTTCTGCATCTTTGAATGCTCGCATGTGCTCTTTTACCGATGTCATAATGTTACACCAATTTTATTAATATTTGATTCTTTCATCAGCTTTCACTCTCCTACAAATGGGATACCCCACGCAGCGGTGGGTGCAAGCTAATGAAGCTAGTCCGATCAACATCCAGTGGGAGATTCTAGCCCCAACACCCAACTAGGGCAGCAGTAGGATTTAACTCCATGCTGGATCAAATCAAGGCCCTGCCTATCATTTGGTTTTCTGTTCAGTCGGAAGAACCATGTCAATTTGAATTTGAATGGTTTTGTTGGTGATATGGCATGATGGAGTGTTGTGTATCTGATTGAGAATTTGATATGGTGTTAACTTTTGTTCATTGTCCAGGAGAAGTGCGTAAGGTTGAAAAATCACACTGACAATCTGTATGAATGCGCAAGCTCTTTGGGTTCAGACTAAACAGAACACAGCTCGAGTTCTGCTGTATGTTGTTTTTACATGGTCAACTAATGTATATTTTTTTCGGTAATGTGTTTTCTGTGTATCTGATGACAAAGAAGAGTAATGTGACAGTCACTTTTTTGAGGGAATAAATGTATGCAGCATTTTTTTTCTTGTTTCGATAAGGATGTATGCAACGTTAAAAGCCCATACTTTATCAATTCTTTTTTACAAACATGTTTTACATAAGCAAGAAGGAAGAGAAGGACAGTTTCTTTTTACAAACTTCTTTTTTTTTAATGTAATGGAGGAGCTCTATCTTTCAATTAAGAATACTAGAATTGGCCTAGTATTTTACAAACCCCTTTAATTCTCGCCGTCGGTTCTGTCTTTTTAGATCTGGAGGAGGCCGCTTGGTCCGCCGAAGCTAGCCTTTAAGAAGAGGAGCCTGCTAGCGACCATTTGTTTCCATGTTTGAGGAACTATATGTTTTCAACGACTAGCAGTACCGAGCAAGGTCAAATATATGCATTAACATTTTTAGGTATACCAAACTGGCTGTGAATTGTGATGTATGGATTGGCGACAAAGAAGCAGCAACCGACGTTGTCGCTTTTTGTTGCACCTAACCTGAACACCAGCAAGCAAGCATGCCGTTGAAGGTGAGAGCTGTTCAGATTTCGCAGACAGCGAAACCGGAACGACTAAGCTTTAGTTTGTTGCTACTGGCCCATCCAGAAATTAACATATATAAAGTTAATTCATAGTACGGTATGTGAAATGCTATATATAATTAAATCAATAGCTAGCCAGAAATGATTTTTGCTCACTTGATGCTGGCCTTGGGCACAGAGAGACCTCGCAGCACGTAAGTCGGAAGCAAACAAGTTGTTAGGTTGCTTTACAGGACCGGCCTTCCCTGCACCTGCAGTGTGTGGTTGCTGGTTGCATTGCTGAAATGCACTATATCTAACTGTGATGTGAATCAATGAAGAAACGTCTTGGCTTGAGCAAGAATGTGCAAAGGTTTGTCAGGTCGGCCATCCCTTGCTGCATTTCTCTGTCACCTGCACCTATCCCTCCCTTGTTTCCTTCCCCTTGTATATATAGAGAGGAACAGAGAAAGCATATACAAGAAGAACCTTGCTTCCAAACGCTTGCACTGAAATGTTCTTTTCCTTCCCTGTCAGGTTTTTTTTATTTTTTATTTTGCGATACATAGATAACTCATGAGTGGACCGCATGCGATGCACAATCTTTCTCCTTGGAAGGAACATAAATGAATCGAATGGAATGGCTGGAGGGGGAGGGACCATGCATCTGTGTACTGCAGACGAAGAAACCCGCAGGAACATGTGTACATGCATGGAGCGACATCGCCATCATATACTGTGTATATATATATATATATTATTATTCCTTAAAACACCAACACATTAAACTAGTAGCGTAGTACGTGTTCAATTATAAGCTATGATGACCAAGGAAAGCAAAAGGGAAGAACCGCTTGGTGATGGAGTTGGAAGCTGGACACATGTATGTATTCCCTTCCTAAAAAAAAGAAAAGAAAAAGAAAAAAAACCTACGTGCATTGTTTTTCAAGGACCCAAAGGATTGATAAAATCTGTTATACAATTTTAACTAAATATATATAATAAAACAATATTTATGACATGTGATAGGTATTAGTAGATCAACCATGATATATATGATCATACTAAATTTTACCTAGAGATATAAATGTTGATAATATTTTCTATATAGTTAGCCAAATCTAGAAGAAAAAAAAAACTTGGAAACGAGACATCACACACCGAAGGAATGCCATCGCTCAAAGTGACGGCGGTGGGATGCAACGAATAAATCCTTGCTGATCAATTTGGCACACGGAAGGTATGCCTGTCTCTCTTCTGTCGTTGTGCTTGGTCGGGGATGATGACGAAGGTGATGGATGACGATGCAGTAAAAAGTTGGGTTTCTCGTGAGGTTGTTGCTGGGTCACAAGAACAGTGACAAGATGTGTCCAGGTTCTCTCCTTTTCGCTGGGGGGACGCTCCACGGCCACCTTTCAAGCTTGCTTTCCTTCTCGCGTCCGGCTAGCTGTCCCCTCTGGCTCCTCCCGTTTTATCATCGCTGGCTACCGATCGAGTTTCAAAAAAAAAACAAAATCATCACTGGCTACTGGCCCACTGGCCAGTGGGTACAGGCAGCTTCAACAGCACGTCCCTGGATTGCACGCGTTCACGAAACGAACGCGCGATTGACCGGACGGACCCGTCACGTCAACATCCGGGAGGTGCGGGGATCCGACAAGGCCTTCCAGAATCTGCTGCTGCTTCTCTTCTTCTTTTTTTTTTTATGAAACTTTGGACAAAGTGACACGGCTGCTACTACGTACGTATATGTAACAGTGGTCAACCTTTTGGCTACTGTCAGTCGGATCTGCACAGAGCACTTTATGAGCTATGCGGATTAATTAGATTTAAAATATTCGTCTCGTAAAATACAATAAAACTATGTAATTAGTTTTTTATTTCATCTATATTTAGTACTCCATACATGTGTCTGCATTTTAATATGATGAATTCTGCATAGTAAATTTTAGACTTAAAATTGGGCATGTAAACAAAGCCAAAAACGATATTCAAGAATGTATGTTTTTAAGTTCGGCATGCATTGACTTGGACCTTTAAAAAATGTACTAGTGTATATGTAGGCACTGCAAATTTTAGTCACCTTCATTCGTTATAGCACAGAGTCAAACAAAAATCCAGTCCTAGAGAAAGTTCAGCCGGCTGCGAGACTGAAGTTCGTGTGGTGCTTGGTTGTATGCCTGTATGTATAATCAATCTATCACATCGTAACTACTACTTGTGGTGTATGTTCTTTTTCTTTATGACAACCAAGCTTCCATTTACCGCTTGGTAACAAAGAGATCGATTCACTTCACCTGTGATTTGTTTTTTTTTCTTTCTTTTTCCGAGAACGATTTCTGGTATGTTTTCATGGTGGTGGACTCTGCTTGAATGCGGCTAGTTGTTGCTACGACTCAAGAAACTATACACTTTAGATCCCCAAATTGATTACTAAATCAAACCATGCAGAATTCCTATGTTTCGTCACTGTCAAAATGCTAAAGTACTCCACTCGCCGGAACGCAGAATGCCTGATGTCTGTACCGCATTGCTTTGACCATTGGCAATGAGGCATCGCCGTCGCGCAGGTGGTCTACAGCGCCCCTATTCCCTATACCCGATGGTTCCCCGAGATTTTAGGCTGTTGGTTCTGCCAAGAGCACAAGACCATGATGGGAGGACCATGCGGTGGAACAGCGAAGTGGTATGAGTTGTGCATGAATGCGCTAGCAGCTGAAGCACGCGCTTGCTGTGATGGTTTGAATCTGGCCAAGGCGCGTGGTGTTCCAAGGGTCCAACTGGAATCTGATTGCCAGGTACTGGTTAATCTCTGGAACAACAGGACCTGCCAACTGTCGGAGATCTCGGCCCCCCTTGATGAATTGGAAGAACTCAGCCGAGCTTTGAGGGTTTTCGTTTTTGTTTTGCTAAGCATATCAATGGACGATGGTGGAGCCTACTATACACAAATTAGAAACTGGTAAACACAAAGGAGCTTTGGAATTTGGAAAACGGAAACAGAAACTTGAAAAAAAGAAGATAGAGAAAAGAAAAAAGAATGAGTGAGATGGAAAATGACAAGTGGGCCCCACTGCCATGTGCGTGCCTCTTCAGAGAAAAGAACAATAAAAAATAGTGAGATGGTCGAATTTTTTGGTTTTTCAGTTCTGTGTCTAATTCGATCTCCGGCCATAGTCGCATGATTAAGAATAATGGATAAGATGTTGCACTAGTAAGCTAATTTGTCGAGTTGCATAAAATGACTAAATGATTTTAGTTTTGTTAGGTCGCTGGAAACATGGTGGTTTTACTCCAAAAGTATTGCTTCGGAGAATTTTTTCAACCAAACCTGTGTTCCAAACATCAAATGTCCCATTTCATCCTCCGCATGTTGAATCCTCCGTTTTTAATGCATTTCTCCTCCATTTAGATCCACCGACTAAAATTTAGTTAGCTAAAATTTAGAAGCTAAACTTTATCCAGCTAAAAGTTTTTCCATCTAAATTGAACTAGATTGAACTAGCTAAATCTAGTTAAACTTTAGCTGGTCTTTAGATTCCGCAACTAGATTGAACTAGCTAAATCTAGCTAAACTTTAGCTGGTCTTTTAGCTGAGCCGTTTAAATCTCTGTGGCAAATTATCGAGGAGACGAGAAGTGGGTGAACAATTGTATCGTCTGCAAGTGACCAGGATCAGTAGGGTCCAGAATTTTTTTTGCGCATGAGTTGGCATAGTTTGCTTTTAAGTCGAGGTTGTGTCAGTGTTTTTTTCCTTCTTTTCAGAGTGGATTGTTTTACTCTCTTGTAAGGATATTTCTTTAGTTTTAATAATTCTTTTGTTAAAAAAATAGTCGAGTTGCATAAAATGACTAAATGATTTTAGTTTTGTTTTGTCGCTCGAAACTTGGACGTTTTACTCCAAAAGTATTCCTTCGAAGAATTTTTCCCTCAAACCTGCGTTCCAAACATCAATTTTCCATTTCATCCTCCACAAGTTGAATCCTTCGTTTTTAATGCATTTCTCCTCCATTTAGATCCACCCGACTAAAATGTAGTCCGCTAAGATTTAGAAGCTAAACTTTATTCAACTAAAAGTTCTTCCATCTAAATTTTAGTTAGGGTGTTTAGATTTCACAGCTATACTTAGCTAGATTTAACTAAATTGAACTAGCTAAATCTAGTTAAACTTTAGCTGGGCTTTTAGCTGAGCCATTTGAATTTCTAGTAGCTAAACTTAGCTAGCTAGCGAAAGTTTAGTCATTAGATTCAAACAATATCGGCACTCGAGTACTCCGTGATAAGAAATGAAAAAAAAATAGAATAGCATCTAGAACTGTACTCCAACCCCTCCTCACGAAAAAGTCAAGTCCCTCGATTCGTCGATTGTTTCAATCTTCATTTTTATTACTACTATGCGTTAGTTGGATTGGATCTCAGATTGTAGCACTACAACATCCGTTCCACCACCAAACCCACTATTAAAATTTCATATTTAAACAAAAAAAGGTGAATGAATTGGAGCCCAAACAAATTGAAGCCAACAAACGGCCACATGTAACACACTCTTAAGAAACAAGGAAAATTAGGTGGGCACATGTATGGAAACCAAAAACAAAAGATCTCGCCTTTGTTGAGTAGTGAGAAAGGAAGCAAGTGAGAAAGAGAGAAATTTAGTAGGTGGGCAGTCCAAGTTGCGGTCCCAGATCGTCAAAGCCTCAAGCTGTTGCTCTTGCCTACCCTCCTCTCCGTCACCAAGGCCGTGTTTAGATGCCGGATTCGGCGTGCAGATTCTGCATTTGCTACCGTGTCTAGCATTATAGTATTTTTATTTTTATTTTCTAAAAATTATTTAAATATTAATTAATTAGACTTTAAACATTTGTCTTGTAAAGTATAATAAAACTATATAATTAGTTTTTGATTTTATCTATATTTATTAGTACTACATGTATTTATCGATATTTTAATATAATGGAGAATAGTAATTTTGTATAGTAAAATTTAAGATAAATTTAAGGAACTAAACGAGGCCCAAACACGAATCCTTCCTCGATCCATCCAGTAAGCTCCAACACCACCATCAAGATTAATCGCACTCCCACCAGCTCCTTCCTTTTCCTTCCCACATACAAATGCTTGGGCATTAGCGATCCTCCCCATCCTGCTCTTCCTCCCTGGCCTCGCTCCCCTTCCTCTTCCTCTGGTCGCCCCCCTGCTCGGCTGCTCCAGAGTCCTCCGGTGCTGTGCTGTGCTGCCGCAGCCCGTGGCGCGGGGCCCGGCCGACATGACGTCCACGGCGTACTCGCGGTCGTCCAAGCTGCCCGGCGGCGGCAGCGAGCGGCGGCTGCCCGGCCCGCGGCTGATGCGGAGCCTCACGTCCAAGATCGAGCCCAAGAAGCTGGGTGTCGGCCTCCTCGCCGGCTGCTGCCTCGCGCTCCTCACCTACGTCTCCTTCGCCAAGCTCTTCGCAATCTACTCCCCCGTCTTCGGTGCGTGCGTGTTTCGCTAGCTTCGATTCGATTCCTCCCTCTATTGTCTGTTCGCCCTCCCCTCCTCCTCGTCGCGAATCTAACCGGAGCTTCCTTTCTCTCTTCTCAGCCAGCACGGCCAACACGTCCGCGCTGATGCACAACGCGCCGCCGACCTCGTCGTCCAAGCCGTCCGTGCCGGAGACCGAGACCATCCCGCCGCAAGAGACGTTCGGCGGCGGCGGCGAAGGCGCGGATCCCGTCGATCCGCGTGAGGTGCCGGCGGGCTCCGAGGAGCCCGGCTTGCCGGAGGCTGCCGTCACCAGGAAGGACATGGCGGGGTCCGACGAGCCCGGCTTGCCCACCAGGAAGGACGGCGGCGACAATGCAGCGGCGGCCGAGCCCACCGATAAGCCAGGTACCGTATGTGATTTTGATTGAAAAAAATGGAATCTTTTTCTTTCTCGCACAAAGCCAACGAACCAGTGGAAATCTATCTAATAAAGTTCTGTATGTACTTGACCGAAATCTGGTTGGCGAAACGAAATTTCGGCGTTGGAAATTAATACCAGATTTTGGTACGAGTAGATGGAGACGTAGATCTAACGCGTTATCTCCTTCAATCAATGGTGTTCACTTGCTACCTGCAGGAGCTGCTGCTGAGGATAAGAAACAAGGGGGCGATGTCAATGGCGGCGGCCAAGCAGGAAAGATGACGTGCGACGAGAACGGCGTGGACGAGGGGTTCCCTTACGCGCGTCCGACGGTGTGCGAGCTGTCCGGCGACGTCCGCGTGTCCCCGAAGCAGAAGACGGTGTACCTGGTGAACCCGTCGGGCGACGGCGGGTTCGACGAGAGCGGCGAGAAGAAGCTCCGCCCGTACGCCCGCAAGGACGACTTTTTGATGCCTGGCGTGACGGAGGTGACGGTGAAGTCGGTGCCGTCCGCGGCGGTGGCGCCCAAGTGCACCAAGCACCACGCCGTGCCGGCGGCGCTGTTCTCGGTGGCCGGGTACACGGACAACTTCTTCCACGACATGGCAGACGCGCTGATCCCGCTGTTCCTGACCACGTCGCACCTCAAGGGCGAGGTGCAGCTGATGATCACCAACTACAAGCCGTGGTGGGTGCAGAAGTACACGCCGGTGCTGCGCAAGATGTCCAGCCACGACGTCATCAACTTCGACGCCAACGCCGAGGACGGCGACGGCGAGGTCCACTGCTTCCCGGCGGGCGCGTTCCTGGGGCTGTACCGCGACCGCGACCTCATCCTGTCGCCGCACCCGACCCGGAACCCGCGCAACCTCACCATGGTGGACTTCACCGGGTTCCTGCGCGGCGCGCTGGCTCTGCCACGCGACCAGCCCGCGGTCCTCGGCGAGAAGCCCGGCATGCGTCCCCGGATGCTGATCATCTCGCGGGCCGGCACCCGGCGGCTGCTGAACCTGGACGAGGTGGCAAAGGTGGCGGACGAGCTGGGGTTCAACGTGACTTCGGCGGAGCCCGGCGCGGACGTGCCGGCGTTCGCGGCGCAGGTGAACGCGGCCGACGTGCTGGTGGGCGTGCACGGCGCCGGGCTGACCAACACGCTGTTCCTTCCGATGGAGGCGGTGGTGGTGCAGATCGTGCCGTGGGGCAAGATGGAGTGGCAGGCCACCAACTTCTACGGGCGCCCCACGGCGGGGATGGGGCTGCGGTACCTGGAGTACTACGTCGGCGAGGAGGAGACGAGCCTCAAGGACAAGTACCCGCGGGACCACGTGGTGTTCAGGGACCCCGAGGCGCTCCACAAGCAGGGGTGGGAGGCGCTCGCCTCCACCATCATGAAGCAGGACGTCGCCGTCAACCTCACCAGGTTCCGGCCGGTCCTACTGCAGGCGCTCGACAAGCTGCAGCAGTGATTGGCTGTGCTGTGGTCCCTGTCACTCTCTTCATCTTCGTCTTCCTCTTGTCTTCCTAGGAATGATTCGACATTGCCGACCGGCAGGAGAAGCTCGTCGGCCATGATCGAGATGGCCGAGATTGTGGAGGCTAGCCGCCGCTGCTGCTGCCAAGTACAGTACTATTGCTAGAAAAAGAGAGAGAGGGGAAATCAAGGAGGGTGGTTCAATTTCAATCAAATTGGTAATTTGGTTGGTTCATCGGCCGGTTTATCTTTTTGGTTTGTAACAGTAGTAGCAACAAGAGAACAAACAGCTTTGGATAGTGCATTACATACTCCACACGAACGAGAATTATGTTCATTCTTTCTTCCTTGCTTCACCTGGCATTCTTCTACCGAGCAGTCTTGTGTTTTCTTGATTGGTTGGTTGACAACATATGGAATGTGATCATGTTATGCATAAGGGCATGTACAACGGTCGTTTTTAGAATTTACAACGCAGACGGCTAAACATAAACAGGCAGCTCGTACAACCCACGGACACTTGCTGTCTATTTAGTTGTCTACAGTACATTTAATGCTTTGTATGTAGTCATGATCAATCATGAATATCAATTCTGTGTCTTGCTAATTGATATAGAACAAATCCTTTCTATATGGAGACGTGCGGATAGTGAACAACTTCACAAGAGATTTTGCAAAATCTCCATCCTGAGACGACGGCTGCAACGGCCGTCGTACGTGCCCTAATATAATTTAGCCGAAAAGCCATACCATACCACACTCGAGCGTTTCGGTGCCTCCTTTACAACAGAAAATTGCTAATTTGCACCGAATTTTAGACAGAGGCAGCAGCATGGACTGTAGAGAGAGGAGTCGTTGGAGCATGTGCATTATTCCATCTGCCTGTGGCCTGTGCATGTGTGCATCACTGCATCTGCTTTGGGTCTGTGCCTTTCACAGTTGACTCCAAAGGGCGACAACTGGCCACAGTATTATACTACCGTACTAGTATATACATGATCCGGAATCCAGGAGATGGAGATGGTGTCATGTCAATGATACATGTGGCCAAGACGAGAGAAGGCACGAAGAGTGAAGAAGCCCAATCCAACGGTAGCTGGCCCAGAACGGCGTAAGCAGCCCAATCCTATCTGTAATTGTTATGTTAGGAAGGGGAGAGAACCAATGGAATTTGACTTGGCTTGTAAACTCATACTAGTATGCAGTACAGTAAGAACATGCAGCATGTGTACTCATCCGACTGACAGTATATCCAAAGGTTGTGCACCTTTACAGTAACCAGTAATAAACGGTAAATAATGAGACATGACGTACAGACACTAAGTCGAGCAGGAGGACGAGGAAGAAGAAGAAGCGGCGGCAACTTCTGGTCGGAATGCGCACAAAACAAAGATTCAGCCGCGTTGCGTTGCGTTGGCCGGACAACTGACAACCTCCTTCGCAAAGCAAGCAAGCTGCGTTGCTGCGTGGCCAGCGTCCGTGTGCGTGCTGCTGCCTCCAACCAAACCAACGAACGCTTTCCTTCATTCACACGCACGCACTCAGCAACAGCCTCATTAGTCGTGTTACTGACCCTCATCATCGCATCATGCATGGCATGGGCTGGGGATATGCAGCGCTAAGCAGATGCTCTGAAGCCGTCGTGATGGGACGCTACTGTTCAGTTGTTTTTTAAGACCAATAAGTTTGATATCTTGCAATGGGATATTAGGAAAGTGTGTGTGTGTGTGTGTGTGTAGCGGATACGTTTACCTGGAGATTGATCTATGTTTAAGGTTCTGCTTATGAACAAGGGAAGTATGGACTGATGGGAGAATGGGATGGGCCAAGCCTAATTGGTGGCGATTTTAACTTTACTAGGGACATGGCCGACAATAACAATGATAACGTGATCTTTGTCATAATATAATTTTTTTATGCATGTCACTAGTTCTAGCGACGGAGACGATGCATGCACTGATCGAGATAATGAAGTGTCGTATCTTTTTTTTCCCCACGAGCAGCCATATATACGTGTATTTCACTAAAAGAAACAGAATGGTCGTAAGACCTACGACATAGGCTTAGGATGACGATGACGAGAAGTCATCAGCAATCTAAACAGCAAACAACGAACCTAACTACTGGATCCTTAACGTTTGTATTACATAGATAAATGATTTTGCGACCACGACTAGTCACGGCTGATCCTATACCAACACTGGCCTCTTGACCGTGAATCGCCCCTTTCCCAGGTAGTATGTCTCCATAGCCTTCCTGGTCTGCTCCGGCAGCGGGAGTGCAAAGACAGCTTGGAACTCATCGAACGAAGCTGTCCTCTATGCTCAGCTTCTTTGTCAAAATCTTTCTTGCCTGTGCCTCAGGCTTTGCCTCCTGAACTTGCTCTTCGCGGCAAGCCTCGTACTTCTCTTGGGCACCAGCTCTTCGTCTTCAAGTACCCGACCCCTCGCAGCCCGTGTGGATCTGAGCTGTGGGATCGCGAGGATGGGCTGCGGCAGCGACGCCTTAAATCTGACGATGAACTCATCCACCAGCACAGACGGCACATGCGAGACAGGATCGGCAGTAGGAGCGACGCTGCCGGCGCACAGTACGACACCGCGTGGACACCCCGACGTTGGCACCGCGTGGGCACCGCCGAGCGATCCGGGCTCAGACGACGCCGCGGCCTTCAGGCGGAGGAGCAGGGAACAAAGTGTCATATCAATACCGGACGTACCACAATTCCATAGGTTCTGTGCCACTCTTCTTTGTTATTTGCTAGAGCTAGCTTGGGTTTTTGGCGACGACAAAACACGTGTAGTTTGAGGG
Source organism: Bothriochloa decipiens (assembly GCA_023333625.1). Classification (NCBI taxonomy): domain Eukaryota; kingdom Viridiplantae; phylum Streptophyta; class Magnoliopsida; order Poales; family Poaceae; genus Bothriochloa; species Bothriochloa decipiens. The sequence continues at coordinate 48,702,407 of CM041637.1, read as the reverse complement.
TTGATGCCCCTATTCGTCGGATCTAGCTAGAATAAAGCAATAGCTCTCAGGCTTCCACAGGAGCCGCGACAACCTTCGCGCCCAATATCGTTCCATGACTCGGCACCGGAAGGGAAGAAGAGGATGGACGCTTTGGTCTCCCGCTTCTAGGAGAAGCCGACAACTCTCGAGGAGGACAACGCCCTGGCCCTACTGAGGCCGGGCGTTCTGGCGGCGGGTGATCAAGTGCCGCTGAGGGGCATTGGTAGGAGGAGGATGAGAGGGAGACTACAGTGGAGATGCAGGAGGCAGTGTGCATGTCTTCATGCACATCTAATGGATGTGGGGCACATGCCCCCAAGGGTGGGTTAGTTTTTAGTTTTTTCTTTAGCAACAAGCATGGCTTAGCTCCTATTTGTTGGTTTATTGGATTATTTGGGATTGTATTTACCACCCCACATGTTGCTCGTGTTCCCGTCACGAAAACATACCGGAAATAATGCCGATTCAATCAGCTTGTGTTCTATTATATTAAGATGAAGTTGACTACTTTTTACAATGTTACATATATTATTGCAAATGTAAAGTCTAAGTGTTTCTGTTTTGGAAAATCTGGGAAAATCCAAAATATTTACTTTAGAAAATCACAGTGTTTCTGTTTTGGAAAATCACAAGCGTTGGGGGCTTCCTTGTCACGGGCGGTGCTCGCAGGCAGCCGCTGGCGTGGACCGTGGAGCCGGAGCAGGCCGTACGTAGGGGTGTGGTCCCGAGACCAACAAGTGTGCCGGCCGTTCCATGATCAGTGTCAGCGAGACCACCACCTCTTGGTTATAGCTGCTGATTTGCAAGTGTCAAGTTCTGTTGCCAGGTGAGCCGGTTGGATGCAGTTTGGTCCAGAGCCGCACAAACTGCCTAACTTCATTCTGCATCTGTTTGAATGCCCATTTTCAGAGAGTGAACAGGCATGGACATGTGATGAGTGGCTATGAACGACAACAGAGATTGAACTAGTTGAAATCTGATCCCCCTATTTTAGTCATGAGACGACCCTTCCATCTTGGTCTTGGAACTTGGGAGAGGCTGCCCAATGTGAAGTGACAGTCCATGGACTTACTGGCGAGGGAAACTGCAACATTGCCCCTGTTATTTTCCCACTACCGAGTCAAGGACTTAAGGTCCAAGGCATGAAAGTGAAACATGTAAATATCTGTTTTGCATATTTGGTTGATCTTAGGCCACTAGCTTCCCCCAAAATGCTGTAGAATTTGCACAAAGTATGGAGCACGGTTGGCAATGACGAACCTTTCTCAACGCCTCAACCTCTGATGAAAACTGCGTTTCATCCTAATTACATACATGTCTGCATTATTGCACCATTTCCATTCATTTGGGAATTGGCTTCCTTTACCCTTTTTTCCCTGGTGAAATAAGGATATATTGGGTCTTCCAGGGAGATAGATATTTGTCAGACTGCAAGCGGGATCACGAAGAGGATGACTGAAAAGGGCATTACTGGGAGCTCTCTGATGGTGGGAAATGGCTATATATACGCCTGACAGTGACATTGTTCAGTGGTAGCTGGTACGTACGTAAACCGTTTGTTCGCCTTTCTGAGCGTAACTGGCAAACCGTTTGTTGGCATTGCAACCATATATATAGCGCAATAAGACGAGCGATTGGCCATGGCATGCAACGGTGTGATCACCCTTCTATATCTCAAAAATATCTTCATCTGATCCCACGGGTGGTCTGAACTACCAGATTATGGCGTCTGGCTCAGTTTGGTCCACAGCAGCACAACTTGCCTAATTCTGCATCTGTTTGACTGCCCGTTTCCAGAGATTGAACATGGACATGTCATGGGTCGGTATGAACGACAGCAGAGACAGACAATCCTTTCATTTTCCGTCTTGGAAGTCTCTGCCCTTATATGAAGTGGCAGTCAATTTTTTTAAGAAGTGGCAGTCCGTGGACTCAGAGGATCTTGCGAAGAATGATTTTTTCTTCACATCATTTTCACTGTCATATTCGGAATGTACAGTATCATATTGTATTCTTCCATGTTTTTTTCTTTTCTTTTCGTGGCGAGAAGCAGAGCCCTTTTTTCCCCTTAACTCCTTTGAGCTCATCCTTTGACGCTTCTTCCAACTCTATACCCACTGAAAACTGGGTTGTATTCTTATTAATTACCTGCATTATTTGCCCCATTTCCATTTATTTGTGGCTTGGGGTATTCCCCCTTTCTCTGAGATGAGGACGATGGATCTTTGAGTGTGAGAGATATTTGTCGTCGTCACCTGGATGCATGGGCGCATGGCAGTATGGCACTAGCTAAGCTCGTTCCTGCTGCAGCTGCATGGCCAGTACTACGTGCTATATATAATCTATTCCTCTTTTTTTCTCTTTTTTTTGGCTGCCTCTGGATTCTTGCATGAGCACTCGAGCAGGAGCTATCCGTTGCCTGTTCATGTACTAGTCACATGCATGTGCCAAGTGAATCGATTTGGACCGTGCATCTTTGATTTCGTCGCCATTTCCAGAAGATATTTGTAAAGCATGGCACTACTGAAATGGACCACCTCTCACACGTGGCTCCTATCGCGGAGTCGAGTGTGTCGCTGAGCTAGCCTCGTCGCTCGTCAGGTTGAAATTTGGAAGGATTAGCTAAGCGTTCTCTCTACATCACTTCATTTCAATTCATGTACTCCACAGTACGTCCCAGATCAAAATCAGTGTACTACTGCGAACCAATACTTTAAATCTCCGACTATGATATTTAGCATATGGCTTCTAAAAACTTAAATTTAACCGATGATGACCTCTAATGTAAAACTACTAATAGGAGAGCTAAATGTTGCTATAAGAAACTATAGTTATTGCTAACTTGTACACGAATAATGAACACAAATCCTTTGACCGACAGATTTGAAACCTTGCTACAAACTACTACTCCCGTCCATGCTGAAAAATGTAGAAAATTTTTGCAATTTTTGCCCATAGATGCATGAGTTCTCCTATCCTTGCCCCGTGCATGATGATCCCTCTCTCGTGTGTGCACATCGCCAATCGCAAAGAGACGAAACGTCATCCTATCAGCGCGCGCTCTGCTGCGTTCCTCTTCTTGTTTGTTCTTACTTGTCTCGTGTTTCTGCTTGGCTTTTAGTTTCTGTCCTCTCGCCTCCCTTCCTCCTGATTCACATTTTTTTTCGTTCTGTATTTGCTAGACAATAAATGAATGCACTTTGTGTGTGTGTCTATATATGTCTATATATATATATATATACAGGGCTAATTTGCTCGCTGCGTGTAGTTTATTAGACAACGCGCCAGCCAACGGCGCTTCTCTGTCATGCAACGGCGCATGTTGGTCCACGTAGGGTACAAAATGATTAGTACTGTGGACCCCGCAACCATAAAAGCTTGGACGTCAGCAATCAAAATAAGCATTGTTTAGATTCTAGATTTCATTTCCTAATTTCATTATGTAAAAGAAAGATTTCTCGTTACATCAAAATACCGGCATATATATGGAATATTAAATATAGATAAAATAAAAAACTAATTACACAGTTTTATTATACTTTGCGAGATGAATATTTTAAACCTAATTAATCAATATTTAGATAATTATTACCAAATAAAAATAAAATTACTATAATATTTAACAAAATTGGTGCACCAACTTTGATATCTAACGAGGCATAAGAAAAGCATGGCGCGGTGATTGTGGCCTGCAGTTTAAAGCATGCTGTGTTGTCAGCATTTTGTCCTTTGCATGCTCACTCAAATATAGGAGTAGTATATTTTTATATGAATATGTTTTACCGTTTCTGTTCCTTGTGTAGTAAAGTTGGTTCTATTTACCGAGATGTCCGATATCTGGATGAGTTTTTTAATTACTTGTTTCACTAAAATAATTCTTGTTAGGCGCATCATTTAAACCGGATCACCTATTATTCTTTTATTATCATAGTAATAATCATGTAATTATTGTTTTTATCAAGTGGTAATAATCAGGCAATTTCTCCAAATCAAGTAGTATTTTCTTCATAGTTTTAATCGAGTAGTAAATATTCAAAGTAATTTTTCCAAGTCAAGTATCTTTTTATTCATAGTTTTAATCAAGTAGTAATAATCAGGTAATAAATATTTATATCAAGTAGTAATTTTCCTATTTCTAGTAGTATTTTGTTCATAGCTTTTTTGAGGTAGTAATAATCAGGTAATTTCCCCCGAATCAAGTAGGATTTTATTCATAGTTTTCACTGAGAAGTAATAATCAAGTAATTTTCATAAATTAAGTAGTATCCGTAGCTTTTTTCAATAGTAATAATCAATTAATTTTCCTAAATCAGGTAGTATTTTATTCATAGTTTTAATTGTCTAGTAATAATCATGTAATTTCCACAAACCAAGTAGTATTTTATTTATTTGTTTCGGGAATCCACCTCCCTAGCATAAAAACCATTGTTTGTTTATTCTGGAGATAAGCTAGCAGTAGTAATTTTTTACAATAACTTTATCTGCAATAGTAAATGACAAGCATTTTTTATTTTGACAAAATGCCTTAAGAGTAACTTTGTTCAATAACACGTTACAAAATTGAAAAACCATCGTTTTATACTTGGAAGTGCCAACCATAGTTTTTTTTTCTGTACAATAGTTCTCTTCACGATCTTAAATCGCTTACATTCACACCAGTGCCAACCATAGTTTTTTTTTTCTGTACAATAGTTTCTTCATTGTTTTATTTCTGAGTCATCACCAACGAACATGGCCCATCTCATTAAAAAGAATATTTACAAATCCTTGCTTGCATCGCATTTCATGGCAGACCTGCTCGCCATCATCTTCCTCTCTAAAATAAACGCATGCGGCGTGAGTGCTCCTTCCGTCCAAAAAAGACGACGTCATATAAAACATGTCAGTCAAATTTTCTCAGCTTTGACCAGGTTTGTATAAAATATGTGTAATATTTATATCTCTAAATAAATTTATTAAAAAACTAGATTTAAAAATCTTTCAATGATACTAATTACTTAATATAAATATTTATATATTTTAATATATAATTACTATTAATTTAAAAACGTTGACTTCTTAGAGAACGACAATAACATCTATCTTAGCACGAAGAGAGTACACGATAAAGGGAACGTCGAAATTTTTATTAGAATGTGCTAGCGGACTGCTAGAGAGAATACAGAAATTAGACATGTCGTCAGTCAGGCTTGAATGTCTGCCATGGAGGGATGCTTTGCTTTCTAAATACTTATTACTGCTCATGCATATGTAGAAGTAAAAATGCATATGTATGGGCATAGCCGCACAAATCAGAATTCAAATGCATGGGCATTGCGCACAAATCAGGATCCCAATTCTAATTCCACATCCTTTACCCTGACTATTCTCCTCCCCGATCTGCAAAAACAATGAAATTGAGAATCAATCGGAACTTTTTAAATAATGCACACATGAAAGAACCCATCATGTCAGAAGCGGTGGAGCAACAGCATCCACGCAATATCCAAAACAAGCTTTCGAAATCCTGTTAAGAAAACAAACGCAACTACGAGGATGACCAGCATACCAGGACTGCTGGACAACACGGGCCGGCCGTTGCGTCTGCTCAGGTTGCCGTCGATGTAGATCCATAGCCGATGTCCATTCCACCACCGAAGGTCCTCGACGGGTCGCAGGCTCGCAGCTACCCTGGATGGGAAGCCGTCGTCAAGATTCAGGGTGGGAGAGAGAGCAGCCGCCGAAGCCGCCGTCGTGGTGGGGAAGGGACGCCTGGGCACCGTCGGGGTCGTGGGGAAGGTGGCCGCCGTAGGACTGCGGGAGGCCGCTTGGCCGCCGCCGCAGCCGTCGGGGTCGGGCTAGGAAGGGCTGCCGCGGTCACCATCGGGTCCGGCGTGGGTCACCGGGGCCTCCGCCGTCGGGGTTGGGGAAGCAGCGTCATGGCCGCAGTTACCGGTTGCAATGGGGAAGCAGAGGAACTCCTCTGTAGCGCCGGCTTAGGACAGGCGCCGGCGAGGTCATCCATCAGGGTGAGGGCGAGCTGCCACCGGTGGGGGAAGGGACGCTGCCGTAGATCGAGCCGGTGTTGGGATTTGCGTGAGAACTGGGAAAGAGAGAGAATAGGAAGGACAAATGAGGCGTGCTTTATTTGTACCATACAAATTTCCGTTAAATGCTCCCGTGAATTTTGTTGATTTATTTAACAGGAAGTAAAATTACTACTATCATGTTACTATTTTACTGTTATATGGTCCTTTATGGTCAGGATATTTAATATTGAGTAGGTGGCGCGCCTGACGCATCATTATTTATCAAAAGCAAACTGACGGGCGGTGACGGTGCTCCGTCGGTGCGTTGATGAATAAACAACGCGCAGGGAGTAGATTAGACACGATATATATATAGAAACATATGAAAATTCTAATTAAAACTATATAAATCTAATTCGATAGTTAGAGATTTTAATTAAGATCATATAAATCTAATTGGATGACTAAAATAGAGAGGTTTAAATGCTAATATATATATATATATATGCACGTCATTTCATGGGGAAATTCGTAAAGGTAAATATCCTCCACCTGATGATAAATACAACTTGCTCCATATTTTCTATCATACTACTGTACTTTATAGTACGATACTGTCCCTGGATATATATATATACAGAGTTAATCAGTCCCCGAGCCTAAATCACCGAACCCGAGCGTGCTCCACGCGCCGTTTCCCCTGCTCCCACCTCGGACCCAGAGCCGACCGCCAGTTTTCCAACGAGCTCCAGCCTCCAGCTGCTACAGGTCACTCCGAAGCGCTCCCCCCCACGACCCACGTCTGTTTTGCGGTTTCTATTACCTCGTCGCGTCCGCTCGGTCTCCTCTTCCCCACCCCCGCCGGCACCGCCGCCAACTGCTAAGCCGCTGGCTTCGCCGTGCTACCCCCACAGCGCCGTGCGGCCGCAGACGCAGCGTGCCACCCGGCCGGGCGTTCTCCGCCGCCGTTTCCCAGTGTTCCGTTCAGCGTCGCGCGGGGGAGGTGGAGTCACTGGCAGCGGCCCGTGCCTTCCATCACCAGCGGAGGCGCAACCCGTCCCTTTCCCGACATGAGGCGGCGCGGCCCCGCCCTTTCTCCGACATGCGGCGGCGCGGCCCCGCCCCTTCCCCGACCCGCAGCTGGCACGGTCTTCTCCGCCATCGGCGCACCGGCGCCGGGTGCCTTGAGGCGTGCCGCATGCCCACGGCGTCCGGTTTGTGCGTCCGCCAGGGAGCGCGAGGCCAATCGGAGGAGCAGGGCCGCCGGGCCGCCGCCACGCCACACAACGGACGCGGCTAGGGTTTCTTTCCCTATGACCCAGGTTAGAGCGGCATCGATCCTCTGCCCCAGGGCAAGGCAGCGGCGGCCTGGATCTACCCTTCCCCCGTAATAGGCACTGGCCGGAGTCCGTCGACGCCAGGATCCCCATCGCTCGGAGGGGAAGCGTCGTTGGGGAAAGGTACGAGCGTCGACGGGAGGGAGAAGGAGGCCGCGCGGGGGTTGCATGCCGCCACCACCACCGCAGCACGGGGCCTCCGAATGGGGCGCGGCCTCCACATCGCCCTGTCTCCCTCCCACCCGCTGGCCCCGGCCCTCACATCCGGCGCGCAGCAAGGGGAGGACAGGGGCGGATTCACAGGCCGGC
>CM041637.1:48652284-48684732 GCA_023333625.1 Bothriochloa decipiens | reverse complement strand
ACGACGGCGTGCCCTGCGACTCTTGCGGCGCGCAGCGCGCGCTGCTGCACTGCGCGCAGCACGGCGGCGCGCGCCTGTGCCTGCTCTGTGACGTCCCCGTGCACGCCGCCACCGCGGGAGCCCACTTGCGCGCCCCGCTCTGCCAGGGTTGCCACGCCGCGCCCGCCGCCGCGCGCTGCGCCGTCCACGGGGCCTCCCTCTGCGCGCACTGCGCGAGCGCCGCCGGCTGCGACGCCGAGGGCCACGCCTGGAGCCTGACGAGCTCCTACACCGGGTTCCCGGGCCCCGACGACCTCGCGCGCATCCTCTACATTGACGACGCCCCGCCCGCCCAGGTGGTGCCACCGCCGTTGTACACACCGCCGGAAACGTGGATCCCGGACCTAGTCAACGTCGAACTGAAGGCGGCGGCAGCAGGTTTCTCCGCAACTAGCAGCAGATCTTGCGATGGACGACACATTATCATCAACAATGAGGTATCTACATACTCTGATGATTCATATTTTTGATATTTGAAAAAATGTTTATGTTGGTCGTTTAGTGTATTGATGACTGAACTAACGACAACAACATTTTCGGATCTCAAACAGAAAGCCTTGATTTCAAGAAAGGACTTGGTCAATTGATCGAGACGATGCAATGCAACTGACACATCTCTCTTTCTTGTCTTTTTCTCCTTCCCTTGTGGTTGGATCACTGCCTACCTTCAGGCAACAGATGATCGCTGCAAGTTTGTCTCTTTTACCTTTGGTGCGTGCTACTAGTTGTCATCAAGCAGTCTCATGGAAACCCAAGGCTTTGGCAAGCAGGCGGTGGCGGCGGGCGACGGGGCAGCAGCGTTTGTGGTGGCCTTACCGAGCGGCGCCGGCCAACAAGGAGATGCTGGTCTCTTCACGCAACAAGGCTACTCCGAGTGGTACAACAATCTCCCTGAAGACCCAACTGGCGATGGTAGACTACCTGACGACTGGAACTGGAGCTTCACCGCGCCCCTGGCAAACTGCCTCATTGACGAGGTATGCATATATAGCCAATGCTCCCGTTTTCAAAATTATTCAGTGGTTCTATCATCGTCATTGGTTCGCTATAGTTGTCGTCATTGTTTGTTTTGACCCTTTAGGTTATTATTTAGATTTTTTAAATATAGTCGGCGGTTCTTCTATGTGATTTGATCTAAAAATAAATAATCATATGGTCACTACAAAATTTCACCTAAACTGTTGTACTAGGTATATTTGGCACAGCTTTAATTTGGTTTCAAGATTTAAGGAGAATTTGGAGTTTCAGCGATAAACTAATGTGGTTTCAACTGTGCTTAGGTTCAATGAAAAAAATTGAAAAATACTCTTTTCGCCTCAAAGCAAATGTTGTTCTAAGTCGATAAAACTGTTTTTAAGTTTGATCAAATTTATCAAAAAAGAACACCGGTATTTACACTGTGCCAAATTAGTATCACTACATGTACCATGAAATATAGTTTCGTCATATACTTGTTTGCCGTTACAGATATTAATTGTTGCTCTTTGCTTTAGACTTGATTAAACTTAAAACAGTTTGACTTAGGATGATTCTAGTAACAGTTGATTTTTATTGGGATTGTAAAAGTCTTGGAACTGGAGTTGTGCTGAATAGGTGTACTGCTAATTGCCTCCTGCTATATATATGTAATGTGATTTAATGTTGCATGATGTATCATTCACATTTCCTAGTACATACATATACCATGCTAGCTACTCATCATATGCAACTGTGTTTGGTGCTGTAGCCACAGGCGGGCCGGTGGTCGTCGTCGGGTTATGATGCTCATCCTCAGCCGTTAAACCCATCATCGTCATGTTCTTTGGGAACCGTAACAGGATCTTCTGCTGATCATGCTATGGAATCTCTTGCCGGCAACAATGCAGCTTTCCGGCTCAGCAGTTCAGTGATGAGCACTGCTGCAAACACGAGCACCAGCGTGACGCCAGTGCCATACCTGGATACTGTTCACCAGCAACTTCCTCCTCAATGCAAATTCTTGAACAGCGGCTTGCCGAAGCCGATGTGGCCGCCGGACGAGTTCCCAAGCAGGCACTTGGGTACTGATGAGCATTTGACGCCGATGGCGCCAGGCGGCACGACGGTCGTCCACCAAGACCAGGACGCGCCAATGCAGCAGCAGGCGGCGTCCTCGGTGCCGGCGCCAGTGCCGGTGCCAGTGGCGGAGCAACAAGGATCAAGCGAAGACATGGGTGCAAGAATCAAGCTCAAGGAGATTAGAGAGAAGGCTAAGCAGCGGTACAAGGACAAGAGGAAGAACAGGAGGTACGTGCTTATATGCAAGGCCATTAATATATAGTTAATTATTACTTTCAGCTCAGTTACCTTCATAGTAGATCTTAATGGTCCTATACTTAACAATCCAATGCAAAATGGTCTACTATTCTCCTTTTTCCCCCCTGCGAAATACCTTGTAGTATATGTATTAGTACTTTTGAATTGTCATGAGGCATGTTTTGTATTGGTTCCGAATTCATTATTCTGTCTTATGATTCGGTTGTTCTCGTAGTGAAAAATACATTGTCATAATGTGGTGTCGATTTTGATATTCTAGCAATCAATTTGTTACTGTTCCGCTGTGGTATATCTTGGTTGTGTTCCACTAGACAAAATTTTTAGTAGTGCGGTCTACATATTATGAAATGTTTGTGTAACACAGAGCATTTTTTGCATTTGCAGGTTTGACAGGCAGCTCATGTATGTATCCCGGAAGGAACGAGCAGACACCCGAAACCGAGTCAAAGGCAGATTTGCAAAGACAGCACAGTATGGCCATGGCGATTGAAACGGCGATGATCACCCTACACATTCCTAGCTAGCTATGTTCCAGTCTTTAGTTTGCTTGGTGCAGTCACATTCATAGTTGGACAATAGGCTTTAGTTTGCATTGTCTCCAGTCAATTCTTTTACCCCAGCTAGATAATAAGTTTAGGTGAGAGTTTCTTTTTTTTCGGAGCGGCATTTTTGTTAGCATTTTTTAAAAATCTAGCATTTTGACTAGATTAGCCCCTTGGACGGTATTCTTTCAATTTGTTTTTGCCAGGATTCTCAGAACAGTGCAACTTATTTTTATTGTGGATGATGGAAACAGAAAGCATGATTTTTTAGCTAATTCTATAATTTTTTTAGGGGACCTGAGAAAAGCCAATTCTTATATTGTCTCTGAGCCGAACTATGGCAGGTTGTCCTGGCCACATCTTTTTTATTGAGGATGATGGAAACGGAAAGCATGCCTTTTTAGCCAACCGTTATTATAAATTTCTGAGCCGAACTATGGAAGGTTGTCCAGGCCTCATCTTTTATACATAAAACAAATTGTACCGCTGATTCTCTTACAACAAAGAAAAATTCGTCTTTCTGACATCGATCAGCCACTGCACGCAGGAAACAACTTCACGTGTCCAGCGACCGAGATATCGTACATTGTTAAGAACCTGTCCACTACTAGTATGTGTATCAGACAGGCGCAGATAGTTCTCACTTCCACGAATTACTAAATGAACATGACGAGTCCATTGGTCTATGCACATCCGACGATAGTCTAAGATTTAGCATTGCCTATCTCCAGAAGATGCCAGACAGAGATTTGATAGTGTTATGTAAGTTGGTTCTAACAGCAGACTGCAGATAAACATCCATAGTGTTTACCTAAGCTGGGTGCAGCTGCACAAAGAGGCCAACACGACGGAGTCCAGAAGTGGGCATGGTGTTAGATTAATATACAAATGCTTAATTTTGCAGTGTGTCATCGTTATTAACATTTGTGTTATGCATGATGTTAGATTACTATAAGTTCAGGCCATGAGTTTTTGCCGAGTGATTTGCCACTGAGAACACCCGATGCAATTCCTCCTGATTCAGTCAAACCCGCCGAGTGAACCGAACATCCAGGTGAACTGAACATCTTAACAACATATGAGACTATCCGTGATCATTGGGATAAAATATCAAAGAAACTTGGAGTTATAGACTACATCTTCGCAGATGAAGGTCACAGACTAAAAAAATGAAAAAGTGGGAGCGTCCAAAGCCCTTAGGAAGATCAAATGTGACCATAAAATTATGGTCACAGGTACACCTATAGCAAATCATTTGATGGTAATGTCTCAATTCTTTCCCTCCACAATGGTGCACTAAATCCAACTGCTAAATCCTATCTTTGTGCAGGATTTATATGCCTTAATGAAATTCTGCAACCCAACATTATTGGGCAATGAGGAGGAATTTAAGGACACTTTATTCACACCTATTGATCGTGGAAAGTACAAAGGATCAACTCCTAAAGCCATACAAGAAGCAGCTGAGAGTTCAAAGGTTAATTATTTCTGACGGTTATTCTATTATGTTTAATATTTGTTACACTTCTATCTTCCCAGATCCAGTGTTTTCATATCCTTTACTACACCTATATGCCGGCCACACACTACCCATAACCCCCAGTACAACCCTCCACACCCTGCACCACACACACACCTGCAGTGATTTCCTGGTTGTTCTGTCTGAGGAGACTCAAAGCTTATTTCAAAGAAGAGAATTTAGAATTTGTTCCTGATGTAAGGCTGACTTCATAACTTTGTGAAATTTGTAGCTGTTATAACATTCAGCCTGCTGCAGTCAATGCAGAAATGCCAAGTTCCATCTTTCTTAAACATTGTACTTAGAGGGTTCTTTCCCCCCTCCTTTTATCTCTTCTATAATATAATGATATGCAGGCCAAAAGGGCTCCTGTGAGTATCAAACCAGCTGGTTTTCTATATCAGTTTTGTACTGTGGTTTGTATTTATATGGCATGGAGTCTGGTACTACTGATTATGGTGTGCCCAGTGGTGCGATTGGAGGCGTATGACAGTGAGGATGAGGATAAGGTGGTGAAGTGGGAAAACTGAAATTTATCCTGAGGACTCACACAAACAGTCCAACTACAGCTTGGTCTTGGTCTGTTGATTTTGACACACAGGATGAATGACCCCTGCAGGCCACTCACACTACCAGTATGCCCCACACAACTCTCCACACGCAGCAGGATACACACCCTGATTGATTCTGTCAATCTCCCAGCAGTGTGCTCATTCCTAGTGCTGCTTGTGAAGGAGAATAGAATTGGTAGAATATTTAATGTATTGCACTGATTATATGCAGTTGATAGGACTATCATCCCACGTAGGTAGACATTATATACTATTCTTATTTACTCTTAACAGCCTGAACACAGGGGCTAACTCCTTCAAAAACATAACAGTTCCTATGTTTCCAAGTGTCCTAGATTGATCAATGTATTGAGTCCCTTCAAATTATTTTTCACAGGCACTACATGAAAAACAGTTTTGAAGGATTCACGGAGACTACAACCAAACAAGTATGAGGTTATTGTGTGGGTGAAAATAAGCTATCATCAGGTATGGACTATATATATATATATATATATATATATATATATATAATATTATATATGTGTGTGGGGGGGGGGGGGGGGGGGGGAGGGTGGGGGGGGGGGTATGTATGTATAGCTTGTCAACAAATTCACCTTAACCTTTGGACCCGGTTTACTTGTTTTTTTTTTATTTGTGCAGGCTAACCTTTATAAGGCCGTCATTTGTGACCCTAATCCGGCGTTAAATTTATGTGGTGCAGCTTTTAAAGTTTTACCAGTAAACCTTTCCAATGCATCATTTTTTCATGCTATTGAAGATGCATCATTTCCACTCACTCTACTGACATGTTTCTCTTTCTCTGTATATAGGTGTTAAAAGGCCTTTGTTTGGGCCCTAGTGTTGTTGGAATGCAAAGTGACGAGAATATTTCACCAAAATTTGAGAGCACTTTGGAGAAAGTCAACAGATTAACTCCTGATATTACTTCAAGTAAATTGAGGTTTCTGTTATCCTTCGTGGTAAGTTTTTGATAAATGTCTTTCTAATTCATGTAGTGTTATTTAGAAATAACAACCAATTGTTGTGCCGCAGCCTCTTCTCCTGAATGATAAACACAAAATTCTTGTGTTTTCAACCTCCCAGGAAATGTTACAAGTCCTTGAGGTAACCTCATTACCTTAATGGGACTCTTTACCATACCTGCCTGTTTCTATCATCACACACAGAACAGGTGTTTAAAAAGTTAACTAGCAAAAAGATAAATGGAACTAAGCACAAGTGTTACACCATCAAGATCACTCCATGGTGTATTTATAATCGATACATACATAGACAAATGTTTAATATTTGTAATTGCAAACAGGAAGCTTTATCTAACATAACCAATGAAGAGATCATCAGGATGGATGGGACCACGACGTGTGAGGAAAGAGTCAAACTTATTAAGGTGTGCTTAGTTTTTCCAGCATTTTTCTTGATTTCCATTTGTTTTTTATTGATTTTCACGCTTACTTTTTTTATAGGATTTTCAACGGAAGGACGGACCACCTATATTTCTTCTTACGATGAAAGTAGGCGGAGTGGGAATTACATTAACCGCAGCATCCCGGGTTATAATAGTAGATCCTTCCAATAACCCATGGTACAACTAATCCTATGTACAAAACATGTTCGTGCACTAATTTCTTAATACTGATCCATACTAATCTTATTTTTAACAGTGATGATACTCAAGCAATTGATAGAGCATACAGGATTGGCCAAGTAAGAGATGTTATTGTTTATCGCCTTGTCACATGTGGGACCATAGAAGAACATGCATATGAACGACAGCCAAGTTGTTCTTTTACTTAATTTATTGCTTCATGTTATGTTTGTATTTACAAGGAAGTTATCTTTTCTATTTTTTCATGTCATACAATTGTGCCAAATTGATAACTGGTACAGAAAATTGTTGAGTTAATTTTTTGTCATCTGCATGTGTTTGGTGTGGGTTAAGTTTTGTCATTGTGCAGATAATAAAACTTGATACTTCAAATGATGTTCTGGAAGGTACGCAGTGCGAGAGAAAAATTCCTAAGAAGGTACTCTCTCTCTCTAAAGAACTTCAAGATTAACCTTTTGAGAATGGTTAAGTATCGGGACAATGGTTTTGTGAAATTTTCTCTCTTTTTTTGTTTGTGCTACAGAAAGGAAGTGTTTTATGTCTCCCATCCAAGGGATTTGATATTTCAGAAACGCATTTGCGACTGGTTAAATTGTATGGCAACAACTTTGAAAGGTTAGTAGTTCATCTATTTTCCTTGTTGCATGAAAAAGGAATTATATTGCCAATTATATTTATATTTTTTTGTTTCAGTTCCTTAGAATTGGAGAGAGAAGTTAATTTGGTGAAGGAGCATCCTTCTGTGTTTGACGTATTCAACCAAAGTGCCATCTGTATTGGTTCATCTGAGCACGATGAGGAGAAAGGTTTTTTTTTTCTTCTCATTATTACACTGGTCAATTTTAGACTTAAGCATCTGCTATCCAGTTTCTGCACTATTGGATGTGTATAAGCATTACTATGTTTGTTAGAGGTGGTACCCATCAACTGCTTGGTTGTGTACCATTCACTGAATAACTAATTAGTTTTTTGTTACATTATCGTTGTTGATTACCTCTATTTAGGTGCCTTCTTTTTGTTATATGTCACCATGCCATAACAAATAGGAAGTACATTACTAATGCTTCCTACATTTTTTTTGCTGAATTTCTTTCTCTGGATATGCTTGATGCTCATCTAATCTGTATTTGGATACACCCTTTGTAGTTTTATACAGCCCTTGCATATATGTTCGTTTTTTGTATTCATGTTTTGGTGAAGGATCTTGGAGGCATTACTGAGAAGTATTTTAGTTTGTGCTGATAAGTGTTATTAGTGGCTATGTGAACTGTTTCCAGAGCAAACAAGAACCCTGGTCCAGTCACTCAGTTGTTGATTGCTCATGCAATGACAATGTATTTTTTTAGAGACTTGAATTAGTTTAGTGTTATGAAAGGATAGGATTTGACAATTTTCTCATGTTGTAGGTGGACTGTCTTTACTAAACTAATCTCCAGAGTTGTGTGTCATAGTGATTTTGCTGACACCCAACCTGTTGAGAGAAATTTCTTACTCCGTTGGTAAATAGGTAGCTGTCCGTGCAGTGCTTGGTTCATTTTTCCAACCTGTTTCATTTTATGCGTTGTCTCACCTTTTGTTTTCTGTGTAACTAGACTTCATGAATCTAAAAACATTTTCAGCTGGTTATACTCACTACATATCTAATCTAACGGTTATTCTTCAGGCGGAACTTCTGACTAACCAACTGATCCCAACAATGAGCTGAAGAAGGGAGATGAAGAAGGGAGTTAACATCCTGACTATGACACCAGCATGGAACAGAAGAAGATTGACTTGACATCCAGAACTTCAACCGGCAAACCTCAGCGGGCACTACGACATCCCCAAAGTTAGCCCTGGCTAACATAGCCAAACTGCTTTGTTACACACAAACAATTGTATGCTGGGTCTATCCAGAGCCTTATGTTAGCATGTTATGTATCATTCCATATATGTTGTAAAACGGCCTGTTGCCACAAGAAGATGTCATTTTATTTCTGTTACAAGTATTCTGATCTCGTCTTCTTGTAAAAGTTTAAGCTATTTTTTGGTTGCCCCTTTCTCTCTAAAGCTCTTTCCCTAATTACATGTTGAACCTGCAGAATTGCCAAATTGAAGGACCGGATAGGCGACCAGAGGGGGGTGAATGGAAGCATCAAAATTTCTTTCGAAACTTTAGGTCCTCGGCTCGGCAAACAACCCCAAGAGCCAAACATCACAAGATGCGAGTGATACACGTGCTAACGGGTAGCAAGATATCCCACGCGAAGTCTTAGGCACAAAGGAAATCCCACGAAATAAGATGAAAGCAAGAGCCGATCAAAACAAGCGAAAACAGCCTTTCCAGCACAGGGGTGGACTATCTGGACCCCCTAGTGCGGACTGTCCGCAGGTCAGAAGGAGTGGACCAAACTTCAGACCCAGAATGAGCGACATCAGCCTTTTCGGCACAAGGGCGACTGTCTGGGTCCCAAGTGCGGACTGTCCACGGGTCAAAAGTAGTGGACCAATCTTCAGACCTAGAACGCAATCGGAACGTACCAAAACTTGACTTGCGGACTGTCTGGGCTCAAAGGGGTGGACTGTCCGTAGGTCAAAAAAATCAGCACGAACAGAATCACGCAGAAATTGCCCAGAACAAGAAAAATTTGATTTCTCGGTCAAATCAACTCCAATTGCCAGAAAAGTTTAACCATAGGTTCACAAGGAAATAGAGAAGTTACCTCTAAAAGGTCATGGCCCAATTTGACACGAATCAAGAGAAATCAAGAAAGGGGTGAGAAAACCACTAAGAACTCGCCATGAACACAAAATCACACCGATCTACTTGCTCGTGAGAAATTAGCTCAAACCCTTGAGTGGGATTGATCCTCTCACGTCATAGCTTGAATCAACGTAGGAAAAACAGACTCAAATGGTGCAAAATCGAAGAAATGCGACCACGAAATTGGAGGGGGGAGAGGAACTCGGGATGAAAAACTCAAGAACAACAAGAACACAAATTCATCATGAAATTCACATGAAGGTAAAAGCCTAGAGGGCACGAGCACACTAGGGGTGCTCTTCCCACGAATAAATCACTACAAATGTCTTGCAGTGGATCTCACACACTCTGAAAGAGTAGAGACTAGAAAACCCTAACACTGGAATGGGAGAGGTGAGACTGAGTGAAGGCAGTCCCTCTTATTTATAGTCTTATTACACAATTCCACTTTTACCCCTAGATATTCTAAGAGAGAACCACCTAGCTAGGGGCATTATGGTCTAACTCAAATTTTCCTGATCCGACGGCCACCACGTCTCCTCATCGGTAGCCTTGCTCCGAAGCGATCTCCCCAATGCCGTCACATGCCGTCCGTCCGCATCGGGGTTTTGAGGCCCAAACCCGCGAAACCTGCCGCCGATGGTTTTGAGAACAAACCACCAAACCACCCACGAGTATCGTACCGTGTACGCATCCCCCGCCGATGGTTTTGAGGCCAAACCACCAAACCGTCATCGATGGTTTTTAGGGCAAACCACCAAACCGTTCGCGAGTAGCGTAGCCCGTACGCGTCTCCCGCCTTGTACACTTGCGCTTGTCGATGTCCCAAGTGTCAGCCACGGCGGTTGGCCACCCGGCCGTCTGATCCATCAGTCCAAGCCTAGCGTCCACCCTTCATCGCAACAGGTCCGTCAGCACGGCACGCCCTACTTGACCTTCTTTCGACCGCTGCTACCGCATCCGGACTCCACACCTGCACATCATGAGCCAAGAGACACCATTTTGACACATAACCCTGTGCCAGGGGATCAGTAGAACCACCAAACCAACCACACACCAAAGTATTGGCATGTTGACAATCGCTCATCACAACCACAAGGGTGCTCCACAATGGTTATGTAAAAACCATGTGTTCGCAATCTCTCCCTTGATGAGTGCATTATCAACACCAACACAAAGCCAGAGAAAACCCACTCAAGTGAACAAAAGCCAAAAAAAAGCTCAAAATAGGTCACTTGCAATGAGCCAAGCAAAACCAACAACTTGGTCCCCAAAGACATGGGAAACGACTCGACGCAACCAAGCAAAACAAGCTCAAAGCACCTGAAAGCAGCTAGACCCTCAAGACAGAGGCAAACAACTTGACACATCTAGCAAAACAAATGTGCAACACCCCCTTAACAAGTGCATCAACCTCATAAATGCATATGAATGCACACTCTGGATTTGTGAAATCATTCTCCCCCTTATTGAAAAATGCACTTATCAAGCTCTCACAAAAGAAGCTCCCCTCAAATCATGCTATGAGATGCACAATGCGAATGTACAAAGCTTCAGGAGTATAGCAAGTGGATTAAAAACATGCTCGAGTTGGTATGATATATGTATTACAATAGGCGCAAGACAAGGCCAATGCTCAAACTGATCAAATGAAACAAAATATGAATCATAAGCATTTTGACCAATTTTAAGCATCTCATAAAAGGTGTTCATCAAAGAGGATAGCACATAGCACATATAAGAAGAAAATCAAACTAGTGCTAGCACATGTATACAAAAGTGAACTAACCCATATAAGGATCATACATCATGTCTCAAGGAAGCACTTAACACTTGTAGCTTCAACAATGATTGAAGTTTTACAGCGGATTACAAGGTTATTGTTAGACATGTGTATGTGAGAGGATCAAAACTGTCCACTAAAAATTATGTTATTTTTATCATGTTCTGCAACCACGCCGAGTTCATCCCTATGTGCAAGTGGGAAGCTGTCTCATCACGAGTGGTTGAGGACTAGCACTACAATGCCCAAGTTCATCTCACTCAGAAGAATGAGAAGCAATCTTGTGGCATTGCCATGGGACAATAAAGATCCAACTCTAAACCATTTTCATCATAACTTAGCTTAGACATCAAGTTTTAGTATAAAGATATCAAGGATCCGAGCTAAGTGTATGATTCAAGAAATATGAGACATAGCAACTAAAGCATACATATGAAAGCACATGGATTTCAACATATCCTACACATGCTAGTTGCCATCTCAAGGGTGAACAATTTTCTAAGTTTCATCAAGTATTAAGCATGTTCACATTTTCAAAAACAGGCTTAGCTCATAACATGTATCAAGATGATCAAAAAGAGCCTAAGCTGCTATATAGCCATCATGTATCCATAGACCATATCAACAAGAGCATAATCTTAATCAACAAGCTATACAAGGAAAGCTAAGCACATGATATATGATACATGATGATATGCAATGCAATATGATACAATAGCAAAAACAAAAGTAAAAAGAAAAGAAGCCAAAGAAAAACTAGTGTACAAGAACGAAACCACCCTCATCTAAAAAGGGTAGCACACTCTCAACTCCCCTCGCAAGCGTGCAAACTGGGTTTGATTGAGGGGTTTGATGAAGATGTCAGCTTTCTGGTTCTCGATGCTGATGTGTATCAAGTCTATGGTGCCCTTCTCATAGTTGTCTCTCAGGAAGTGGTACTCACCTCTATGTGCTTGGTTTTAGAATGAAGCACTGGGTTTTTAGCTACACTTATGGAACTGGTGCTGTCACAGAAAAGAAGCACTCAAGTGAACTCTAAGCCAAAGTCTCTCAAGGTAGCAACAATTCAAAGCAACTGAGAACAGCAAGCAGCAGCAGCAACATACTCAGCCTCACATGTGGATTGGGCAACATAAGACTGCTTGCGAAAGGACCAAGAGACTAGATAAGAACCCAAAAACTGACAAGTACTAGAAGTAGATTTTCACTCAGTACGACAACCAGCATAATCAGCATCTGAATAACCCGAGAGAGAAAGAGTGGAAGCGGTCGAGTACCAAAGGCTAAACTCAGGAGTGAAGCGGAGGTACCTCATGATCTGCTTGACGGCTTGACGATGAGAGGTGCACAGCGAAGACTGAAAGCACGCACAAAGATAGACCACGAACTGAATGTCTGATCTCGCTGCCGTCAGGTACAACAGCGACCCGATCATGCTGTGGTACTCCTTCTGGTCCACCGCTTCTCCCTCCAAGTCTTCATCCAAGGCAATGGTAGTCACCATGGGCATCGAAAGAGGCTTGGCCTCGCCCATGTTGAACTTCTTCAGCAGGTCCTTGGTGTACTTGTCTTGGTGTACAAACGTCCCTTCCCGAGTTTGCTTAATTTGCAACCCGAGAAAGAATGTCAACTCGCCCATCATACTCATCTTGAACTCCCTGCTCATCAAATCAGAAAACCTTGCCACAAGGGTATGTGAAGAGCCACCAAAGATTATATCATCCACGTATATCTGAACAATGAGAATGTCTTTGCCTTGCTTGAGGAGAAACAAAGTCTTATCAACAGAGCCTAAGGTAAAACCTTTCTCAAGCAAAAAGGATTTCAACTTAGCATACCATGCTCTCGGGGCTTGTTTGAGATTATACAAGGCTTTACGGAGTTTGTAGACATAGTCTGGGTGCTTGGGATTTTCAAAGCCAGGGGGTTGTCTCACATACGCTTTCTCCTCTATGTACCCATTGAGAAAAGCACTCTTGACATCCATCTGATACAGCTGGAACCCTTTTGAAGCTGCAAAGGCTAAAAGGATTCTAATGGCTTCTAAATGGGCAACAGGAGCAAAGGTTTCCTCAAAGTCTATCCCCTCTTTCTGGAAAAACCCCTGAGCAACCAACCTAGCCTTATTCCTAACTATCACCCCATCCTCACTCTGCTTGTTCTTAAACACCCACTTGGTACCTATGGGATGACATTGTGGAGGTGGAGGAACTAGGACCCAAACTTGGTTTCTCTCAAAGTTCTCTAACTCCTCATGCATGGCATTGACCCAATCAACGTTAGATAAAGCACGTCCAATATCTTCAGGCTCAAAATCGGCAACAAAAGCAGAATATACAAAATGAGAGATTTCATAGGACTTGTTGCGAGTGACACGCTGGTTGAGGTTACCGATCATGGTCTCAGGAGGATGGTGACGCTGAATGTGTATAGGCGCCGTCCTTGATGAAGTAGCCTCCACCTCAACCGCAGCTGGAGCTCCCTCAGGTGCAAGAGAGGGATACTGGTCGTTCGACCCCCATGAAGTCGAAGAAGAAGGATCGGGGCCATGAACAGACGTATTCGTTGCAGGGTCGACAGGGGCAGCCGGTGGAGTCGGCTCGGGAGCACCCCAATCGACATCGTCCTGCTCCTCCTCCACAAAGATGCTTTCACACATCTCCTGGTCACCTGCACGCTCAAAGATAGGAGAGGAATAAGGTGTGGTTTCGTCAAAGGTAACTTCACAAGTCTCCATGACGTGGTTAGTCTCAAGATTAAGTACTCTATATGCACGAGAGTGAGTAGCATAATCGAGAAAAATGCCGTCAGAAGACTGAGATTCAAACTTATCAAGATTACCTTGCTTGAGAATGAAGCACCGACACCCAAAGACTCTAAAGTAGCTCACCTTAGGAAGATGCCCAAACCGCAGCTCATAAGAAGTTTTCTTTGTACTCGAAGGAAGATGCGATTTGAAACATAGCATGCTGTGTTGATTGCTTCGGTCCAAAAGCGCCTAGGAGTCCTATGCTCATCGAGCATTGTCTTGGCCATTTCCACAAGGGTCCAATTCTTGCGTTCAATAATCCCATTATGCTGAGGCACATAAGGTGAAGAAAACTAATGTTCAATACCCAAAGACTTACAAAAGGCTTCAAAATGAGAGTTCTTGAATTCAGTGCCATTGTCACTGCATATAGCTCTTATGGCATTCTTGGGAAGTTCATTTTGCAGCCTAAGAACCAAATCCCGCACATGGGAAAATGCCTCATCCTCGAACTCCATGAAAAAGACCCAAGAATAGCGAGAAAAGTCATCCACGATCACAAGAATGTACCACTTCCCACCATCTGACCGAACTCGAGCTGGACCTACAGTGTCCATATGAAGAAGCTCGCCAGGTTGTTTGGTCATCACTTGGTTCACAGGGGAATGAGAAGCGGCTACCATCTTCCCGTGACGACGCGGGTAACAGACCAAGTCCTTCTTGAACTTTAGCTTAGGCAATCCTCAGATTAGATCAAGAGAGCTCAACCTTGCAAGCAAGTCAAAGCTCAAATGACCAAGCCTCCTATGCCACTTTCAAAGCTCAGAACAAGTGCCTGCCATCAAACACCGAGAGACGCCGAAAGAGCGAGAAAAATCAGCACAAAAGACAAGCCCAAAAGGTACAATCGAACACACAAGATCACCACGCGAATCAAGTATGCGAGAAAGACCCAGCTTAAAACGTACTTCGAAACCATCTCTAAGGAGTTGCGAAACCGAAAGAAGATTGAAATGCAAACTCAAAACCAAAGCAACATCCTTGAGCACAAAGTTCTCACTGAGCCTTACCGACCCATGAGAAAGGACCTTACCCTTACCATTGTCCCCAAATATGATGTACTCCTTGAAAGTCATGGGACTGAGGCTGGAGAACCAATTTGAATTTCTGGTCATGTGACGCGAACACCCAGAAGCAACAAGCCATATGTTCTCCAAGCCTCCATGTTGCATCAATAGAAAGACATGGGATGAGCAAATGATCCAACACTAGGGTTAGTAAACTGAGGAGAAAACTAGTGCTAGGTCATTTGCCCTGGAAAAGTGTTAGAAAAACACCATACATGCCATGTCCCATGGGAGAGTAGCGATCACCACGAGAGAGAAAACATGGTCCACTAGAAGTGTAGGACTGAGAGCCACTGCCACGGGACCGAGAGTCATATTGAGAATGACTTGGACCCCGCCGGGCACAACCATCACGTGGTCTCACAAACTGAGGCCTAGCACCCTAAGGTCTTGCACCTCTAGGTCTAGCATTGCTCCTCTGAGCAGGTGAGGCATGCATGCCATGAAATGGGTGATGCATGTTCTGTTGTGAAAGCTCAAACTTACGCCTCTCATCTCTCTTCCTCCTAAAGCAGAACTCAAACAAGTGACCATCCCTCTTGCAATACTCACAGTGGTACACTTCTCTCTTGGGTTGTGGGTGACTCACTCTATTGTGGACATGGTTCACTCTTGGAGGTAGTTTAGCCTTAGGAAGGGGCTTATCAGAGATGTTTGGCAAAGTGTCAAGTGGGTTCCTGAGGTGATTAGGTATTGGAATCCACACTTGTTTCTGAGGTGGAGCTTTGGGATTCTCATCAATCACTCCATCCCTCACAATGGGCTTGGTAGGCTCAGAGGGCTTAGGTGGGTTTATCTTGATGAGTTTGGGAGGATTGGTGGGTTTCTCACTCATGCTCAAACCACTATGTTCACCAACCTTGCCATTAAAATGTTGTGACCCTTCCCACCTGAAGCAAAGCTTAAACATGTTGTGTCAGTACCCCTCTTATACTGACTCATCATTGTGCTTAACTGTGGCTCACTGCAAGAAAGCCAACTTAACATGTGCCGAAGGAATGTGTTTTCCTCTTCGGTCCTTTTCTTGTCATGCCTACAGTTAGCTAGCTCTAGCTCCAAAGCCTCACAGCAAGCACACTTAGCTCTAGCACCACCACTTGTACTAGACTGCTCAAGCACAGCTATAACAACAACCTTCTCAAAGAGCTCATTGTGCAACTCAACACAAGACTTGCAAGCCCCCAAAATGACTAGCTTAGATCTAACCTCATCAAACTCATCGAGCAAAGCAGAGTACTTGGACTGCAAAGAAACAAGACTAGACATGTGAATAGCACATTCATCGCATTCAGTCTCATCGGACACAACAACCCTATCCTTCTTAGCACGCTCAAGCTCATCTAACGCTGCAAGATACTTAGCCTTGAAACCATTGCGTTCTTGAGTAGCACGAATAAGAAAAGCATCTTGCTTGAGCATAGTGTCAGTCATAGAATCAAGCTCAGTGAGAAAGGATTCGACTGTGTGTTCTACCTTAGGGTTAGTGTTGATCTCTTCTTTGTCGTCGGTGGTGGTGTTGTTGTCATGCGCCATGGTACAATAACCTCCTTGGCGCTCGTTGGCGTAAAAGCTCATGCCGTTGAACTTGTTCTCCACCTTCTTCTCGGCCTCATCATCACTTGGTGGAGAATCACTGTCGAAGTTGACATCGCTGAAGTTCATGACCAGAGCGCGCTGTTTCGCTTGCAAGGCCTCATCATCACTTGGTGGAGAATCACTGTCGGAGTCGACGTCACTGAAGTTCACGACCAGAGCGCGCTGTCTTGCTTGCAAGGCCTTGAAGTACTTCTTGTTCATGCACTTAGGGTCGAAATCCTTCTTGAACTTGTACTTGCGAGAGGACAACTCATGCTTGTCCTTGTGCTTGGTGTATTCGTTCTTGCCGGAGTAGCTCTTGTTGGGGCAGCTGGCAACGTAGTGGTCGAGCTTTCCACACTCAAAGTAACCTTTGTTGTTGCCACCACGTCTACGGTTCAAGCAGTTGTTGTGAAACCGTGAAAACTTGCTAATTACTAGCGCCAGCTCATCATCCCCAAGTGCTTCCATCTGCTCCTCTATTGCAGACACAAGAGAAGACAAGGCAAGCAAAAGCTGTGATGGGTTAGCCAAAGAAGAACTTAAACTTGAGTTACCTGACACCAAAGCAATGGTAGGAGCAGACGGATTCTTGATCCTCGCCTGTGTCTGCAGGTCGATCTGGTGGACTTGAGCTTGCTGAACAGCTCATCCACGGTGAGAGTCTTGTAGTTGGCCAATTCAATGATCGCCTGCACCTTGACCTCCCAAACCCTCCGATCTAGAGCATATAGAAGCTTGAGTGCTCTCTGATGATTGTCATAGGGAATAGCTATATTGTTAGCCTGCATGTTGTTCACAATGGTGGTAAAGTAAGAAAACATCGAATCAACGGACTCCCCATCAACTTGGGTGAAGTTCTCGTACTCCCGCTTGTACGTCTCATAGAGTCTGGTTTTGACATTGGTTGTACCCTCATGGAAGCTTTGAAGGCTCCTCTAGATCTCTCTAGCAGTATGACAATCTGAAACATGATCAAACTCAGAAATTGACAAAGCAGCGTAAAGCTCAGCACGGGCAATGTTGTTAGCATTGTGTTGGTCGATCTGCTCTTGATTGACACGTGCATCAAGCACATGGTAGTCAGCATTCTCAATTATCTCCTAAACACTCCAATCGATCCCTTGTAAATGCGCCTGCATTCGGATCTTCCAGTACGAGTAGTTCTCCCCATTGAATTGGGGCGGCTTACCCGACCGGTGCTGCAAAGCCATGTCACCTTCAGTGGATCATGGACCGATTAAGGTGGAAGTGATCCTTAACCGGCACTGATACCAATTGAAGGACCAGATAGGTGACCAGAGGGGGTGAATGGCAGCCTCAAAATTTCTTTTAAAACTTTAGGTCCTCGGCTCGGCAAACAACCCTAAGAGAAAAACCTCACAAGATATGAGTGATACACGTGCTAACGGGTAGCAAGATATCCCACATGAAGTCTTAGACACAAAGGGAACCCCACGAAAGAAGATGGAAGTAAGAGCTGACCAAAACAAGTGAAAACAACCTTTCCAGCACAGGGGCAGACTGTCCAAACCCCCTAGTACGGACTGTCCATAGGTCAGAAGGAGTGGACCAAACTTCAGACCTAGAATGAGCGAAATCAGCCTTTTTAGCACAAGGACGGACTGTCCGGGCCCCAAGTGCGGACTGTCCACGGGTCAAAAGTAGTGGACCAATCTTCAGACCCAGAATGCGATCAGAACACACCAAAACTTGACTTGCGGACTGTCCGGGCTCAAAGGGGCGGACTGTCCGCAGGTCAAAAAAATCAGCACGAACAGAATCGCGCGAAAATCGCCCGGAACAAGAAAAATTCGATTTCTTGGTCAAATCAACTCTGATTGCCATAAAATTTTAACCATAGGTTCACAAGGCAATAGGAAAGCTACCTCTAAAAGGTCATGGCCCAATTTGACACGAATCAAGAGAAATCAAGAAAGGGGTGAGAAAACCGCCAAGAACTCGCCATGAACACAAAATCACACCGATCTACTTGCTCGTGAGGAATTAGCTCAAACCCTTCAGTGGAATTGATCCTCTCATTTCATAGATTGAATCAATATAAGAAAAGCGGACTCAAATGGTGCAAAATCAAAGAAATCTGACCACAAAATTGGAGCAGGGAGAGAAACTCGAGATGAAAAACTAAAGAACAACAAGAACACAAATTCATCACGAAATTCACATGAAGGTAAAAGCCCAGAGGGCACGAGCACCTAGGGGGTGCTCTTCCCACGAACAAATCACTACAAATGTCTTACAGTAGACCTCACACACTCTGAAAGACTAGAGACTGGGAAACCCTAACACTGGAATGGGAGAGGTGAGACTGAGTGGAGGCAGTCCCTCTTATTTATAGTCTTATTACATAATTCCACTTTTACCCCTAGATATTCTAAGAGAGAACCATCTAGCCAGGGGCATTATGGTCCAACTCAAGTTTTCCTGATCCGACGGCCACCGCGCCTCCTCACCGGTAGCCTCGCTCCGAAGCGATCTCCCCAATGCCGCCACGTGCCGTCCGTCCACATCGGGACCTCCGCCCAGGTTTTGAGGCCCAAACCTATGAAACTGCCGCCGATGGTTTTGAGGACAAACCACCAAACCGCCCACGAGTATCGTACCACGTACGCATCCCCCGGCGATGGTTTTGAGGCCAAACCACCAAACCATCACCGATGGTTTTTAGGGCAAACCACCAAACCACCCACGAGTAGCGTAGCCCGTATGCGTCCCCTGCCGTGTACACTTGTGCTTATCGATGTCCCAAGTGTCAGCCACCGCGGCTAGCCACCCGGCCGTCTGGTCCGTCAGTCCAAGCCTAGCGTTCGTCCTTCACCGCAACCGGTCTGTCAGCACGGCACGCCCTACTTGACCTTTCTCCCGACCGCTGCCACCGCATCCGGACTTCACACCTGCACATCACGAGCCAAGAGACACCGTTTTGACACATAACCCTGTGCCAGGGGATCAGTAGAACCACCGAACCAACCACACACCAAAGTGTTGGCATGTTGACAATCGTTCATCACAACCACAAGGGTGCTCCACAATGGTTATGTAAAAACCATGTGTTCGCACAAATCCATATGTTAAAGAAAAGTTCAGAATTGTTCCATTCCTACCAAACTCCAGAAGAAAATATAGCCATCAAGATATCTTAAGAAGATCATGCATTTCTTGAGGGAAGGTCTTGCATTTAACCAAGGTTTATGTCAAAGAGACAAAGGCAAAGCCAATCTCAGATGATGCAGAAAATATGGCCCACAATATGGGCTTTAATGGTCTTCCCTATGTCACAATCATAACTATATATGGTTATATCAATTGCAATCACAAAAAGAGAGAAACTTGACATCCACGCATGCAAAGCCAAGTGCGTGCAAGCACTCAAGCCCACTCATTCCCAGCGATCATCGTGTTGGGCCTCCTGTTTCTTGTGCCTCTGTGCGGCCCATCATCCTTTGGGCCTTCTTCAGTGCTTGCTAGAGCAAAGGTGCTAACAAAGGTGTGAAGTGTTTTAACGTGATCTATTGTGAGGATAGAACTGCCTTAAGTTTCTGTTGTTTCCATCTATCCTCGAATACTGAGATGGTGGATATGTGATGCATGTCTTTCAGCTTGGGCTGTTCAAATTCACCTTGTGTTTTGTGGACACTAAAACAATAATGCTGACACCACCTCTTTTCTAATTTCTTTTGACATGTATCAACATTTATGCCTGATTGTAACATGCTTCTATCTACAATCTTTGTGTTCTGAAAAAGGTAATGTATCCAACCACTGGTGCCGGCAGTCGCATCAAGTGGCAAGCAACTTGTGGTGCAGAAACTAGAAACTAGCTGAACATGAGATTTATATATCCAAAAAAACAGTGCCTACTGGTCTCAAGGCAATCCCGTGAGCATATGTAGCCTGTGGCAACGGTGAATCCATGTTTTAAAACTACTACTCAACTAGTTTGTTTATTACATGTTTATTTACATTACGCATGTAATAGCTCGATCTGCATACAGCGCACCTAAGGCTGGATCACGAGCTAAGAAGAGAAGCTCTTGGAAAATATATTGGATGCCAATTGCCTCTACTGATAGGTCGATACAAGGATCGGACAAAGTGTGCTACTCTGAAATTGAACTACAAATCCAAATACAACTTCTAGCTGTGCACAGACATGTATGTGGTATTTTGTATGACAGCTATATGGACATCCACACATACATAATGTTTTTTGCAAGATACACATATTTGTACTATTCTCCATAGCTAGTGATATACGATTAAGAAGAAGATATACAAAATAAATAGTGAAGAGAAAGATACAAGCACTACAATCCAAACAGAATTGTTCTTATGGCATCAAATTTAATCATAGCTACTAAATATCACAATTCTCATCGTATATGGCTAGGTCATCAAATTTGATACGAAGGAGGCTCTCCGTATAGGGCACAAAGTTGAAGCCCCAGAGGTTCTTCCATTTCCGCGCTAGACGACCCTGGTACCTCATACGATCCATCTCGCACATGGTGCTCAGCTTGGAGGTTGCCAGATCATATTCAAACAGAACAAAATCACTCCGCAGCAGCATTCGGCTGCCGCCGGCAACAAGAGCCATCACGTGGCAGAGATGCGGGAGCCTAAGATGGATGGAGTAGCGCGGCTCCCACTGGCCATGGCCCATGCTGCCATCGTCATCCACTGGCATCGTCCAGATGATCACAGACCCATCGCTGGTGCGGACCGTGACCGTGAGGCGCAGCTCCCCCTGGCCGTGCAGTGCATCCAACATGAAGTCGTCCACGTGCACGCAGCGGCTCCTGACGATGAATCCCCCGTCCGCTATTCTAAGGCGGACAAGGCCCCGTGGAATTGGCTGCCGGTACTGAGCCTTGTCATCAACAAACCAGAAAATGAACCCTTTCAACGTCACACCAGTCTGCCATCTCAGGAGGGGGAACGATGGATCTTGCCTCGTCTCTGTCCAAGTCTCGGCATCGCCACCGCCCAATGTGAACACCTCCATCCCCATCGGAGTTTGATTATAAATATAGATATAGATGCCTGAGCGAGTGTTGACAGCTCGGTAGAAGGCCTGAAAGACC
This sequence comes from Bothriochloa decipiens, assembly GCA_023333625.1. Taxonomy (NCBI): domain Eukaryota; kingdom Viridiplantae; phylum Streptophyta; class Magnoliopsida; order Poales; family Poaceae; genus Bothriochloa; species Bothriochloa decipiens. The sequence goes on along the minus strand of CM041637.1, from coordinate 48,663,074 downwards.
TTGTACTTGCCAGTGCGTGGATCCAAGCCAAGACCAACGCAATGGCAGGTTCTTGGGGCGTGTCGCAGGTTGTCCCCAGTGGCAGGATTGGAGAGGTAGAGCTTCTTTTCGGTGGGAGCGAGCACCAGACCGTCACAGTGGGCAAAGACGCCCACCCGGTTGGACTTGGCATGCACGAACCTTGCTGTCTGCTGCTGGCCATGGCCATTATTGGAGTCGGAGGCACTCTGCTGCCACTGCCATTGGTAGCTATAGAAGCGGATTTGGTCGGCCAGCCGCCCTCCTTCACCTCCTCAGATGAGGAAGGAGGGCTCCTGCTCCCATCTCACGAAGAAGGGGTCCTTGACGATGGCTCGCCAGGCCCTGCAATGGAGGAGGGACTTGACAGGCAGACGCATGCGCCAGGATCTGCACAACTATCTCATCTGGCAGCTCAGGAATAGGTGCTTCTTCTGGTGTGCTCGCCTTCCTCTTCCTTGTCTTCAAGGCCATATCGTTCATGCAGCCAAAGGGAAAAAAAAAAAACATCAACAGCGAGGACCAACAACATAGGGGGTGTACATATATATATATATATATATAGTCTTAACAATAATGTTCTACTCGTAGCATTGGAAGCCTTTTTCTCCTTGAAAAGAACCCTTTTCCAGCCCAATTGGCTCGCAAGCACTAAAAACGAATTTGTTTGGTCCTTTTTTTCTTTTCCAAGTTGGACACGAATACTCAGGTTGGAACTATATATATATAAAAAAAAAAACTAGAAAGGTGTCACTGGGACATCCTCGACGTGCAGCTGTGAGCTCAACAAGTACGTACACACCTCGCCTTCGAAATCTGAAAATCTCACCGAGCAGAACAAACACACCGCACCTTCGAAGCTCTCATCTTGCAGTGCTGAACAAGAACCAAGTCTTTTGATCTGTTATTATAGAGATTTCTTTGGAGTTGGAGGTGGCAGATCACCAGAGTGGACAAGCTTTGCCACATCAGACATGAGGGCGCTGATTCAGCACGGTCATGGAGAGTGAGTGCAGCGGACACTTACTTTGTAACGTCCCTGGTACACCGTCAGTCCATGATGACCTCTCCAGTTGACATCGTTCACAATCTTGCCGTAGAATCAGAGGAAGCAGCAAGCCAAGAGCAATTTGTTCAGTAACTAATGGATAAATTACAGGCAACAGCAGCAGCAACAACAGCATCTGTATAGTTACTGCTTACCACTTATCAAATGAGCACAGTACTGACAAGTGAGAAACGTAGTCCCAGATGCCAACAACTATGGTTTGGCAATTTGGTTGCTCGCTTATTTCAGGATCTCACCAAGAGATTTTTCACAACCATTTTATCGAATGTTGAGACAAGTAAGGCTGAGAAAATTACCAAACTGCACCTGCTCTGTTTCTGTTTTGAGTTCTTTCTTCTCTGATGAAGTACTCCCTCCGTTCTAAATTATAGTTCACTTTGACTTTTTTGGTATATATATTTTGCTATATATTTAGACATATTATTTATCTATGTATATAGTAATACATGCATAAAAAAGTCAACGGAGAGAGCAGTGAGCAGGGAATTCTGCCCACGTTAGTTATGGCAAGCCTGGTCACAAACACAAGCACAAAAGGCTTGGGTGGCATGGAGGTCTCGACTCACTCAATAAATGACTTCGTGGCAGAGACGTCATTGAACGGTCATTGTGCGCAACGAGGCAAATTAAGGGCACGGTTTTGGGCCTCATCAAGAGGAAAACCTTTTGCTGCGTGACACTGCACATTACCTATCTGATGAACTCCTTTCAGATGTTTCCATTCTTTGGGTCCATTCTGAGCAGCCAAGTCCGTGTAAGGATTTCAGTTAATTTGCAGGCTCCACTCTATAAACACCGTAGTCCCGGTTCTGACTAACTGCTATTTCTCCGGTAGTGTTAACCTGTCGGGTGGCCTATGTATATTTGTGTAAGGCTTGTGTTTTGTGTCTCTCGCTCTCGTAAAATTCTACATTATGACCAAGAAGAAGGTGCATTGACACCTTCAGCGAACATCTCCTTGTTCTCTTCCAGATGAAGTCCTGCCCAATAACCCATGAGTGCACAAGCAAAACACACAATACTTGCGGGGTTCATTACTGATTTCATTACTGATTTCCCCTCGAAACATACTGCATTACGAGTTTTCCATATAGCCCAACACATTACGGCAATGCCAGTAGTGTGGAAAACAGATCCTGCAGGCAACCATTGATCACACCACCGCCAACATTGATGAATAGATCTGGGCACATTATTAGCCCCAATACATAAGCCACAATAGCCAAAACTGCCTTAGTTGTACTGTATTCAAAGCCTTAGATGTACTGTATTCAAAAAACAAGTGAGTGATAGTCTGATTATCATCACAGAAATAACAAGTGTCGGATCCCACCCACTTCCTGCGAATCAAGTTGTCTTTTGTTAGAAGAGCATTGTTCATCATTAGCCACAGGAAAATCTTTATTTTGGGTGGAATCTTCCCTTTCCAGATCACAACTGTAGTCGTAGCAAGCAAACTTATTACTGTAATAACATACATCAGACATCACACATGAATACGATGCAATATGTAACACACTGGAATCGATCTGGTTCAGCTGTTCACCGCTGGATGGATGGGCCGTCCTGCTGGGAGTGGGATGCCAGTCGATGATCCAGCGAGACAAACCATACCTTATTGGTATATATTTGAAAACCTTGGGGGTCACGAGCGGCGAGCTAATCAAACATGGACAAATCAAATCATGGAAGACACGCACGTGTTGGGGCGAGCACGAAACTGAAGAGGCAGACAGGCATCGGCGGATGCATCTAATCGGCGTCGGCGGCCAGCATATGAATTATTAACGGGATGCTGCATCAGCTGTAGAATGGACAAAAAAAAGATTAAAACTGATAGATATTCGAAGCTGATCAGGCGGATAAACAAATAAAACTAGTATATGCACGAGCTAATATATAACTAACAATCGAAACTGAAATCACATGACGTACCGAGCATATATGGTATGTTCATTCATCCATTCATCTGAGGTAGCTCTCGATAACGACCCGCTCGCGGTGCGAAGCGAAAGCTGGGGAAAGCACGGGCTCGTAGCTTCCGTGGTGTGAGCTTGTGCCATCCCAGCTCAGCTTGTCCCACCAGGCCCGCTCCCCGCTCACCTTCACGGCGGCCTGCTTCTTGTCTGGTTGTTGTCGGCTGAAGCGCGGGAGGCGGCGCAAGCTCCAGCAGCCGCGGACGTGGAGCTCCTCCCACGAAGGCGTGGTTAGGATGGGGTTGTCCACGTGGAGATGCTTCAGCAGTGGAAGCTCCTGCAGACGTATCCTTCGGAGACACGGGAGCTGGTAACTGTTCCTAGAAGAAAACTCATCGTCGCTGTAGAAAATTGCCTTGAGGTTGTAGCAGAAGAGGATGTCAAGCGTCTCGAGGCTTCTTAGCTCACACCCACGTGGCACGAAGCCCTCCAACCTCGGGCAGTCCTCTAAGACGAGGTGCTTCAGTGAAATAAAATGGAAACCACCATACCCTGGTCCGCAGAAATGGGTTAGAATTTTGAGATGGGAGACAGATGCATTCTTCAGACTCGGTGTCCGGTAACTAAAGACATGCACCGTCTTATGGCACCTTCGGAGCTTGCATTCCTCCAACTCATCCAAATCACGACTAAGATCATTGAGGCAAGAAACATAAGTATCGTCCCACATGCTAATTGATTTGGTGACCTCCAGAAGATGCCGCACACCATGGGGATACCGCTCAGCAGCTGAGATCTCCATGTGACGCTCGCTCACCCGACAGGGAGGTACATCATCCATTGACACCATAGAGACTCCATCTGTCAGAAACCGATGGTTTACATCAGAATAAGCTGGTGATGCCAGCTGAAGTGTGTTGGTCATCACTATGTCCTCTCCATCATGCATCTTCTTCTTAGCTGTGCCCTTGCATGATGTAACTTGAACATAGAAAGTTTTCAAAAATTTCCTAGCCCTTACTAAACCCTTGGTGGCATCATTGAAGCTATAAAACAATCTAGAATCACTTATGCACACCTGACGAGCAACATCTGGATGATCCAAATGATTAATGGTACTGTTTGAGCATTGATCCAAGCAAAACACATCCGGTAATCTCTCCAGCTTATGCCAAGGAAATCGTCTCAGGGAGGGAACACCCATGAGAAGCAATCGCCTAAGCTGGGGAAGATTAGGGATACAGTCTGGGAGCTCCTTGATAGCCGTAGCAGACAGATCAAGCTCCTCCAAAGCACCCACCTCCTTAATGTCAACATACTCCAACTTTCTACATCCACGCAAGGACAACCGCTTAATGTGAGGTGCACCAATAAATGAGAATGATCTCAAGGTTGGATGCCTCTCTATGATTACCTCTACCTCTGTGATTGATTCACACCCTTCAATGTGTAGATCGGTCAACCCACTTGCTTTACAAAACAACCCTGCTGGTGCAAACAACAATTCCTTGTTCTCGATTATCTTGACTGATCGAAGCTGCTTCTTCATTTCTTCAAACATTTGCCCAGGAAAAGATCTAATTTGAGTACCACTGAGCTCAAGTTTTTCTAGACTAGACAAGGCAGCAGTGGAGGGTGGAAGTTCTTCAAGGTTAGAGCACTTGAGAAGCAAGAGCTCTTGTAGATTAGGCATCCTACGGAAGAAGTCACAATGAAATGTCTTTACATTTGAGTAGGAAAGATCAAGGTGGAGGAGGGAGCTAATAATTTCTGTGTTGCTGTTGCTGTTTTCTGGAAGAGGAGTTGTTATTATATCAGTAGTATCTGAGAAGAAGCCGAATGGAATTGCCATGTTACAGCAGCCCCTGAGGGAAAGAAATTGGAGCTTCTGGATACAGAAAATTGAAGGAGGGAGTGATTCGACTGAGGAATAGGAGAGATCAAGAACACGCAGGGATGGGACGTTCTTAGCCAGCAAATAATCAAGCTTGGCAAGCAACTTTGATTGCTGTGAGCAATACCTTAAAATGAGAGTGGTTGGGCCGCTAGCTCCGTCACTCAACCATTCCCTGCTTAAGTGCCATCCTTGGTCGCCATCGCCCACATGTAAGATTGACTGCATGTGTTTCAACCTAGGATGGTCTCCGTCACAAAGTTCATCTGTTGTGTGGTGCTCTGCGATGAGGTTGTGACATGCTAGAAAGTGTGCAGCAGATTTTGTGGCTTCTTCAGCTTCATCTGTCGTTCCTCCTCCTTCTTCAACTTCTTCTTCTTCTTCGTCTTCTTCTTCTTCAGCTTCATCTGTTGTCGTCACAGGAGAAAGAGAAAATGGGAGCTGCGGCAGCAAGGAGTACTCTTGGAAAGCTTCAAGGATGACATTTCCAACTTGGTGTATATCACTGTAGTTGCCATCATAAGAACTACTACTGCCCGTAGTAGTCTCCCCCATTCTTTCTTTGTCAGTGACAAGGATGCCTTGAGCAGCCCATTGACGTATCAGCTCATCTGAAGCAATGTGGGCTAAACTAGCAGAGCTCTGCTGGCCTCCATCTGCTGCACTAGAAGATGAATGACGGCAGTGGGGAACAAGGAGCATGGTAGCGTAGTGAAAGCACCGGACAGCCACCTGGTGCCAATATTGCTCGTCTTTGTGGCTACTGATCTTACCCAAGATGTACTTGGCCGCTAGATGCAGTGAGTAGAGAGTAAGAATCACCATATCATCCCCACTACAAGATTTGTGGAGACAATTATAACGCAGCTTGCTCCTGTTATAGACATCTATGGAGGTGGCGGATATGAGCCAGAAAGAGTGTTTCCAAAAAGGAGGAGGAAAACACAATGATCTGGTTGAGAGTTCAAGTACCTCCATGGTGGCCATCATGGGCTCGTCGAGGTTCTCAACCACGACCAGGTATTTCTTGGTAGACAATATTTGGTATATTTGAGAAGAGCTTGCCAGCTTCTCTAGTGATGAGACACTTGCGTTCTGCAAGCCATAGGTATAGTACCACAACTCTTCCCCGTCTGCCTTGAGCTTGCGGTAGTACTCTTGGTCCAGTAGCCCGAGCTGCTCGGCCACTTTGATGGCCAGCTTGCTATTAATGTCCAGTAGACGACTCGTTCCTAGAACTTCTTCATGCTTCATGTCCACCTCTATTACGGGATCATAGGGACCTAGTTCCCTGATAATACCATCCCGGGTGATGCTTGATATAGCTCGTGCAAAACATGTTGTCGCTCCGACCCCCACATTCCATTGCACGTATGCATAATGCTTTGCTTCCAAGCGCTGATACGCAGGGCTGTTGAGATATCCGTCCAGCCTAACCACACCAATAAAAAGGATCCACTAAGTGCTTGATCAAACAAGTTGTGCTTATAGGCTGAATATTAGTTAATCACTACTCTATATGCCCGTAGATATGAGCTAGAATCTTGAAAGACATGATATTAGAGCTAGAGCCAACAAAAATTGCCTATCTTTTTGGACACTCATTCTCTGTGTTTAGTTTCTAACACAAGAACCAAATAGATACTCTATATTTTTTTATTTAGTTGTGATAAACCTATTGCTTCTATTTGTATTTTCAGTCCATACCTATATTATTTCTCCCTTTGCATGTCACCTCCATATGTCTTTAATTAATATGCATTGTATCTAGCTTCTAGATTCCCACGCCTATATGCCTCCACAAAATTTCATTGGTGGACTCAACTTAATAAACAAATCAAAATTCAAAATTGTTCAACGGTTTTTCTTCTGATGTGGCTAAAAATTACCCTTTCTAGAGGCAGTTCTATATGTGAATAGCATCTGGAAATTGTTTTCAACAATGTTCAAAAAAAAGAAAACTTATCTTAATACTATTAGTAACAAATATGTGTGAGATGGTAAGAAACGATCGTATGAGGGGGAAGTCAGGTTCAAACCATGAAAATCACATGCTATAGGAAAAATAGTATGACTTGTGACATGTGAAATTTTTCCAACCCTATTTTGCAACGCTGTTTTTGGAATCAATTTCTACATGCACTTAGGATTAAATATATATTTTGAGGTGGTAGGCTTACGTGACTACATCCAGAAATACCACTAAATATACAAAATTGTATGAGGGGGCTAGTGGACTACTATTATCATTAGCAATGATTAGAGTCTACTAAATAGATAGTTGGATGTTTTTAGGGTTTATTTTTCTAAAACACATCTTGAGGATTGATATTGATGCTCTGCTAGGTCTCTAATCAAGAATAATAAGATATTCTTTTGAAAATAGAATAATAAAATAATAAGATATCCTGATAGGATCATAAAAGACAGTGCATAACCTATACCACAAAACAGTCTAAGTGTCTATGATTCGTGCATTCGTTAGGGCTGGATATATCGAGTTAGCTCTGCTCAGTTTTGGCTCCTTAGGATAAGGAGCTGACTCGTCCTGAGCTCTGGCTTGTGAGGATAAGGAGCTAACTCGGTCTGGCTAAGCTCGTCTTGTCTTATTATCTTAACCAGCTAAAACTTCAGCTTAGCTCGGCTTGGTAGCTAGCTGGAGACAGCTCATTTGGCTCATGAGGTAAGGCAAAAGATTTAGCAAACCGGCAGCATCTCTGAGTTTTGTAGAACAACTTCCTATTTTATTTTTTAGAAAAAAAAGGAAAAAATGTCCTCCAATAGTTTAGTGAAAAAGCTCTTTAATAAAAATAAAAAGTTATCAAATATCCTCTCTAATTCGTAAGTTTCCATCGATTTCCACGGTACTTCTCAGGGTTGAGCGACCTTTTTCAATCTAGTTCCTAGCGCTAGGTTTGACTGCCGCCGCCTGGTACGTTTCTACTCTCCAGCCTTGTTTAGAGCAAGTATAATAACAGGGTGTAAGCAGGCTCAATGCTAAGCTGGAGGAGAGAAGAGATGAGAGAAGAGAAGCGGGATGTAAGATTACAACCGGCTTAAAAATAAGAACCAAAAATTTTATGTGAAAGACAAGTAAATTATATATTAATAGCGAAAAGCTAACTACATAGGTGGACTGAGAGATGGGCTGTAAACGTCCTTACAGCCAGTTATATCCGTGCTCGTGCCCACGCCTGCCCTGGGCACCTAGTGGAGCATGCAAAGATCCTTGCTGAGGTAGGGATCAATTAATCAATAAAAAAGAGGAGTGGATGAGTGGGCGTTTTTGTCGTTGTGTGGGCTGATGCTAGCCTATTTGGGGTTCTACTTCCTCTCCATCCAAAAAAAATACACTTCTTGTTTTCTGAGGAGTCAAATTTTTTAAAATTTGATTAAATATATATAAAGTACTAATGTTTATGATATGCAATATGTTGTATCATTAGATTGAGCATGGAACGTACTTTCATAATATATAAATATATATGAAGATACAAATGTTGATATTATATGATATATTTATAGTCAAACTTAAGTTTGACTCCTCGTAAACAAGACGTATGTAATTTTGGTATGGAAGGGAGTAACTCATTGGGCCGGTGACTGGCTCACGAGCCTAGCTTGTTATAGCTAACAAGCTGAAAGCTTAGCTTGGCTCATTAGAAAATGCCTAACAGACCGAGTCGATTCGAGCTGGGCCGATCATGAGCCCAATGAGTGCCCTAGCCTTGATATATATCTTAACAAAATTTTATTTTACATTATTGCCACATCATTACACTCTCTCAAACCATCATGATTTATAAGTATGTCATACCAATGAGGAAGTCGGGTCTAGTTGGAGGGGGAGGGGATGTGTAACGATCTAGTTTTAATTAGGTTCTACAAATTTAAACTAATCTTTATCAACAAATGTACACTAAAACTTATTCAAGTCGGAAAAGACTATTCTTCCTTTAGAAAACTTTTTTGCAATGATTCTAAAAAAAGTAACTTGGGCTAGATTTGATAGGTAACATACCAGAAGTTGATATCACAAAGATAATTATGCCACTCATTTAATGATGTCTCAAATGTAAAAGATGCCTCCATGACTTGTATTACTCTCAAATTTCCCAAATCCTGTCAGAGGTATAAATAATTTAAGCTAGTTATTAATGCTGCAGCACGGTGTTCTTCACGTAATACATTTATAATGTAACTGAACATATACAAACAACATTATTTGCATGTTTTTATTAGGGTTGCCTTTTGATGTATTTTTGCTAATTTTTTGGAGTCAATTTTTATTTTTATATTCATGCATATGGTAATATAATTGCTATGTTTTTTTATTAAGTTTCATTTGTAAGATAAAAGAAAAAAAATATAAATATGGGCATTGACTACTAGCATATTCATAGAAAAAACTTACTTCAAATTAGAGCATCTGGGTGTTTTTCCACCTCTATAATTTTGCCTTCGGGTGTGGTTATGGTGAAATTCCAAGGAATAACTTTGTGTGATAACATCAGACAACTTCTTCACCGAAAAAAGCAATTCTATTTAGAAAATGGAAAAATCCCAGCCTCATCAATGAAAAAAAACAATTCTTAATTAATTAAGCTAAAGGTTGTCAATATATGTTATCTCCAAAATCACTCACTTTTTTATGACCGTAAGAAAATAAGATTAGCAGTTCACAACCATTGCATTACTTAGAGACTCTTTTAGAGTTATGTAATTACTCCATCTGTCATGAAAATGAAATATAATGGAATTTTCAATTCTTCTAAGACTATTCTAAATTTTTGACCAAGTTTATACAAAAGAACTATAATATTTATGACAACACATAAGCAACATTAGATACATTCTGAAAGGTATTTTTATAATTTATTATCTTTTTGATGTGGTAGAAGTTAACATTCTTCTCTACAAACTTGGTCAAACATAAGATATATAGGACAACTAAAAATCCATTATATTTCTGATTTGAGGGATGAGTATGAAACAAGAAGTAAGGATATTATTACCTGGTGCTAGAGTTGAATTCGATAACTCAGGGTAACTTGTGAGCTTCAGTTTGAAGGAGCTTAGAAATTTTTTTTTTGATATATCAGTCTGTCACTAGATGAAGCAATTGATTGCTAGGCATCAAGGACGAAACCATCAAACAAAAAAAAAGAGTCGATGATGTAAGACGGGTGTTATTATATAAAAGAACAGCAGAAAACAGAGTTTTTTTTTCAGTTGATCGCAAGAGAAGACAAGAGGTTGAAAACAACGAGATCTGGAAGAAAGGTAATGTGAAACAACACTGGGTGTGGAAGAAACAGCGGTAATTATTTATATACTATAATTGATTAAAAAATGATGAAACAATGCAGACAAGCTGAAAGAGCAGCTATTTTTTTTTTGTGGTTTGTTTCGGATCATATGATAAAAAAGACTGATTGTTACAAGAGAAAAAATATCAAATAGGTATCCTTTTTTGGTGGTGGTGGGAGAATTTGCGCACGGAGGATGAATGTATTTTTTGGTAGTTAGGACAGTGCAATGCAATGTAGCTTGGAAATGACCCAATGAGTGAACAGGAAGGGGCTGGTGGCAGGCAGCAAAACGGCTAGCTAGGAAGATGGAGTCATCTGTCCGCTGAAGCATGCACTCTCTTATATATATACAGTAAGAGAGGAGCGGTATTCTTTGCGTATGACGCCGAAGGAATAAAGAATGCAGCTCTCTGAATGCTAATGACTAAAGCTGAGAATACTATATGGTATATGCTATCTACTCACCTGGATTGAAGTATCCAATATATATGTATGGCTCATATTAGTGAGAAACACTACTGGAAACTGGGTCTTTGCCGTGTGTAATTACACACGGCAAAGACTGGACTACACACGGCAAA
>CM041637.1:48593124-48632284 GCA_023333625.1 Bothriochloa decipiens | reverse complement strand
ATGGAGAGTTTCAATTTCGTGTTCATCATGAAGCTGATGTTAAAATTGTTCCATATCACAAATGAGCTCTCACTTCTTCTGCAAAAGAAGGATCAGAATATTGTTCAAGCCATGTCATTGCTTATTGATGTGAAAGCAAGATTGGTTGAGTTGAGGAATAATGGCTGGGATGAATTTTTTACTGAAGTTAAAGGATTTTGTGAGTCAAAGCAGATTGAAATTCCAAATATGGAAGCACCAAGACCACGATGGGGCCGATCAAGGACAGAAAAAGGTATAATGATTACAAAAGGCCATCACTATCGTGTTGATACTTTCTATGCTGCTATTGATGCTATAATCACAGAGATGAATCATCGATTCAGTGAGGTTTCTACAGAGATACTTATATGTTTTTCTTGCCTTGATCCAAGGGATTCTTTCTCTAAGTTCAATGTGGAAAAGCTTATTCGACTCACTGAAATTTATGATGTTGATTTCTCCATTAGTGATCGTGCAGCTATAAAGGATCAACTTGAAACATTCATTCTCCATGTTAGGAGAGTTGATGATTTTAGAAGCTGTCTTGATCTTAGAACTTTAGCAGTGAAGATGGTGGAAACTGAAAGACATGTGGTCTTTCCGTTGGTTTATCGTCTCATTGAGCTGGCATTGCTTCTCCCAGTGGCAACGGCATCTGTGGAAAGAGCCTTCTCAGCTATGAATATTATCAAGACTGATTTGCGTAATAAAATAGCTGATGATTGGCTCAATGATCTGATGATATGCTACACCGAGCGTGAGATATTTAAAGGAATAGATGACGAAAAGATTATGTGTCGATTTCAAGCCATTAAGAGGCGGAAAATGAATTTACCTCCGCCTGCACGACGAAGTTAATGCTCAATTGGTAAGTTCATTCATATTATCTAATGTTTGACTTTGTTTTTTGAGTATCAATTATGAATTGTGATATGTCTTTGGTTTCATATATTGTTTAATTAAAACATATCATTTTTATATTACTAGTACCGTATAAAGTATCCGTCAGTCAAAAGTGCGCCATAGCAGGATTTCGATCCTGGATCCGCCACTGTACGTATGGATTTCATTCAGCGTCCCATCCCATTGCCATCTCCTCTCCCGAGACAGCCCACAATACAACAATCTAGCTTCGCAAAATAGTGGACGCGGCATCATCGTAACCCCAAGCGAGAGCCCCCACGACACACACACCTTGCTGAGAGACTCGGCCGGAGAGAACTAATGGAGATGATTGTACTGGAATTGGTTGTGAAGAAGCTGGGGCAGCTGCTGGTCGACGAGGTCCAGGACATCCGCGGCGTCGGCGACAAGGTGGTGCTCCTCATGGACGAGCTGTCCACCATGAACAGCGCGCTGCGCATGATCTCCGCAGCGGACCAGAGCGCCGTCGACGACCTCATGCGGGATTGGGAAAGGCAGGTGGGCGAGCTCGCCTACGACGCCGAGGACTGCGCCGACACCTACTGGCTCCGCGTCGTCAGACGACGCATGGCACTCCAGTTTCCTTCCGTTATTGTGAAATGGCCCAAGTACACGCTGGACAAGCTGCTGGTGCAGCGCACCCTCGCTGCCGACGTCAAGGCACTCCTCGCACGTATCACCGCCGTCCGCGAACGCCGGGCTCGCTACAGCATCGACCCGGCGTCGCTACCCAGGTCACCCTGGTTCGTCCCGGTCTCGGGGGCGTCGGCGTCCGCGAACGCCCTTCGCCGTGCCGATGACCCTGATGATCAGTTCGTCGGCATCAAGGAACAGGTCAACACCCTGGCGGAGAGGATCAAGGCGGAGGACGACGACAGAAGGCTCAAGGTGTTCTCCATCGTGGGCTTCGCAGGGCTGGGGAAGACAACCATGGCGGTGGAGTTGTGCCGGCACCTGGACGCCGACTTCCCACGCCAGGCGCGGGTGTCGGTGTCACAGGCGTTCGATGGCCGGAAGGACATGAAGGGACTACTGACACGAGTGCTCAAGCAGATCGTCAAGGTGAAAGAAGGGGCCGCCGTGGACAGAACCCACGGTAATGAACTAAAATTCGACCAGATGGATGTGGAAGAGCTGTCCAGCGCAACCTCGAGGAGCTCCTCAAGGACAAGAGGTACAACGTACTATAGACTACCGTACCTTCCTCAAACAAAATTTTCAACTCTGCCTATCAATCAACTATATAAATATAGGTATATATCGTACATGTGTGCAGTCAAAAAAAACTCTAATTAACATCATATTTAATAGTAAATTCCGACATGTGTGGCCAAAAGACACCGCATGCAGTAATCTCCTTCACTGCGCGAGATGTTAAGGAATTATATGTGTAGTATACGTAGTTCTTTTATAAAAAAATTGAATATAATATCAATATAGATATGCCAAATTTTTTTGATAAAAGTAGTAACATAAATAAAGAATTGTCATGGGTATTAATATGATTTTGAGTGAATTATTGGTACATTTGTCGTTAGAAACATTTGATTTCTATAAAATATGGAAACATATTTAGTGCTCATGGAAGCATGTATGTTTAATTGATATACAACATGTAGGAATAAGAATGGGGAATTCAGAAAAAAAAAATATATAGATGTAATTTATGGCTATTTAAACTTTTTTGCAACCGTAGTACATTGGATGCAAATTTGAATGCCACTTTATTGATTTTAGTAATGATAGAAATGATTAACTGAGATTCAAATTTGGGGGGTTAGTTTGCTTAATATCAAAATGGCAAGGTGGGTAACATTGAGATGCATATTCAAGGGTTACTTCAGGTTATTTCTCATAATAAGATATGTAGATAATTCAAATGTGGATTTAGAGTTGCTTGATAGAAGTGCCGTGTTCGTCTTGTCCTCGTTTCTGGCGATTGGGAGGCGACTCCCGATTCGCCTGGAGTTCCGTCTCCCCTGCTTCCTCCGCCCCGCTCCATCCGCCGCCGCCGCCGCCGCCGCCGAACGCCGCAGAGCTCCGCCTCATCGCGGGCTCCCTTAGTGCAAATTCTGGTGTGCAAGATGATTCTTGCAAGCGGAGGAAGGTAGTTGACGGTGATAAGTTGTCTCTCAACCTGACGGGTGCTCAAGGCGAGGCCCAGCAGGAGCAATGAATCTCTTCAGCTGGAACTGTCGAGGGTTGGGGCTCCCTCAGACAGTTCAAGAGCTTGTTGCTCTAGTGGGAGCAAAAAGCCCCCGCCTGGTCTTCCTGTCAGAGACTAGAATGTTAGGCGATCGAGTGGCTAATTTGAGATGGAGATTGGGTCTGAAGCATGCTATTGTTGTGGATAGTACTGGAACAGGTGGTGGTTTGGCCTTGTTTTGGCATGAGTCAGTGGATGTCACGCTGATTGAAAAACATAGACGGTTTATTGATGTACACATACGGGAGACGCCAACTGTGCCTCGGTTTCGCATCACTTTTGTTTATGGGGAACCTCGGACTGAAGACCATCACCTCATGTGGGAGCTTATGCGACGTCTACATGGGGCTTCAGTTGAACCTTGACTCCTAATTGGCGATTTTAACGAAGCTATGTGGGGCTATGAATAATTTTCGGCATGTCAGCGTCCGGAGAGACAATTGGCTGCATTCAGAGATGTGCTGAATGACTGTGGACTGACGGATCTTGGCTTTGTGGGTTTGCCATTTACTTATGATAATGGTAGAGATGGAAGAGCCAATGTGAAGGTGAGGCTAGACAGGGCGGTAGCTGATTCTGACCGGCGTGATATGTTTGGTGAGGCAACGTTGCATCATTTGGTGTCCTCTAGATCAAATCACTGTCCATTATTGTTGGAAATCAAGAAGGAGAGCTGGGAGCGGCACAAGCCTAAAATTTTCCGATATGAGATTATGTGGGAGCGCTTAGAATCTTTAGGTCAGGAAATTAAGGAGGCCTGGTGTACAGCTCCGAACAGAGAAGACCTAGGCGGTATTGCTAGTGCGCTTGTGCAGGTTCAATGTGCGCTACGATCGTGGAGTAAGCAGAACTTTGGAGCAGTGACCAAAGAACTAGAAGAACTAAGAATTAAACTAGAGGCTGTGCGGGCAGATACTCAAGATTGTAGAGCGGATGTTTGGAAGATTACTGATCGAATGGATGAGCTTTTATACTGCGAGGAGATGATGTGGCTTCGACGCTCTCGCATTGCCTGGCTCCGTGAAGGTGATCGAAACACTAAATATTTTCACTGGCAGGCACTATGGAGGGCCCGAAAAATAAAATTACAAAGCTGAAAAATCAAGACGATGAGTGGTGTGAAGACCCTAAGGAAATGCAGTCCATGACGGTTAATTTTTTTAAGAATCTTTACTCTGCTGATGACCAGGTTGATCCTGCTGATCTTGTTGAGCTTATGGAGCAGAAAATTATAGATGATATGAATGAGGATTTGTGCAGGAATTTTTCTACACAAGAGATTTCAGACGCTCTATTTTAGATGGGTCCTCTAAAGGCGCCCGGGCTGGATGGGTTTCCTGCTAGGTTCTACCAGCGTCATTGGGAGTTGCTAAGAGATGATGTGGTAGCTGCAGTTAAGCAGTTCTTTGAAGATGGTAACCTGCCAGGGGGGTTAATGATACAGCTATTGTTCTTATTCCGAAAGGGCCTAATCCAGAACAGCTTAAAGATTTTAGACCAATTAGTCTTTGCAGTGTCATCTACAAAATTATCTCCAAATGTTTAGTTAACCGGTTGAGACCTTTTTTGGAGCAGATCATATCCAAAGAACAAAGTGCTTTTGTTCCAGGCCGATTAATAACAGATAACGCATTGATTGCTTTTGAATGTATACATGCCATACAGAGACCTTATGGGAAGGATTTATGTGCTTATAAATTGGATTTATCAAAGGCGTATGACCGTGTTGATTGGGGATTTCTAAAAAGTTCAATGGAGAAGCTAGGCTTTCAAAGTAAGTGGGTGTGGTGGGTCATGACATGTGTCTCGACTGTTTGCTACTCTGTCCGCTTCAATAGGATGCCCTCGCATTCCTTTCCCCCAACACGTGGTCTACGACAAGGTGATCCGCTATCTCCATATTTATTCCTTCTAATGGTTGATGGTCTTTCTTCTCTGTTGAGGCATTATGAGGGGCGGGGACAAATCGAAGGCCTAAAGGTTTGTAGACGTGCACCTAGCATTACCCACCTGCTATTTGTAGATGATAGCCTACTCTTTTTTCGGGCTAATCAGAATCAGGCAACGGCAATCAAACATGTTCTGTCTATTTTTGAGAAATGTACTGGACAACAACTCAATCCGTCCAAGTGCTCCTTGTTCATGAGCGAGGTATGTGATGCTGCAGTTGGGGATCAGGTCAGGCAGCAACTAGGAGTCCAAAGAATTGATTTTGAAGCCAAGTATCTGGGGTTACCGATGCCTACAGGTCGAATGAAAAGAGGAGTTTCCAACCTCTGGAGGAGAAGGTTTAGAAGAGAATGTCCGCATGGAGTGAGAAGGATTTATCGGTGGCAGGGAAAGAAATTCTTATTAAATCCGTTGCACAAGCCCTGCCCAACTATGTGATGAGTGTTTTCGAGCTTCCATTAACCTTGTGTGATGAATTGATGCGACATATCCGGGCTTACTGGTGCGGTTCTGAGAATGGTCGCAGAAAGGTTCAATGGGTGCCGTAGGAGAATATGATTATGCCAAAAGGGTTTGGAGGCATGGGATTTCGAGATCTCAGATTGGTCAATCAAGCCTTACTTGCAAGACAAGCATGGAGATTGGTGTTCTATCCAGATAGTCTCTGTGCTAGAGTCCTCAAAGCCAAATATTTCCCCAATGGTAACCTGTTGGACACAGTCGCTGCTGGAGATGCCTCCCCGTCATGGCGCGGAATTGAACATGGGCTGGCATTGTTGAAGCAAGGTGTGGTCTATAGAGTTGGAGATGGGCAGAGTATTCGCATTTGGCGAGATAACTGGATACCTAGAGCTCATTATATGAAGCTAGCTGGCAGTGTTCGGCAGTGTAGGCTTCGTCGGGTTTCTCATCTGATTGATGCTCAAGCCAGATCCTAGGATGAGACGCTAGTACGGAGATATTTTGATTCCTGTGACGTTGACGAAATACTAAAGATTAAAATTTCCCACAATGCATGTCAAGACTATGTGGCCCGGAACTTTGAGAAGTCGGGCTTGTTTTCTGTCAAGAGTGCATACAGATTGGCTATGAGGATAGAACATGGTGAGGGAGCAATCAATACTAGTTCTACTCCTCCTGATGGTTGAAAGGTGTGGAAGGATTTGTGGGCCATTAAAGTGCCTGGAAAATTCAAGGTTGTTTGCATGGAAGGTGGCCAATAATGGCATTCCTACTCAAGCTAACAAATGTTATAGACATCTTGTACAATATGAGACTTGTGAGTTGTGCGGACACATATGGGAGGACTGCTTCCATGCCTGCGTGAGATGTCCACATGTTGTTGCTCTTCGACAAGCCATGAGAGAACATTGGGCCCTTCCAGCTGAGGAGGACTTATAGTACATGGGGCCTCAATGGTTGCTGATCTTTTTGAGCCGGTACTCGGTGGAAGTCATGAGTAATCTGATTATGCTTCTGAGGCGTACTTGGAGTGTTCATAATAATGTCTTAAGGGCAGGTCAGAAGATCTCAATTGATAGCTCTGTGGTGTTTCTTACACGTTACATGGACTCGCTCTTGCAATGCAGTCAGAACAGTCTCCAAGATGATAGTAAGGGAAAGCGTTGTGCTGTGGTTGGGAACAATAGGATAACTGTTGGAGCTCAGCAAGTGAAGAGGAGATGGATTCCGCCTGATCCGGGTTGGATGAAGATAAATGTTGATGGGGCTTTCTTGCCCAATTCTGGTACAACGGCTATAGGTGTGATCATCAAGGATCATGAAGGTCGAATTAAGTTATCTTCCTGGAATCTACTCCAACATTGTTGGGATGCGGAGGAAGCCGAGGCTGTGGCATGCCGTGAAGGACTTGCTCTTGCGGCACAATGGCTGGACGTCCCTATGATCCTGGAGACTGATTGTGCCGTGGTTGCCGAGAAGCTGAGGAACACTGATCGGTCACTGCACTGGTCTACGTTTCAATAGGCAAGGCTGCGAATGGTGGATCTTTGTCGGGTGAAAGTTGTTAAGATTAGTCGTGATCAAAATAATGTAGCGCATCAGCTTGTTCATTATGCTATTAGGTCGAGTAGTAGTCAGGTCATTTTTGCATTTTTCCCTGAGTTTTTCATGTCGCTTGCTTGTAATGAGACAATTTAATTATTAATAAAGGTTTTATTTCGCAAAAAAAAGAGTTGCTTGATAGAATCTTTCATAATGGCAAATGAGAGTTAGTTTTTTAAAATAGAAAGATCCAATAGCTATTATTATTAATGGTTATCTTAGATGACGGCCATGTATTTACTTTTGTGATAACAAGTAGTGATGCCCGTGCGACATACACAAGTTTATGGTGATGCGGTATATATATTTACATTCATGAGTTAAGTTAATATAGAAAGAAACTTAAATGTTATTTCCATTCAAGAGTTGAGTTGATCGATGCAACCAATTTGGTTGCATTTGCCGCATCCTTCAAAAGTGTCCTTCGATTACATTCTTATTCACGCCTTTTAGCAAGAAGTCCATCCTTATCATAGGAAATGCATAATATGTCTCTTGACCACGCTGATTGTTACATTAACGTTATTTACAGTTTTCAGTGTCAACACTGCAGTCCAATAAAAAAAAAAAGTCAAGCCGACAATTAACATAAGAAAAACATCGTAATCGGATATTTTTACTTTTTATAAAAAACAATGCATCAAAAACTTCTGCACTTGAAATAAATGAAAAAAATTAAAGGCAAAGGAAAAATGTTATAAATAATTTTGTTGGGGGTGGGGGGTAAAGGCAACAAAAAATGTTATAATAAACATTGTGCATGGAATTGTCTAGCACATTCCGTTTCCATATGATTGATCTAAGAGAAGCCTTTAGATTGTATTCAGAAATCAACATGAAACCTTTTTTCTAGTCTAGTTAAAAGATGCAAACAACACATTATATAAAATCATATATACGACAAGACTGAAACCAAATCCGGTACTCGTTTTCTCTTGCTGTCGCCGACCTGGTGCGCGCGCGGCCATGAAGAATTCTATGACAACACTGAGGCGCCGAATGCGGAGTGCAACAGCAAAACTGATTTCGTCCTTGATTGGCTAGGTGACGTTTTCAATTCAGGACATCGGCAACTCGAATGGCCGAGACATGGCCCTCAACCGTAACTAAAATGTAAAAAGAAAATTAAAATAGTAGCATTGCCACAAGAGAACTTTGCTCTCATAGCACCGTCAAGCATCCACTTAGATAAAGGAAATTCCTGAAAGGTGTTGATCACTTTGATAAATTCAGATGCCGCCACATGGTGAGCAAACACTAATAGAACACACTTTCGGTTTTTTGGCTTTAGTCTCGACCAAATTTTGACTCGGGACTAAAGAAAACATTAGTACCGGTTGAAGCAACCAATAGCGGGGCCTAAAGTCTCCTGCGTCCAACGGCTACCGTCGCAGGCTTTTGCAACATTGGACTTGTATAGTTTTGAACATTTTAGTTTGTTATGTATGTACAATTAATGCTCGAACGGAATGTATAGACATACATTAGCAGCGTAGAATGCATATATGACAAGTTAATTGGAACAAAAAGGAATTGAATTGAAAACAATCCATAAGAGAAAAAGAAAAAATAAGGTACCTTTTGTCTCGATTGGAAACACCAACCGAAACTGAATTAAACATGTCAACCGTGGACAAGGTATGGAGTCATATTTAGTCCCGGTTGGTGTTACAGTCCCGGTTGCCTGATCCGAAACTAAGCGGGAGGTGGGGATCTTTATTCCAGGATTTGCAGTCTAGATAAGGATTTTCCAACCAGGATTGATGCTCAGCTCTACGCTAGTGAAACCAAAGACAAAGATCTAAAGTAGATTGTTATAAGGATACAAATGAGGGAGGTGCCTGAAAGTTTGCTATATGTCAATTTATTTTACCAGAAGCACTTATAGCTTTGTTTTGTGAAAATTTAAAGTTATGCAGTTTTACGCATCGAGGACAGGTGTAATAAAGAGCCAAAATCAATTAGATAGACCTGCAACTCTAGCCATCAGCGCAGGGTCGCCGACGCGGACAATAGGTGGCAACACTCCAAGGAACCCACTATTGTCCTTTGACTATCATTGGAATTCGTATAACTCCAAGGGCTTGTTTGAATGTTCCAAGAAAGTAGATTAAAGATAAGCAGATAGTTTTATGTATTTATTTATTATTTAGAACACAGGGAGGCTCTATTGAAAAATTTATTGTACCCAAGTACCCAACCAAGAAGGTTGCGACAAAACAAAATGCATGAAAAACAGGCATAGGGAGCACAAGGGGGAGGAGATTTAAGAAATACAAAAGGAAACAAAGAAAAACAAACTAATTACACAATTTTCTCTAACCATGATTCTATCGGTGGGAAATAACTCTTCTTGGCCCTCCATAAGAGCATGCCAAAGTTAAACTTGAAGTGGGGTTGTTTGGCTGATCATATTTGTGGCTGATCCGCGCGCAACCCCACTCTCTGCCTCACTAAGTCACCACCATTTCACCCACTCTAGGTCCGCCCTGATTCCCTCCATCTTGGTCTCGCAAAGGTTAGAGGGAGCTTCGTTGTTGCGCCGGGAACGACGCCCTTGCCGCCGGTTTCCACCGCCGCTAGCCAGCTCTGTTGAACCCCGCCTCGGACCTGCTATGGGTAGGGTACAACGTGAAGAGGTGACCCCTTTGCGCCTCTGCTAGTTCCCAAGCTAAGCTCGGCCCTATGCTGCCACGGCCATGTCGTGTGCCTTCACCATGGCCGCCGCATGGTGCATGCCCGCACGCATGCACGCCCGCGCGGCCCGTCCACAAGCACCCGCTCGCGCGCCCGTCCGCAATCACCTACTCGCGCGGCTACGAGCCACGGAGGTGGCATGTACGCACGCACGCCGCCGCGGTGACCGCGGCAGCCCGTCCGCGCTTGCCCGCACGACCGCGAGGCCACGGCCCGCCCACGCTCGCGCCTGCGCGGCCGCGGCGGCAAGCCCGCGCTTGCTCGCACAACCGCGGGGCCGCGGCCCGCCCATGCTCGCGCCCACGTGGCGGCGGCGGCAGCAAGCCCGCGCTTGTGTACCTTGGCTTGATACAATCAGCCACAATCAGTACTTCTATATATCAGCCACATGTAAAAGTTGTTTGGGACTACATGTTTCATCAAAGTCACCGTTTTGCTCCATCAACTCTCCCATGAAGCAAGTACCTTGGTAAGAAAATATGTAGTTTTTAGAGCACCCTCTAGTTGCTTCACATGAACTCCACCTTTTTATAGAGTAAAGGGTGTTTGGTACTGCTCTATTCTCGTTTTTACAACTTTGTTCCAGCTTTGTGTTACTAAACACCTTCAACTCGTTTGAAGAAAATAGTTGAGTTAGGGGCCAACTTCATATTTTGTCTGAAGCACCACACAAGTGGTACTCTAGTTTTTGAGTTTTGTTCCCATATGGAGTTGAGACGTTGAACAATCACCTATACGGTTTCATTTGGCGTCTTATTCTCGTCTTATTCTACTCGCCTTCCCATACGCCTGTGAGCTTCATAGGCATCATTTGCGAGCAAATTTGCCACATGCATATGCCTAACACCAAGCTTGCTTTTTTAGTACAAGTATAACTTGGGTGAACACTAAAGCACGTGCTGGAATAACCAAACATAAATCCAGGATATAATAGACCATTTGTAGGAAAGCGACCCAATCCTAGAGCTGGAGGTAGAGTGTGTGTGACAAACAGTACAAGGTGTTCCATGAACTTTACAGTAAAGATGCTCCATGGTGAAGTTGATAGAGCAGAAGTTGTATCTGTTTGGCTTGTAAAATTTGGAGCAAGCTGAAAAAGGTAGGGCGGAGTAGTGCCAACTGCCAAACATAGCCATTGTCAGACCAACAGGTAGTCAAATTATTTAAATTATGGGTTTGTGCTATTAATTATTAGACCAAAAGATCGATTAAAAGGGTCGACAGACTCCAAGCACATGGAAGTTCTCGAAGGCGACATCAACCTGGCAGATGACATGCTTCGCCACATAAAAGATCATATTTAGGCATTGATTGGCTACCGTTTTATTTTATTTTGATCCTTTGACACAAAGATCTAATAACATACAAAGATAGAGGCTCAAACATCAAACAGTAGACTAATCATACGATCAACATAAAGTAAAGTGCAAAATGAGAATTTAAATAAGTAAGCTTACAGTTGTGAGGAATAAATTCCTAACAAGAACAAATAAGATCCAAATAAGTAGAAAAGAGTACTGAAAGAAAGATTATACTTTCAGAAAAAGTTTGGTACCAGTTTTGCGTTTTTTTCTAATTTTAAATGTTTTAGTTATGAGTTTTTAGATATTAAACCAATTGTACTATTATTTTTAGAAAATACATATAGGCAAAACCACTTTTATAAAATTAGTAAAAGGCCAAATTTGTTTGATTTCCATAGTTCAATGACCAAGATGTCGGGTTCTTTTAGTTTGACGGCTAAGCTTGAGCTTCAGCAATAATTTGATGATAAAGCAAGAATTCTTCCAATAGAAGACAATCATAAGCTTATTGACTGCATATATATTTCTATTTCTAGTTTTGCACGTCACATATTCTGACTCCAAGCATATGGCAACTAAAACAGGTATCTCATTGTGATCGATGATGTATGGAGTGTACCAGCATGGGAAGCTATTCGCGTCAGATTGCCAGAGAACAAATGCAGAAGCAGAATCATTGTGACAACTCGGATGGAGACAGTGGCCAAAGCAAGTAGTGTTTCTCAGGACCTTGTCCATCATATAAAGCCACTGGACTTAGACGACAGTAAGAAGCTATTCATCAAGAGAGTATTTGGCTCCATGGGTGGTACTTGTCCAGAAGGATTGAAAGATACCATGGACAAGATTCTGAAGAAATGTGGTGGACTGCCATTGGCTATTGTTAATATAGCCAGCCTTCTAGCAAGCTACAATTCAGCTGAGAATGTAGAAATGTGGATAAAAGTGTCCAACTCAATTGGTTCTCAGATGGAGAACTACCCCACCCTGGAGGGGATGAGGCAAGCGATTACACTCAGCTATGACTACTTGCCTCATCATCTAAAGGCTTGCATGATGTATCTGAGCACTTTACCTGAGGATTATGTGATTGACAAGGATAGGTTGTTGTACAGATGGATTGCTGAAGGTTTGGTTGCTGAGAAGCGGGGTTTGACTTTGTTTGATGTTGCAGAAGAGTACCTCAATGAGCTCATAAGCAGGAGCATGATTCAACCAGACAAGCTGCAAGTAACCAGAAAAACCTTACAGGTAGAAATGGGAGAAGCGTGTCCAAATCCCAAGATGGCAACTTTGTTAGCTTGGTAGGACAGCACTACGGAAGAGGATCGCCACGCGGCAAGGTTCGCCGCCTCTCAATCCATGCCAATGATGACACTGAGAACATCAGTCAGAACATGGGAGTGCAGCAGCAGCATGCAAGACATGGCATTGAGGCGATGAACCTACAACATGTTCGATCTCTGACTATATTTCAGTCGGAAGGCCTTGAGAAGCTGTTGAACCGACTAGGCGAGTTCAAGTTGCTAAGGGTACTTGACCTCGAAGACTGCAAGGCTCTGCAAGACAAGCATATGAGATATGTTTGTCGCCTGTATCTTCTCAGGTTCTTGAGATTGATGGGTACAAGAATCAGTGAGATGCCTAATGAAATGGGTAACCTGGAGTATTTGGAGAGTCTGGATATTGGAAGAAGGATGTACATGCCGCCAACCGTGACGAAGCTGCATAGACTTGAGCGCCTAAGGGTGCGTTTGTGGACTTTGCCACGAGGGCTAGGGAACATGAAGGCGCTACGCGAGGTGAATTGGTCTGAACTCAAAGGTGACGTTCAGGTTGCCCGAGAGATAGGTGAGCTGCAACAATTGCAGGTGCTGTATATTACTATGGTTGACGAGCCCGAAGAGGAGTTTTCCAGCATGCTTTGCTCCTCCCTGAGCAAGAGATGCGCCCTCCGATCACTCCACCTGTACTCTGGCAGGACATTGGACTCTCTCCTTTACATCTCCTCACCACCACCACTCCTCCAGCATCTTACTATGATGGGCCCCATTAGTCAATTTCCTAATTGGATCTCATCACTGAAGCACCATGCAGAATTTTCGGTTGAATGGGTCAAGCTTGCTGGTGACCACCTACTTGATTCCTTGTGTAAGTTGCCCAGCCTGCAGAGCATCCGACTGGGGATGTGGAGCTGCAGAGACCGGGAACTGATTGCACGCACCACACACAGTTTTCGAATGCTAAGGATCCTAGATCTGTACCTCGCTGGAGAACATCCCGAAGTAGTCGAATTTGAGCAAGGGTCAATGACAAAGCTGGAGACACTTCTATTGGAGTTCTCTAACAAAGAGAGGAGAATTGTCGGCATTGACAACTTGAAGAGCCTTAAAGAGGTGAAGCTCAGTGGTTGGGAAAATAACCCATCACTGCAACACGTACTGCAGCAGCTCAAGGAGGAGAATAAGAATCGCCCTGAGCCAAGCCAGATCAAAGTTGTAGTGCAGTACGGGTGATCACATCTTGTATTCTTGTTTTCCCATCTTTTTTTCCCCTTTTGATTGCTGTTTTCACATCTTTGGAACTGCTAAATAGCTTTTGTTTCTTGTTTCCCTACTCTGCTATGACCTTGTTTTTCCTCTTAATAACTGTATTCATTTCCCTAAGTCCTGTTCAGGCTCTGCTATCACTATTTATTTCTTTCCACATCTTTGGAATTGTTCACAATCTTGCAGTACAATCAGAGGAAGCTGCAGAGGCCAAAAACAATTTGCTCAGTAATTTGCGAATTACAAACAGCAGCAGCATCTGTACAGTTACTGCTTACCACTTATCAAATGAGCAGTCTACTGATAAGTGAGAAACATGGTCCCAGATCCCAACAATGATGATCTGACAATTTGGGTACTCACTTATTTCAGGATCTCACCTAGAGATTTTTTGCAACCATTTTATTGAATGGTTGGAGAGAGAAGGCTGAAAAAATTACCAGCCAAATTATTTCCAACCTGTAGCTGTTCATCGACATTCCAAATCTTTACCATGTGGTCAGATGATGATGATGCTAGATGTCTGCAACAGAGGCCAATTATGTCATCTGAAATATAAAAATGAACAAGTGATGCTGAATAACTATGTGACATGAATTAATTTTGAGGTGCAATACCTATGTAATTGGAGCTCAAGGAGCTGAATATTGCCGACTACTGAGACTTCCATATGCACAAAAGCCAATAATCCCATGAACCCATATACATTTCCATATGGCTGTTAAAGCTGAACTCCATTCTTGAATCACCAACAGGGACTCCATGTGTGAAGGGTCCTTGACTCCTTGTGCAGCAACAGCACATAAGTAATAGCTTTCAGTACCGAATGGCAGTTAAACTGTTAAAGCTGACCAAGTTGTCAACCGTCCACTTGTTTCATGTGCATCCAAGGAGGGCACAAGCCCAAAAGCAGTTTTTTGGGAAGTCTAATTGTTTATAAAGTAGTTAATCCCCTAATCATATTAATTCATACCATTACTTGAATCGGTAATTATTTCATCTTACGGTTCTATTTCAAAAGTTCATGAATCTGCAAAGTATAGGAGGAAAAAGGATAAGACAAACTAAAATTGGGTGACACGAGAGTTTGTGGATTGGAGGGAACAAAGCTAAGTTTTTTTTTGAGACTCGGGGGCGACCCCACCACCACCCCCCAAACAGTCCCCGCCGGGCAGCCCCTCCGGCGGCCGCCGCTGCTCTCCGGCTAGCGGCGGCGGCGGCCTGCTAGCGGCGCTCAAAAAGGCGGCCGCAGCAACCTCGGTTCCCCTCCCTCTCTCCTCCCCCTCCCCTCCTCTAGAGCTCTCTTCTATGGTGACATGGTGGCCGTCGGCGAGCTGATGGCCGGTGGAGAGAACGGATCTGCGCCCCCCAGGCCCAGATTCGGCGTCCTCACCCCTGGATCCGGCGCTGTCAGGCTCCTCTGAGCTAGTGGCGGCGCGGGTGGGTTGAGGCCGACCGGCGACGAGAAACGCGGGATCCTCGGCCTCCTGGCCCGGGTCCGGTGATGTCGTCCCCGGATCCGGCGCTTGGGGGCTGGCGGCGCGTCGGTGGTGCCCGTGGACCGGCCGCCGCGACGGGCAACCACGCTGGGCTTCTCCCTCGGTACGCGGCTCAGGGACGCCGCGTCGCTCTTGGAGGCGATCAGGGAGCCGGCGGCGCCCCAGGGCCCGCGCGGCGCGAGCTCCCGCTCCTGCTCCTCCCCGTCCTGCTGGTGCCCTGCCGTTGCGGCAGCTACGGCTGACCAAGGTCCCAACCTTGGATCTGGGCGTGGCGGCGTTCCTAGGGGCACTGGCGCCGTGGGGGGCCTCTCTCCAGCGGCCTTCGTGTGCTGGCTGGGCAGCGGCCTCGACGCTGCTGCCTGGACTCTGCAGGCACAAGTCTGGCGGAGGGCGCACGCAGCCTTCAGGCGGAAGGCCCTGCAGTGGAGAAGGCGTGGGCGTGCAGTTCGGACGCGGGCATGTCGGCGGTGGGGTAGCATGAACGCAGACCGCGTAGTTTGGCCGCGGGCTTGCCGGCGGCCGTCTGATGAAACCTAGGTGAAAACCCTGCCTAGCTCCTTGTTGGCCGGCGACAGTGGCACAGTCTATGTCATATCCCTCCTTGGAGGTGTCGTCGAAGATTTCGTTTTGTCGCGTATGCGTGCGGGGGCATGTCGCAGCTAGTGGTGGTGGCCGGGCCAAACTCAGCTTGCTGGTTTGCGTTGTAGTCTAGGCGAAAGCCTTATCCGGCTTTGCTCCGGTCCGACGACGATGGCGCTTTTAGCGTCATTCCCTTCCTTGAAGGCGTCATTGAAGACTCTACCACCGCTTTCCGCTGCTACTACCTGCTCAGGCCATGTCGGCTGCATCTGTGGCTGTCACTTCTTTGTTGAGCTCTCTCTGTCCTCTCCATCCTCTCCTTCGTGCTCCTTGTTTTTCCTCTTCTGGGTTAGCTTGGCCTGGCTGCTAGTTGTTGTCGTCGCTTCGACGAGCGTCTTCCTCTGACGCCTCTACTTCGTCGGCGCTCTCCTAGATGGTGCCATAAATCATATGCCGGGTGGAGATTCCACCGCTGTTGCCTTTCACCTTCACGGATTCCTCCCCGTGAATGGCGTTGAATGGCGATAAGTGGGCCCGGATGCTCAGGAGGTGGCATCGTCACTCTCATAGGAGGTCGTCGTGTCCGGTGATCCGAAGCGCGCGTGCTTGTCGCTGCTCTTAGTCCCTATTCCCCTGTTCGTTCCCATTCCACAGTTTCGCTCCTCAGGTGGAGGGCAGCAGCGGAGCAGCGTAGCTACGAGGAGGAGTGCAGGGCACAAAGGCTCCAGTGAAATCGGCGAGTATGTTGTTCGGCGGGAGCGCAAATTGACGACGGTTGGCGTCTTTCAGCTTAAGTCTAGGATATCCTGGTTGTATTTGTCGTGTTGTGATTGTTTCAGTGTACGTGTCGTTGTTGTAGTTCTTCTCTTCTCCCCTCTATAAGTCTTTAAACTATTTGTACGAGGATTGGCTTTAATGCCCTTCCACCGCTCGGCTTGCCGAGCAACTGTGGAATAAAATGCAGGTGGGGATCAGTTTGATCCCCCCGAAGTTGCCCTCAAAAAAAATTGGGTGACACCAGTCTTTTGTATATGGAGCACCAATACTGCAAATATTGGGAAAAAAGAAAATAACAGCTAGATAGATA
Source organism: Bothriochloa decipiens (assembly GCA_023333625.1). Taxonomy (NCBI): domain Eukaryota; kingdom Viridiplantae; phylum Streptophyta; class Magnoliopsida; order Poales; family Poaceae; genus Bothriochloa; species Bothriochloa decipiens. The sequence goes on along the minus strand of CM041637.1, from coordinate 48,615,404 downwards.
GCAAATGAAGGAGAAACAAAATATGATAAAGGAACCTCAGCTAGCATGAGCCTTGAATTGGTCTCACCAAAGCTAAAAAAATAATCTGGATTTAGAGACATCAACGGTTCAAGCACAACAACCTTAGCTCCTTAGCTGGACAAGCAACTTTAAGCCTTGTCTTAGAAAATCCATTTTGAATGTATTAGACAAACAGATACACAGTGTTCACACAAGTGCTAAGATTCCATAAGAATACTAATTCAGTGTTACTTGAACAGACTTGACGTCAAATTACTAAATTACTTAATCTTTGGGTGAGGAAGAGCAGTAAAAGGATTCACTTTCCTGAATGACGACTCTATCATTGCACTCCCAGCACAGAAATCTCACTAATTTCAAGATGCTAGAGCATCATGGAGAAGAAAATGTCTACGACTGATGACCTGTTGTGGTCTGTAGATAAGTCTGTTGATTTTTTTCCCACTTGCCTAGTGCTTCAAATTAAAGGGAAAATATATTAGTAGACTAGTTCACATGGAAGGCTTCCCATTGAGCCAAAAGGTCCTGGGTTCGAGCGGCCTCTCTGTCAAAAACAGGGGAAAGGCTTGCCGTATTTCCCCTTCCCCAGAACCCCACTCACGTGGGAGCTACAAGCACTGGGTCTGCCCCGTTTTTTTCAGTTCACATGGAACCATCAGTAGAGGAAATGATCATCAAATGTGTTTTTAACAATACTTATCCAGTTCTCTATGTACTTCCAAAGTGTGATTGATCAATAACATTATGCAGAACTAAGGAATGTTGCATAACATCATCTAACAGTAAAGCATGTCAATTCTATATAGAAGGCAACATAATAGGAAAACTAAGATCAAGTGATCACAAAACACAAGTATCATCCGGAGTAAAACTGTAAAAGCTATGAGAAGTTGGCAACTAAAAGATTTTAGTAATGTTAATTAATAGAAATCAGATGTAGAAAAGGAAACAGCTCGATATAAAGCAAGAAGAGGAGAAACAAAATGTGATATAGCACCTCTGCTACCATGGGTCTTGAACAGGCCTTGCCAAAGCAAAAAAGGAATCTTGATTTACTGACATCAATAATTCGATCAGAGCAGCCTTAGCTGGACGCGAAATTTTAAGCCTTGGTTCTAAAATACCTGACAAAGTCCATTTTAAAAGATAAATTTGATATTCAGTGCCCATACATATATAAAAAAAGCCCGTTGCTCTTATTGTACCTGGAGAAAGTGACCGCCCCTGATACAGAAGTGTTGCTAGTGGGTTTGTTGCCCAATGGTTCACAGCCGGGCGGTTAGTTGGCTGAAATCCCACTACTTTACCTTCTTCTGATATAAAGGGCGTACCCAGTGCCGTAGGCTCCCGCGCTGTGCGGGGTCTGGGGAAGGGATTTCTGCGCCAAGCCATACCCGCACATAATGTGCGGAGGCTGAGGCTCGAACCCTGGACCTTCCGGTAACAGACGGTAAGACACTACCTTCTTCTGATATGACCACCTAAAAATACGTGTGTATAAGTGTGAGCTAATGACCTCAAGAGAATGAAATAGAGTTACATAAATTATAGCAGAGCATTTTTTTCTATCATAAAATTTAAAACACAATGCAGAACTAGCACTAGATTCCTCGAGCAACCCAGCTTAGAGGAATACTTAGCAAACACCGCAATACTTTACTAGATGGCAAATCTAATTTAGCAGGCATATTGTGATATATGAACAAATGTTATATGACAGACATTTGCTAGAAACAGAGATGATCACAGACATTAGACTCATTAGATACATAATCAATACAAAAAGACATCCACTACAAAGAGAACTTCCTTTTATAAGTCACACGAGGTACCTGAAAACTAGCAATATTCTGAAGAGTTTCCTGGGCTCTATCATTTTGTTCCAAATGGGACATCTTAATATTAATTGGCACAGACTCGGATTGATTTTCTTGGCTAAGAGTGTCAGGATGCTGGAAATAGCCAGAAGCAGCAGCATCCTCGCTATTGATTGCCTTGAAGCAGTTAGGCAGTTCTCCAACCCAAACTCCAATGTGTGCATCAACCATTACATCACCAGGGCAGCCATATGAGTCTTTCATTTTCTTAACAAGAGACGAGTAGTAAGCCTGTATCTGAAGAAGAGTAAATCAGACAAATTATGCAGCACACATAAATAATGGATAGAGTAGTTATTCTATGACCCAGTAATGCAGGCAGGCAGGCATATTAACTCAGTATTCCAATCTTCCTTAGACACATATAACAAGCTCGCCTTGAACTCTAACTTGTTTAATCTTTATAAATGAAGGGTCGCATCCTGTAGTAATTTTCAAGGGGCCAGAAACAGATGAGATGCAGCCTGACAGCATATTCCCAAGCTCTAGCAGAAGTTAGGTGCAGTTGGTGTTTCTTTGGTCATTGCGACAAGTATGTATAAGCAATTAAGAAAAATTAAACTATTTAAAATGGCATGAGGAAGTTTCCTTCAGGTAATTAGTTGAAATATTGTTTTAGTAGGGAAAGGAGCAATAGCTCACTTGGCTAGGTGATCAAATGTGGCACTACACCTAGCCATCCAAGTTCGAATCCCATCGGAAGCGAATTTGGGTGTCCATTTTCTTCTTATTAAAAAGCCACCTAGCTCCTTCTAGGTTGGTCGATTTTTTTTTTTAATATTGTTTTGGTGTTGATGTTATCTGAAATGTTCTATAGCATATCTTGGAAAGCAATCCAATACTAAAATGAGCATCAATCTACCTTGGACAAACAACAAATTGAAATGAACTAGATAAGTAGATAACTAAGTACCTCACTGCCATCAAGAAGCTTGATATAAGAACAATAATTCTGAGATGATGAGGCATTTGAACTTCCTTGAATAGCCTTTTGTCTCTAAAAGATTGAGGCCAGCATAACTGAGCAAAGATGGTGACAAAAAGAAAAATACAGCTCCCAGCCAAGAAAGTGAAAATGTTGTTCAAATAGCCCTATAAAACACAAAATCATGAAGAGTTAGGTAATAAATACTTAAAGTGAGTAAATTTTGACCAGGAAAGTATCAGCATACCTTGTTCTTTTTTATCTTTGATGGATCTGAATTCCAATGAGGATGGAATGTTTTGCCTGGTAATGTGAATTGATCTTCAAAGTACATGTCTAGAATGTTCCCTAGTTCCACCTACAAGTGGCGGAAATGCACAGAAACAAGTTAGGAAGACCATATTCTAGAAAACAAATGAGTTTAACAGAAGATAGGGAGAGAATAACAGTGTACCAGTTGGGAGTGGGATAAGAGAACTTCCCACCTTTTACTTTCTAACTCGTAAAGACCTTCATGGTTAGAATTCTCGAATGCGTTGGCATTAATTTGCAGCTTATAGGCAGGAATGTACTCATTGGCCCAAAGCACTAACTCAGGACCCCCAATCTTCACCAAACTTTCATAATTTGGAGATGGCCACCATCCATTCTTTGTTCTGTGTACTTCATGAGAAGACCTCATTAGACTAACAATTTCCAGACACCTCTTAGCTTTTTTCACTACTTCTTCCTCAGAAATTCTGTGTATACAAACCGATGAATCCAATGAGAAGTTGAGCTGTCGCTTCTGAAACAAACTGCCAACACCCCCAAGGTGATTTTTTCTGGCATCCTCAATGATACAGGAGAAAATGGCTTCAGCGAGAGAAGACAGAAATTTTCCATCTGATGAGCTGAAAATACAATCCAAAGACCCCTGGTGTGCATCAACAAATTAATTATAAGCAAGAAGTAAACAGAGCAGGAAATATTGAAAACTCGTAAAGTTTGTGAGTTTGCACCTTTCGGGGTTTGCCAAAATCTTGGAAGTCTCTCTCTGAACCTGGGGAGAAGACCTCGAGTCGAAAGTTCGAGAGACGCTGAATTACAACTTGCTTAAAGGCCATAGCCAACATACTCTCTGAATCAAGCTCATTTGCGAAGAAAAAATCAGATCCAAATTGTTTCTCTATCTTACTGGCCTTATCTTTAACTTCCTTCGCTTGCAAAATCTACAAAAATTGCCACAGTTTACTCATGGTCCAGAGACCTAACAGAAATTCAAGGCTGCTGTAATTATTCGCACAGCCAAGTAGACCAGCCAGTCGGTCCATCCTATACTCCTATGTCCTATCCTAGGGTGTAGGGTGCCATACAACAAAATGTGGATAAGTTCATTCCATGGTTAAACCAAAAGCGCCTTGGCGGGCGCGCCTGAAACGCTTCGAACTGTAAACATGTGTGCTTTTGGTAACACAAAAGCAGGGGACACCCCTTTTCTCTAAAAAAAACCAAAAGCGCCTCTATTAGGAAGACGAATGTGCATGGTGAATTTCGCATTGTCGAATTGTTTGACCTATCTGCATTGTTGCGTAAGAACGATGTTTCACGCAATGCAGCACATCTGAAGGAAAGGTGTCATTGGCCCAGTTGTGTATTGCAGATAGGAATGAGTGCTTAGAGCAGTTGGTAATTGGCATAACTAGATAGATGACAATCAGTTCCATTTCCACCCAATTGTCAGGGCTAACACAGGAGAACTATGAAAGAGCTACTGAACCAGTGCTTAATGTAGCACGAGCGCCTCAGAAGGCTCAGATACTACTGACTCACCACTCGCGTGGAGGAGGCGGTCGTCCCGTCGCCATGGGGGCCAGGGAGGAACGCCTCGACGACCATGGCGTCAGAGCCTGCAGCGAGGTGCGCCTCCGCTCTGGCCCCTCCGTCGGCCGCGGCCGCCGCCGCGACGGCCTGCTCCCGGCGCGCGGCGCCGGCGACCTCGAGCCGCGCGAGGCGGCCCTCGTAGCAGCGCGCGATCGGGATGAGGCCGCCGTCTTCCGCCACGCGCATGTCCCCGGCGCGGACGCTGGCGCTAGGCGCGTGGTGGGACGCGGCGTGGGGCAGGCGCAGAGGGAGGAGGCAGAGGCGGGCGGCTGGGGACGAGGTGGTGGGGGAGGGAGAAGTGAAGCGGCGCGGGGAAGGGCAGGGGCAGACAGGAGTGGCGCCGAGGAGGAGAGACGGAGAAGGCATTTTCCGGTTTGGTTTTGCGGTGGCGCGAGCGAGGTCGGAGGGAGGATTTTGCGGGGACGGCGACGAGACGACGGCCGCTGGCTGGAGCTGGGGGACTAGACGACGTTGTCGAGAGAATGCATTCTATCGTATAGTGGGCTGGACTGGACTACTGCAGGAGGTACGGCCCATACAGGCAGACGTTGGAACATTGAGCCTGCTGGTTGATACATGTGGGCCTAGTAACATCTAGCCCGCAGGTGGAACGAATGTACGGCGGTGTCGGTCACGTGCAGCGCGTGACGCCTACTCCGTATGCTTTTTGTTTTGGAGGAACCGAGGAACACACGGGTATCGAGGCAGGCGCGTCGAATCGAATCCAAAGAGAGAAAGGGACAGACGGACAGTGAGCAAGCGAGATGGCAATTTGCGTGCCAATTAATTAGCACATAGCACAATTTCCCAAGACGATTATAGTTTTGCTGAATGGTGGACCTATGTAACATTGAAAAAGTTTGGTCCATATGCATGACATTTCAATACGCGCACAGGCGTGAATTTCGAAAAAAATACATGACATTTGAAGCGGTCAAAACTATATATAGGTGGCTTATTGCTTGAATGTATCAGCTATGGTACGATATTTTTCTTTTATAAAAAACATCAGTTGGCTTATTATCATCCGCAAAATTATTAGCCGAACAACCCCATGATTTGTAAAACGTGTTGTTGTTGAAAGCGCCAAACACTCCACTTTTTTTGCAAACCGGTGGGAGCACACATCACGTGGTTTCATTTAAACCTCGGACAGGACAACTTTTTCTTCGGTCACTCAAAACCCAATATCCAAAAGTAGTTTTCTGGCAGACAGGCTGGTTTAGCTAGTGCCGGTCGAAACAGCCTCTTAGCGACAAGTGTAGTCGATCGTCGCAAAAAAAAAGAACCTCATGTTTAGCATTCAAACAATTTTCCTACTATCGTTTTGAGATGTTACCCTATTAACTAAAAAGCTCATTTTGAAATGACCAGTTAGCATACAATAATCTCCTCGTGGCTAATGCATGTGTGTCGCGTAATCAATGAGATTCGGTTAACCAATCGAGTGACAAAGCTTGCCAAATGACACGTAAGATGTAATAGCAAAGGGCAAATGGTCACAACTAAGGGTCCGGCAAGAATCACTCTTAACTAGTCAAATGTTTAAAATGGCAACTGATCCAGGTGGGTATCAGCAGAGAATCACTTGCATATTTACATTACGAGTTCAGCTTCACACTGCTCCCTCCTCTAAGTCTAATAGAATCACTGCGTTGAATGATCGAGGAGTGGAGCTGAAAAATGGAAGAACAAAGCTCTCCCAGATGGACCAAAAGCTCTGCTCGTCGTGCCAAAGGGTATGCCCCCACGGCTATCTTTTAGTTTCCTGTCGTTTAGATGTTCTCTCCCGCTATTGTCTCCACGCTTATAATTACAGAGAAAAAGTGACTGACATATTCCGTGGTGTGTGTGTTCTCTCTCTCTCTCTCTATATATATATACACACAGAAAGGAAGACGAAACATTATTCTTAGCCTCACCTAGTCACGTCGTCATTATAAAATTATCCATCCATGACGGATACATGCATTTGACAGAATGATTGTGTTGCCAACAGAAAGGAGATCGTTGCCTGGTTGGCAAACTGCCGGGCCATGATCAACTATCAGAGGTCCTACTACTCCCGTATGCGTTGCTCTGCGTTGCCAACATGGCAGGCAGGCTTGAGTCCACGAGCAAGCCACTAATGGGCAGCTTAATCACACCTTGCGTTCATTTCATTCATTAACCAAAGCATGCTAACGACCCCATTGATTTATTTATTCATGGTTGCTGCGCAGTCATTATGACGCCAGGCAATCCGAGCGTCGTCGTCACGGGTCACCGCAGACCCGAGTCGAGAGAGACGCGCCGGCACATCTGATGCGATCGATCATGCCAACGTGATCCCGTCCCGATCCCCCTCACGGAGCCCCCGCGGCGCCGTCCAGCCTTCCCTCCTGAACAGCATAGCTGCACGGAGCACGGAGGGAGGAGAGGGACTCCACTGTCTTCCCTTGTAAGCGAGCACGAGCAAGCAAGAGGACAGACTGCTGCTGTGCTGGCTCTGGTTCCTGCCTAGCTGCCCTTCCCTTCCCCGAATGGTATCCTGCGACCTCTAGTCGTCGCCAGCCACCTCTCCATCTCCAGTCTCCACCACCACCACCACCATCCACCAAGCGAGCCATCCGTCCGCTCCCATCCCCCACCCAGGAGCCAGACAGCCACCTACCGCCATGCCGGGCCTCGCCGCGTCCGACAACTCGCCGCCGGCAGCGGCGCCGCCGCCGCGCCGCCTCTCCTCCCCTCTCCCCCGCCGCGCGCCGCCGTCCCCGTCCTCCACCTCCCGCGCCAAGCCACGAAAGCCCTCCCCCTCCCCCGCGCCGGACGCCGACGACTCGCTCGACAACCCGGATCTGGGCCCGTTCCTGCTGAAGCAGGCGCGGGACGCCATGGTCTCCGGCGAGGGCGGCGGGGCCCCGCGCGCGCTCGAGTTCGCCGAGCGCGCCGCCAGGGCGCTCGAGCGCCGCGGCGAGGGGGCCGAGCTCGAGCTTGCCATGAGCCTCCATGTCGCCGCCGCCATACACTGTGGGCTCGGACGGCATGCTGATGCCATACCGGTTCTCGAGCGCGCCGTCGCCGTCGTCACACCACCGGAGGCGCCTGCCCCTGCCGCCGAAGGGGAGGGCGAAGCCGAGGCCGGGGCGGCTGGCGGCGACGACCAGCAGCAGCAGCAGCGGGCCGAGCCGGACCAGAGGGGCGAGGAGTGGTCCCTCGCCGCCTTCTCTGGCTGGATGCAGCTTGGCGACACGCACGCCATGCTCGGACGCATGGACGAGTCCATCGCCTGCTATGGCAAGGGGCTCGAGATCCAGATGGCTGCGCTCGGCGAGCGCGATCCCCGCGTCGCCGAGACCTGCAGGTGATCATCAATCTCCCATTCGCTGCTTCTCGATCTAGATCTCGTCTCTTCTCCCATAAAAGGCGCCATTTTTTTTACTTGCCTCCAACCTCGCCAACCAAAGAACAGGGAGATATTTCCCCGCCCCTCGCTGGTCGTTAGTCGTTACAGAAAACCGTGGATCTCGACAGAATTTGGCGTCAAAACTGATTTCTTGCATGCAAACACCTACAGTAAGTAAGAAATCTTGGGACGAACATGACGATCCTTCTGCTTCTCAGGTATCTGGCGGAAGCGCATGTGCAAGCTCTGCAATTCGACGAGGCAGAGAAGCTGTGCCGCAAAGCCCTCGAGATCCACCGTGAGCACAGCGCTCCGGCATCCCTCGAGGAGGCCTCGGACCGCCGCCTGATGGCACTCATCCTGGACGCCAAGGGCGACTACGACGGCGCCCTCGAGCACCTCGTGCTTGCCTCCATGACCATGGTTGCCAATGGCCGTGACATCGAGGTTGCCACCATCGATGTTGCCATAGGCAGCACCTACCTCGCCCTTGCCCGCTTCGACGAGGCCGTCTTCTCCTACCAGAAGGCGCTGACTGTTCTCAAATCGGCTCGTGGCGACGACCATCCCACGGTTGCGTCGGTCTACGTCCGCCTTGCTGACCTTTACCACCGGACAGGCAGGCTCCGCGAGTCTAAATCCTACTGCGAGAACGCCCTGCGTGTCTATGCCAAGCCCGCGCCTGGCGCTGCCCCTGATGAGATTGCTGGAGGCTTGATGGAGATTGCGGCCATCTATGAGGCCCTTGGGGATCTCGATGAGGCGCTAAAGCTTCTTCAGAGGGCGCTCAAGTTGCTTGAGGACTCACCGGGGCAGTGGAGCACCGTTGCCGGTATTGAGGCACAAATGGGTGTTCTGTACTACATGGTGGGGAGGTATGCAGATTCGAGGAACTCATTCGAGAGTGCGGTTGCCAAGTTGAGGGCCAGTGGTGAGAGGAAGTCGGCATTTTTCGGCGTTCTGTTAAACCAGATGGGGCTAGCTTGCGTGCAGCTGTTCAAGATAGATGAGGCAGCACAGTTGTTTGAGGAGGCAAGGGCAGTTCTGGAGCAGGAGTGTGGCGCTTCTCATCCTGATACTCTTGGTGTGTACAGCAACCTAGCTGCAATCTATGATGCCATGGGAAGGTACGCCCTCAATAACCTGTTTCTTCTGCAACCTTCAGTCATTTTATTCAGTGTACCCATATATCTGTCTGGTGCAACTACATGCTCCGTACCTGTAGTACAGATAGACGGATATTTAGGATATCTTAGGTGTTATTATATGCCCATAATAGTATTTGGTATCTCTATGTGTGCCTCATCATTTACAACAGTAAGAACTAAGAAATGGTGCTGAGATTTTTTTTTTTATGCCATCTGAAGGGGTAAATTTGCTAAATCTAATTATTTGCTGAATGGGTGTGTGGGTTTGCGTTTATTTGTGGGTACTGAATGGTTTTGTGGGTTGAGTCCCTTTAGATTATCCTGTGTAAGCTTGCTTTGATTTGGATTGGAAAAACCAGTACCTAGATTGGTTGATGAGTTACTTACCAGATGATCATTTCTGGAATGCAAAGTCATAATCTATAGGTCCATGGTGTAGTTGCCCACATGTTCTGTACCCAACTTTTGTATAGTTGCAGTGTAGCAAAACCAGATCCATTTATTCATGCTTTCCAACTAGAGAGACCTGCACCCATTTATTCATGTTTTCTGAAGTAGACAGGCTTGTACCCACCTATTGATGCTTTTGAAACTATAGTAACAGGGAAATTTGCAGCAGGTCAGTGTAGTTGAGGCTGTACCATGCTTGTATGTAGTCGTAGATCTTATACCTCTGAGAATAACATAGCTTACAGATTAACTATTCTTATTGAAATGATCCATTTGTGTTGCATCATAGTCATAGCTACTAATGTACATCTGAATATATTCCCAACTATGTATATATATGTTCAGAGTGGAGGATGCAATTGAGATTCTTGAGCACGTGCTGAAGGTGAGGGAAGAGAAGCTTGGCACGGCGAACCCGGACGTGGAGGACGAGAAGAAGCGGCTGGCGGAGCTCCTGAAAGAGGCAGGGCGGTCGCGGAACCGGAAGCAGAAGTCGCTGGAGAACCTGTTTGGGACCAACACGCAGCGGGCGAAGAAAGAGGCCGGGAGGAGGTGGACCAACTTTGGGTTCAGGAGCTGAGGAGCTACATCATAGGTCGTCATTGCTGGACGGTGGTGGCCTTTGTAACATAAAGGAGGAAGGGAAAAGGGAAAGGAAAGAAAGCACTTGTAAAGATGTTGTAGGTTATTACTATTAGGAAGGTGATGATGATTGTGTTTGCTGTTGGTGTATGTGTGGCACTGCATTTTGTTCTCGAGATTATTATTAACTGGGTGATGTTGTACCTTGAGAAGAGAATACTGTCTGTGTGGACTGGTGGTGACTGGTGAGTGATGAGAATACCTGTGATTGGTAGTGCAATTGCTTCCTTCTTCCATTGATTGAGGTGTTGAATCCCTGGAGCTGAATCGTTGTCCTGGTGTGTCCTTGTGAGGTGGCACATATCCATCCAAAATGCTGTCAGTGTGGGTGCTTATTACCGTGTGTTATGTGGTATTATTATTATGAGCAACTCGCAGCACATTGTTGCTGTCAACAGGTGAGGTGAGCAAGCGGACATGTGTTTGGGGCTGCGTCCGCATCGGTTGGTGATTCTTTTGTTTTTGTGATGAAAAAAATGAACACTTGGGTTGGTGGCGGAGGGATCAGAAACATATCTGCTCACAGCTCACCCAACATCGGAGTACGTCAGGACCTGTGAACGCGAAGATCCACGCCGAGCCGTATCGGGCACCCACCGAAAGAATCTGAGCCTCGCTGGCCTGCACCCGCGCGGCGATTCAAAAAGTGAGGAACGCAACCGACCCAAACCCAAAACCCACGCGGTGGAAAAACCGCGGGCCGGAACAGACCGGTGCCGTACAAGCCTCCTCCTCGGCGCACGTGCGCGCGTCACTGCGCACTGGGCCCAGACAAGGCCAAGATGGCGGCCCACCGCCCCCGACCTGGGCCAGCGCGTGTCCACGCCGGGCCGTATCGGGCCCCCACTGAACGAATCTGAGCCCCGCTGGCCCGCTAGAGTTGCGACGATCGGTTTTCACAGCAGCACCCGCGGGCCGGAACAGACCGGTGCCGTACAAGCATCCTCGACTCGAGTCCCTCCTCCTCGGCACACGTGCGCGCGTCACTGCGCGCTGGGCCCAGCCGAAGCCGAGGCGGCGGCCCACCGCCCCGACCTGGGCCCGCGACACCCGCGCGTGTCCATGACGCGTGGGGGCCGTCGCGTCGACCCACCGAGTTATAACCCACGCCCGCGGCCGCCCCGTCCCCGTCCCGTTTCGACTCGGCCCGCGTCGTACCGCCGACGCCTTTCCCCCGCGAACCCCTCGTCCCCTTCGCCTCCGACCTCCGATTCCGCCGCCGCCGGTTCGGATGCCGCCTAAGCGAGGCCGCGGACGCGGCCGCGGGAGGCCAAGGAAGGACGCCGTCGCCGAGAACTCCGCGCACGCCACCGAGGTATTCGACGCGACAGAGCACTTGCTAAGCTAGGTCTCCGCTTCCCTTCCTCCTCCAGCACTCGGTATCGGTTCCCGCTTCGCTCCGATCGCGCTGCCGCTCCCAGCAAGCTGTGTGTGCTGCTTGGGGGCTGGGGCTGGGGCTGCTTGCTGCGCTCTTCTTCACATTGCCTCAGCTTCGCTCTAGTTCGATGAGCATGGCTGCAGAGGAACTGGGAGCTCTATGCGTTCCCATTATTGCAGCTCAGCCATTATCCCCTCTGATTTAGGTCGCGTGAGCTTTGACATGGGTTTTGAAATTTGATTTCTGCTACTAGTATATGATTCTGTAGCTCCACCGGCTTCGTTTGTTTCCCTTATTTATTATATTATATATATTATTTATTATATTATATATAAAAGAGTAACTAACTTGCTCCTGTGGCCTACACATTCCTCGTTTCCTTTATTAATTTATTATGAGTAAGTAATCCAGGTTGCTAACTAGTAGTAGTACACTAGCTTGATGTGCTGTTGGAATGCTCAACAGCTTGCTTAACGAATCGATGACAAGGCTAAGCATCCCTAATAATGCTTACTTGACCCTATTGCGTGTGTTACTTGCTGTGTTTTTAGTTTTTTTTAGACTTGGTGATCTGCTTATTTTTGTGTTACCATTGGCTGCAGGAAATTGACGAGGAAAATCTCATGGAGAAGGTGCAGGAAAGTGGTGAGGAAAACATCACAGAGAAGGTGCAGGAAAGTGACGACGAAAACCTCACAGAGAAGGTGCTGCAGCCTTCTGTGGAGTTCACTATCTTCTTGCCTAATTTTCTCTTGAATCAGATAACCTTCGACATTTTCAACTCCTGTGTTTAATTTTCTTTTCCCCATGTATTAGGAGAATGAAGGGCTAGTTGAGGTCTCAAAACCTACCAAAAGGCGCAGGGGGGATCCTGTTGCAGACCCCTCTTCTCTTGACTCTAGTGGTTCCATACAACTTCAGGGGAGGCCGAATGCTTCAGTGGTTCAGGAAAAGGTGCAGATTGTCATCTTTCCCAACCTTCTGCATTGAGTTATCAGCAATACCTGAGTGTTTTTGCAATCTAATTAAACTATAATAATGAGTGCTCGCGATGGATTTCCTAATGTGTCTTTTGCTTTGCCCTTTAAAATGATTCGTTCATTGCCCATTCTAGCATTTGCCACACTTACCTTGCTCCGGTTCTTTATCCACATGTTATAGCTGTATGCACTCAGACTACGGTGTGGCATGACAAGTAATAGTTACATACACCATACACATGATATGATGTGATGTCTTAAACTACATGAATTAGATATACAGAATATCAGAAGGGCTTACATTCTGGGCTAGCTGCTTCACTGGTACGCTTGCTGCTGTTTCCTATATGTGCATGCCTCATATGCTTTGGTTGCTGAGTTTTGCAGAAGAGAAGGAAGACTGATGATTCAACCATGTGCCATCAGTGCCAGAGGAATGATAGCGGAAGAGTTGTACGGTGCCAAGGCTGTGCCAAACAAGAGAGAAAATACAGATACTGTGTGAAGTGCATTAATCGCTGGTTTGTGCCCAATCACTTGTGTTTTTCATCTGCGATTGCATTGGACACCCTGGTTTTAGACAGCAATGATTTATGGTTTCTATCATCTCTAATTTTGGTAGCATGTTACTTTTCGTTGCTATATTGGTGCCTATTTCAACTTGTGTTTATGGTGTCCTCTTAGTATTTTCACTGTTTGTGTTTTGGCATGATTGAATCAGGTATCCGCATTTATCAGAGGATGATTTTGCGAACAATTGCCCAGTTTGTCAAAATAATTGCAATTGTAAGGCTTGTCTGCGGGAAGACATAACCCGAACCAACGCCAAAGTTGTCAAAAAAAAGGGCGGAGCCAACTCCAAAAGGAAAACCCGAACCAACTCCAAGGACAAAAAGAAGTTTCATATAATAAATGTGTGCTTTCTTCTTGCTTCATTTCCGCTGTCTACTGGGCCAATGTGTTTACTTTTTTACCTATTTGCTTATATTTCTTTTCCTCAGACTGAAGGATATAATGTATCTGAACAAGATAAAATTAAATTCTCTATGCGTATCGTGCGCTTTTTGCTCCCTTGGCTGAAAGAATTCCACCAAGAGCAGATGCAAGAGAAAAGTGCCGAGGCTGCAACTAAAGGTAGTACGATTGCAACGTCAACATTTGGATTTCTAGTTTACGTGCATGGCTGCTACTCATTAGTTATTAATATTTTTTGTTCTTTCTAATTTTGGCTATATTAGTAGGGATTGATGCAAGCAAACTGGAGGTCCCTCTAACCATTTGTGGAAAAAATGAGCGGATATACTGGTCAGTATGGCTTTACTTACAAAGCTTATGCAAGTTACTGGTTTTATAAGCGTCTAATTCCTTGTTATATTTGTAACAGCGACAACTGCAGGACATCTATTGTTGACTTCCACAGAACCTGCAATAAATGTAACTACGATCTCTGTCTCCGGTGCTGCGAAGAGCTTCGTCGAGGCCTTGTTCCTGGTAATGGTATCAAGGTTGATGGTGGAGGCAAGGAAGATTTGCAGTTGGGAGTTAGTCATGATCAAATTGTAAGCAAAGGGCCATCTGATGGACAGAATGGCATGTTGATAGATAGTGTAGTTCCTGCTGACAACAGCACTTCTAGCTTGAGACAGTGGTGTGTGAATAATGATGGAACCATACCTTGCCCACCAAATGCATTTGGTGGTTGTGGGAGCTCTCTTCTTGAACTTAAGTGCTTGTTTGAAGAGACGTTTATTGCTGAGTTACTGGAGAAAGCCAATTCAGCAGTCAATAATGGAATGGAGGTGAACATGGAAGGATCAAAATGTTCCTGCTTCGCTGAATCCGGTGACATAGATGATGTTATATCGCGGAGAACAGCTTGCAGGGAGAATTCCCGTGATAACTACATATATTGCCCAACCGCTACTGATGTCCAAAATGGAAGTTTAGATCATTTCCAGGAGCATTGGTTGAAGCGCGAACCTGTAATTGTCCGTGATACACTTGCATTGACTTCTGGATTAAGCTGGGAACCGATGGTTATGTGGCGTGCCTTACGAGAAAAGAGAAACAAAGTTGAGAGGCTCTCAGTTCTTGCTCTTGAATGCTTGAGTTGGTGTGAGGTGCATAATATTCTCGTGACTATTGTTATTACCTGGAAATGATAAGACTTTCCAAAATGAAATTTCTAAAAACTAATGTTACTTCCATGTACTCTGAATGTAGGTTGATGTAAATATTCATATGTTTTTTGCGGGGTATTCACGTGGGCTTGTTGGTCCAGACGATTTGCCCCTGTTACTTAAGCTTAAAGATTGGCCACCACATAGTTCTTTTGAGGAGCGTCTGCCAAGACATGGTGCAGAGTTTATGTCTGCGTTGCCGTTTCGCGAATACACAGATCCTAAATGTGGTCCTCTTAATCTGGCAGTAAAGCTTCCCAAGTGTGTTAATAAGCCAGACCTTGGTCCAAAGACTTATATTGCATATGGTGTTTCCAAAGAGTTGGGAATTGGTGATTCTGTCACCAAGCTTCACTGTGATATGTCTGATGCGGTAAATATACAATTTTGCATATGCTTCTTAGCATTGATACATAACTCTCAACAATAAAGTCCTGAATTTGGTGTTTTTGTAGCTGTACCAATTATTGTAATGACTTAATGCTCGTTATAATGGGTAGTTTTGGCTGACCATAGTTCTGGAAAATCTAGAAACAATGTCTTGGTTATCAAGATATATATCTGCCAGCTTAATGTTCTTGGTTTCATTTCTGTTTACTGGTGATTCTTTTTTCTATTATTGTGTTCTTTTGTTTTTTCTGTTAAAAAAACGTTCTCTTGTTTTTTTGGTTAAGTTTCATCTGTGGCTTCCCACTTTCTGATTCCTATTGCTTGGAGCGGTCAATATCATCACACATAATTTTTATTTTCTATTTCATATTTCTTGAACAGGTCAATATCCTCACACATACTGATGAAATAAAACTCAAAGCCAAAAGGATTGCAGCAGTGGAAAAGAAGAAGCAGTGTTTAGAAATGGAGAGTCTATCTACCAAGGAAGCAAGTGAAGACCTTCAAGGGCATGCAGATTATGATGGTATGCCAACAGCTCTCGGTGAATCTAACAAGGAGCCAAGGCCTGAAGAGTGTGGAAATGAGCTAGGCATTAAGCAGCCAGTACAACATGTTGCTTCCGAGGAGCAGGAAGGAGTTCAAGATGATGCCAAGGCTGATGCAAATGATATGCATGTTTCTTCTTTTGATAAGGGGAAATCAGTAGATTCTTTTGGCACAATTAATAGTGGAAAGAATGCCGGTGATGATATCAACAGTGGAGATAAAGTTGAATCTCCTAGTGATTTAGCAGAAAGAACATTGGCTAAACCTACCACTAAGGGATGCAGTAAGCAGCGTGGCCGTGATTCTTCTAACACAAGAGGAAATAGGAATAAAAAAACAGAAGAGGAAAATGTGCCTGAACTGATTACCGTGGCTCCTGAGTCAGAAGACGAGACCCCATTTGTAGATGGAAACCAAGCAGAGGGTGGGGCATTGTGGGATATTTTCCGACGGGAAGATGTGGGCAAACTGCATGATTATCTAATGAAGCATGCAGATGAGTTTAGGCATTGCAACTTTGAGACAGTGAAGCAGGTAACCGGCACTTGTTATTTGGCCATAAAAGTATGCTGTACTATCTGGCATCCAATTTCATCTTGAAGAGCTATCACTTTTTGGCAGGTCACTCATCCTATACATGATCAGTGTTTTTATCTAACAAATGAGCACAAGAGAAAGCTTAAGGAAGAATATGGTTAGTTAATTACTTTTATGTTTTTTAATTTTTGAACTTGAATTTCGCCCTACTGATATTTCCCTGTTTTCATGCTTCTTTTGCAGGAATCGAGCCTTGGACATTTGAACAGAAGCTAGGTGAGGCAGTATTTATCCCAGCAGGATGTCCGCACCAGGTTAGAAATTTGAAGGTATGACATGAGAGGACATAGAAACAGCTGTCCGTCCCCACTTCCATCAGTGACATGCTCCTTAATCAAATTAGCTGCTAATCAGTGGCACCTTTCTATTGTGCAGTCTTGCATAAAGGTTGCACTTGACTTTGTTTCTCCGGAAAATGTGCGAGAGTGCATCAGGTTGACAGAAGAATTCCGTCTGCTTCCAAAGTGGCATAGGGTGAATGAAGATAAATTGGAGGTCTGTCACTCACTCCATCCATGCTCCTGTAACATTTGCTAATTCTTTTTATATGATTGTAAATGAAGTATTGTTCTGTATATTATGTTGATTTTTGTCTGCCCCAGCTTCTGTATCCTCTCTATATGGGCATTCTTATCTTTCTGGACTTATTAGTCTAGATAATATATTTAAATTTAAATTATGTGTCTTGTCAATCTAAAATGTCAGGTTAAGAAGATAGCCCTTCATGCACTCAATCAAGCTATTAAAGATATCACTGATGAATCATCTAATAGCAACAAAAGGTTTGTCGCTATACCTTATTCCCCCAGCTGTTTATTATTTGTGATTACATAAGTAGTGGATGCATAATCATCTATTTGATTATGGTTAGACCCCATGTATCAACATTTTTCAAGCATCCCTGTTTTAACTCAAACTTTTGGATGGCTGCTCAACTCAAATGTGTAGGACTAATTGATTGCCTGTCTTTTCAAAAAAAAAAGAAGGTTGCCTGCAAACTTTTGTGACGTGCTACATCTGCGCCCGGGTGTAGTGAAAAATGAGCAAGGGTCTTCGCACTTCCCTCGACGGGTGCGAAGGGTAAGGAAGCTAGCCGAGTCAACTAGGATTCGTCTAGGTAGCTGGAATGTAGGGTCCCTAACGGGTAAGTTAAGAGAGCTAGTCGATACAGCAATTAGGAGGCGTGTAAATATTCTATGCATTCAGGAGACTAAATGGAAGGGCCAGAAGGCGAAGGAGGTGGAGGATACTGACTACAAACTTTGGTACACGGGGACAACATCGGGTAGGAATGGTGTAGACATCTTGATCGATAGGAGCCTTAAGGATGGAGTAGTTGAGGTGCGGAGGCAAGGCGACCGGATTATCTTAGTCCGGTTGGTAGTTGGAGATTTGGCTCTGAATGTGATTAATGCCTACGCCCCACAGGTAGGTCTTTGCGAGAGCACCAAGAGACAGTTTTGGGAAGATCTCGATAGCATGGTTAGTACTGTGCCTATCAGCGAGAAACTCTTCATAGGAGGAGACCTCAACGGCCATGTGGGTGCGACTAATGTAGGTTTCGAGTGGGTGCATGGGGGTTTCAGGTATGGTAGTAGAAATCAAGTGGGGGAGGATGATTTGAACTTCGCGTTGGCCTACGATTTGTTGATAGCGAACACCGTCTTTAAGAAGAGGGAATCCCATCTAGTGACCTTTCGTAGCGGACAACACCTGAGTCAGATCGACTTTATCCTTGCAAGGAGGGGGGATAGACGTGCTTGCTTAGATTGTAAGGTGTTACCTGGGGAGTGTGTTGTCCCTCAACACAAGCTTGTGGTGGCGGATTTTCGCTTTCGGGTACGTGACCATCGGGTCAATCGGGCCAAGATTGCGAGAACAAAATGGTGGAAGCTTAGGAGGGAAGCAGCGTAAACATTTAAGGAGAGGATGCTAGATGAGGGGCCGTGGGAAGAAGGAGAAGATGCAGATGACATGTGGCTAAAGATGGCAACATGTGTTCGGAAGGTGGCTTTGGATGTGTTTGAAGTGAGTAGGGGACGGGAAGCGAAAGACACCTGGTGGTGGAATGACGAGGTGCAAAGGGCTATTAGGGAGAAGGAGTGGTTCAAGCGCCTCCATTATGACAAGAGTGCAGCCAACATTGAGGGCTATAAAATAACGAAGAGGGCTACAAAACGAGCGGTGAGTGTAGCAAAAGGTCAGGCGTATGATGACTTTTGTCAGCGACTAGGCACGAAGGAAGGGGAGAAGGACATTTATAGGATGGCTAGGATCCGCGAGAGGAAGACGAGGGACATCAACCAAATCAAATGCATCAAGGATGGGACGGATCAACTTTTGGTGAGGGATGAGGAGATCAAGGACAGGTGGAGAGAGTACTTTGACAAGTTGTTTAATGGGGAATGAGTGGCCTACCTTGGAGTTGGATGACTCGTTTGACGATACCAACAGACGTTTCGTGAGGAGATTTCAGGAGGCAGAGATCGGGGAGGCTTTGAAGAGGATGAAGGGAGGTAAAGCGATGGGCCCTGACAGTATCCCCATTGAGATGTGAAGATGCCTAGGTGCCAGAGCGATAGTATGGTTAACTAAGCTTTTTAACCTCATTTTTCGGTCAAACAGGATGCCTGAAGAATGGAGGAGAAGTATATTAGTACCGATCTTCAAGAACAAGGGAGATGTTCAAAGTTGTACTAATTACCGTGGGATTAAGTTGATGAGCCATACGATGAAGCTCTGGGAGAGGGTTATCGAGCATCGCCTAAGAAGAGTGATAAGTGTGACCCAAAACCAATTTGGGTTTATGCCTGGTAGGTCGACCATGGAGGCAATTTTCTTATTACGACAGTTGATGGAGAGGTATAGGGAGCAGAAGAAGGACTTGCACATGGTCTTTATTGACCTCAAGAAGGCATATGACAAAGTACCGAGAAATGTCATGTGGTGGGCCTTGGAAAAGCACAAAGTCCCAACTAAGTACATCACCCTCATCAAGGATATGTACAGGGATGTGGTGACATGTGTCCGAACATGTGATGGCGACACCAGTGACTTTCCAATTAAAATAGGACTACATCAAGGGTCGGCATTGAACCCTTATTTATTTGCTTTGGTGATGGATGAGGTCACTAGGGACATACAAGGTGATATCTCTTGGTGTATGCTCTTTGCTGATGATGTGGTGCTAGTGGATGAGACTAGGGCAGGGGTTAATAGGAAGTTAGAACTATGGAGGCACACGTTAGAGTCGAAAGGGTGTAGACTTAGTAAGACCAAGACCGAGTACATGAGGTGCGATTTCAGCGCGACTAGGAATGAGGAGGGAGACGTTAGCCTCGATGGGCAAGTGGTGGCCAAGAAGGATACTTTTCGGTATTTAGGATCGATGCTACAAAAGGATGGTGACATTGATGAAGATGTTAGGCATAGAATTTCAGCCGGTTGGTTGAAATGGCGTCAAGTTTCAGGTGTCCTCTGTGACAGAAGGGTGCCTCAGAAGTTAAAACTTAAGTTTTATAGGACAGCGATTCGTCCGGCGATGTTATACGGTGCTGAATGTTGGCCTACAAAAAGGCGACATATCCAGCAATTGAGTGTAGCAGAGATGCGTATGTTACGATGGTGTTGTGGGCACACAAGGAGGGATAGAGTTCGGAACGACGATATTCGGGATAGGGTTGGGGTGGCACCAATTGAGAAAAAATTGATTCAACACCGGTTGAGATGGTTTGGCCATGTCCAACGGAGGCCTCCTGAGGCACCGGTGCGTAGTGGGGTTCTAAAGCGGGTCGATAATGTAAGAGAGGTAGAGGTCAACCTAAACTGACTTGGGACGAGTCGGTTAAGAGAGACCTTAAGGAGTGGAATATCCCTAAGGATTTAGCTATGGATAGGAGCGCTTGGAGACTAGCAATTAACGTGCCTGAACCGTAATCTTTTTCTTGTACCATTTATGTGTCCTTTGTTTTCATGCCTCTTTTGGGTTTCATCTCTAGCCTATCCCAACTTGTTTGGGACAAAAGGCTATGTTGTTGTTGTTGTCGTCGTTGCCTGCAAACTTTTCAAGTTGCTTTACCTGGACATAAATTGATTTGTCCTTTTCCCATAATGTTGTCTCTGGATTCTTGCCCTGCTGTATGCAGTATGCATTCATCTATTTGTCTAGGGGCTCTTGCTTAGTTACAATTCTTGAATGTGTTGTGTTCTGCATAAATGTATCTGGTCCTTCAGGGAAGATGTCTGAATGTAGAAGTAATGTTACAGGAGTGTTTCTTGGTACTGCTGATTGCCTTCTGAAAATGAATGTATCATGCTGTCACCGAAATGAAATCAAGTTCTTTTTTGCTGTCACTGAAATGAAATCAAGTTGTGGTTCATCTCAGTTTTATTTGCCCTGTTCGCTCCACGTTTAAGCTGCTGCTTGCTTGCTTGCTACTGCCTTTGCTGGTTGGCTGCTGCAGCGCAGCTGGGCCATTGCCATGGAAATTTTGTAGTGCTTTGTCCATTTGCCAGATTTTGAAATATCTTGGCACAGATGAATTAGTCGATTGGGTTACACTATTCTTTATTTGTGTCCTGTATGATACTACACCTTTTCTGTAAGCAGTTGATACCTTTGATATTACTAAGTGGTTTCTTGATCTTGCGCAGCAGCCCAAATGACGAACTCAAAGATGAGCCTGGCTGAAGTGAGTCAGCGGAAATACAGCAAGAAGAGTGACCAGCGCAAGGCATGCTGAACTGATTGAGATTTATGTGGCTTCATATTTATGTACGTGAATCATGCTTTTGAATGGCCAATGGTTTGGCCATTACTCTGACAAAAAACTGATAGATATTACAAACGGATATATATTAATCTCGCCGGGGTGTCTAGCCAGCCTTATAGCTATTGTGTGAGCCGTGCTTCCCTATTTGACACTTATATACGACCCCTTGGCCCTTGCAAGCTTGAATTTCTCTATTTGATATACACTGAATGTCCATCCGTAAATTTACACTGTAGTTCAATTTCAGCATCTTTCTGTCAGTTGGCTGTGTGGAGCAAGTTCTTGTCACATTGACAAAATTTACCCTAACCATTTGGCCTTCTCCCAATATTGCTTGAACCGTCAGTGCAGACATGTGAACTAGCCTCTCCAAACCCTAGATCAGGCAATTATGAGGATGGAGGCAAACACCACGACCGGCGAAGACAATGGCGCGCTTATGGCGGGCATCACAACACAGGGTGGAGGCATGGTCACACAGGCTGGCGCACCCGATGACGCATGGGGCTGATCATGTGGCGAACCGAGGTGAGGCTAGTCGTGGCATCATTATGGCAGGCATCACAATAGGGTGGAGGCACACTTGCCTAGGGTGGCCTCACCCAATGATGGGGCTGATCATGTGGCGACCCGGGTCGGCCTCGCCCTGTACCGTTAGTGCATACATGTGCCGCTACACAAGGGCAGTTGCATGTGACGGCTTGAAGTCTTGCTCACTCGGCGACACATAAGGCTTGGGTGATGGCGATGCGGCTTGTGGCCCGATGGTGGCCTTAACCCGAGGCCCAGGTCCACTCACATGTGGTAGCACATCGGCATTCTTGCCTAGAGGCCTCGGGTTGGCCTCCTAGCGATGGCACATGTGCAACAACAAAAGCATCATCGTGAATGGCTTAAGGGTGAGTTGAGCATCTTATTTTTCTGATTTTGTCTACCTAGCAATGATCACGAATTAGGTTGCTTTTAATTTTCAGGATGAATCTAGATACAATTTCTTTGCTCAAAATTAAACTTCATGGCAATCATGAGAAAGTCACGGAGGGTGCGAGATGTTTTTCCATTGAGAAGGTTATCGGTTCTGATTTGAAAGATTATAAGAATCTTATTGAGTCAATTGTAGATG
>CM041637.1:48518903-48574847 GCA_023333625.1 Bothriochloa decipiens | reverse complement strand
CAACAGTCCGTGCTACAACAACACCTTCTACCCGGGGCTTCGCTCCACGAAGGTTCTCACCCCCGGGATCTCCTTATGCATCACAATGTGCCCGCCACAAGCACCTCACACGGGAATGCCTAGAACACATTCCCCGGCAAGACTCGCCCACATGGCTCATCGTAGAATCCTGTCCGATCGACTCAACCCTCACCACACACCCAAGACGCACGCAGCACTCTCCCCGAGTAAAGTGGCACCACGTGCCTTAACCATATGACCATGCTCTCCACCACGCATCATTATCACACAGATATAAGCGTAGTAGAAGCAAAGCATCATAGATAAAATAAGCAAGCGTCTAGCCTATCAGCAGGTATGCAGGAGTAAGGTTGCGACAAGGTAAAGGCTCATCAAGCAGTTTTATCATGCAACCTATCATCAGGTGATATTCATAATTGAGCACTAGCAACTAGATATTATGCCATGCGTAATAGGATCTACGAGGTTGGGTGGGGTGTGGCACCTGTGAAGTCGTCACCGAGCTCCTCCTCGTACTCGTAGTCGTCCTCCTCAAGCTGATCCTCCTCTGAAACGAGACATAATAGCCGCGTTAGCGGCTCCTATAGAGTCAACACAAAGAAGCAATAAAATTCAATAACTCCAAATGCACTCATACACAAGCCTATGATGTAGAGCTTATTTTTATGAAAATTTGGACACTTGGTTCATATTTTTCGGAGTTCGTATGAAGAAGTTATGGATTTTCGAAGTTTATTCTATTTTTGGAAAAAGAAAAAGGGCAGATTAACCTGGTGCTGACACGTGGCAGCTCCTGGTTGGGCCACGTGGCGTGCAGGAACAGTGCAGCCGGGGCTGAGCGCTGACGCGGGTCTGGGGCAAGATGACGTCATGCTGACGTTACGCTGACGTCAGTGTGACGGGTCCCAGTTAGTGGCTGACAGGTGGGGACCACGGATCTGGTCACTGACAGGTGGGGCCAGGTCAACGGTCAACGTTGACGGGTCTCGACTGGGCCTCGAAAGGCCGGGACAGGGCTGGATCTGGTCACTGACGAGTGGGGCCAGGTTGGGTCGGCCACTGTACACTCGAGGTGGGGTGGTCCGGGCGACCCCTCGAGGACGGAGCTCGCTCGGGCGAACGGGCTGGCCTCGAGAACGAAGCCTCGCCCGGCGAACGGGCATGCCCTCGAAGACGGACTTGTTCGCACGAAAGGGGCAGCCCTCGAGAACAGTGCGCCCCTCGAGACTTGACCATCTGGCCTCGAGCCGGGTCCTCGACTCGGGCAGGACCTCGATTAGAGCCAGGCCCTCGACTCCGTCGGGTGGACCCTCGACTCATTGGGTGAACCCTCGACTCCGTCGGGCGGACCCTCGACTTCGTCGGGTGAACCCTCGACTCCGTCGGGCGGACCCTCGACGAATGTCGGGCGGACCCTCGACGAATGTCGGGCGAACCCTCGACTTGTCGGGTGGACCCTCGACAAATGTCGGGCGGACCCTCGACTTCGTCGGTCGGACCCTCGACTTCGTCAGGCGGACCCTCGACGAATGTCGGGCGGACCCTCGACTTCATCGGGTGGACCCTCGACGAATTTCGGAGCATTAGCTGAGCTACGTGGCTGGTCGGCTAGGTGCTCTAACTCGGGGAAATCGACCTTCAAGCCGGTGGCGGTCAGCGAGGCGCGGCAGCGGCGTCTGGCGACGGCGAGGCCAAATCTGCCGGCGAAACCGGGCGTTGGTCTCCATCTTCCTTCTTGCCCTTCGATTGGAGAAGCTGGGATCTCCATGAGCTAGCTACCGGGGCTAGTCGAGGCATGGCGGGGCGTGCGCGGCTCGGCGGCCATGGCGGACGCTCCGGCGGCCAGAGTCCGGGGAGGCCAGAGCTGCAAAAGTGCGTGGCTCTAACTGTGGCCCGTGCCGGCTCCTAGATGTTGCCAAAAACGTGCTCTAGACTACGGCGAAGCTATCGGTCGCGGTAAGAAAAGAAACAGGGGTAAGGGGAGCGAGAACATCGACGGTGTACTGGTGGTGGCCATGGCCGAGCAGGGCGAGGGCGGGGATGCTTACTCGCGTAGCGACGGTCGAGGCAGGTGATGCGGGCTTGGTGGCGGCTCGGTGCAGGGGATGCGAAGCCGGGGCGTCGAGGCGGTTATGCGGCGCTCCCAGGTCCTCCTCCGCGCGCGGACGGCTGCGGTGGCAGCAGCGCTCTAGCTCCGCCTCCTTCCTGCTCCTCCCTTCTTCTCTCTCTCCCTCGCTCGACTGATCTGGCGGCGGGTCTCCACAAAGACGGCGGGGCGATGGAGAAACCCTAGAGGCCAGGGTGCTCCTCTTTAAATAGGCACGGCGGCCAGCCATGGATGGCGGAGGCAGAAGATGCCCATCGGGCGGCTGTGCGTGGCCACGATTAGGGTTAGGGTTCGGTGAAGCGCGGCGCAAGCAGGCGGTTAGATGGACGGCGCGGGACGCGGCCGTACTCGGGCGGACGGCGGAGGCGCGCGGTGCACAAAAATGGTGCGACGGACGCGACGCGCGGTCGACCAGAAGTGGTAAAAGGAAGGAGCTGACAGCTCGGTCCCACGCGTCAGCGGGATGGGGCGGCGAGCGGCGGAGACAGGCCCATGTTGGGCCGTCCTGGTTAACTGGGCCGCGGCAGCGCGCGAGCGAGCGCGCGCGCGAGCGGGCGTCGGGGCGCGGCAGCGCGTGGAGCAACGCGCGATCGTGACTGGGCCGACGCTCGAGGCAGGCCGGTCGGGGCCTCGAGCGGGCTGGCAGCAGCGCCGCAGGCCGGCTGGTTGGGCCGTCTTCTCTTTTTCCTTTTTATTTTTAAGGCCTTTTCTATTTCTATTTCTTGCAAAGCAACTTATTTAGCCACAACCTAGGTTAGTGAGATTAGTGACCATGATGTATACACCATGGTGGGTCCACTAGGGTCTCTAGGTCAAGATGGATCCATTTCCGAAATTAGCGGTCATATATATATACATGCATTAAAAGGTTATTCGATTTTATTAACATCACATAAAATCGAATAAGAGGCGAAACATTCTCTGGAATTAAATGCAATGCTCGGGCTAACGTAGGGTGCTATTTGTGCAACTATTGGCGGGTTTCCTACATGTCATCCACCATGCACTGGTAAACTTTTAAAAAAATTTTGAAAGCCCGTATTTTTAGTATCCGGATTTCTAGGTTTGTTACATTATCTATGTATTTATTGTAATTATTATACAAGTAATAAAGAGATGGAAGCTGGTGCTGTTCTTTTCGATTTCTAGTTTGCCTGGCAATGCGCAGAGATAGATGTCTTATAGTTTAGCTAACCTGCTGTCGATTCATGTTTGCTATGTCGCCGGAATGCCGGAGCGGAGCCGGCGGGCAGGGTGGCCTACGTGGTGGAGCGGAGGAGCGAGACGGCCGTGACGGCGACGCCGGCCGGCCGGCCGGCGCAGACAAGGAACGTACAAATATTCTGCATACATACATGCACGGGAAAAATATACGGGCGGCAGAGGATGGATGGGTCGTCGTTTTCGCAGGCTGGTTTTCAGATTGGGGTGATGGTGATGCTGATATTTATTATTAATTGTTCATCGCATCTCAATACATGCATCTCATCTATCAATTCCACTCGGGTCTTGGTAAAAAACATGTATTCAAGAGCGGATTAAAGCAGTCAGGCAGCCAAACGAGTAGCTAGCTGGCTCAGTATATACGGTATACGGTCTTGCTGGTCGTCGTCGTCGCTAGCTCGCTCGCCACGTATATACGTAATACGCGCAGTCAGTCATTCAATTCATCGATCACCTCTCGCTTGCTCGCTCGCTCTCACTGAGCTGATATATCCATCCATCAGTGTGCCAATCTGCATCAACGAATCAACGACCTCTCGGCTTTGGCACACTAACATATGTATCCATCCATGATCCATCATCTCTCGGCCGGCCAATTGTATGCTAGATATAAGGTAGTAAGTGTCTACTAACATATTACACCTACTATACATATCAACCACGCCAGCGGCCGGCCAGACTGCAAAGCTCTATAAACTAATAATGAGGCACGCTTTTCTGTTCCATTACACTTTACACAAGATTCGGTTGAGGTGCACGAGAAGGAAGTTACAAGGACGGCGACGACACAGCCACATCCTCTTCCTAGAAATGAAGCCAGCCCGCAAATAATCCGTGTTGTATCCGGGTGGATGGGATCTGCTGCGCCAGTGAAGCTACCTGTGTGCAATGCATCACGACCGAGTCCCACGACCGGACGGACACATAGGGTGAAACAATACAACCCAAGTCGCCCATGGCCAGGTCAGCGCGTTTACCTTTGCCGTACTGACAACAAGTGAAGAGAGATTAGTCTTGGATTCTCTCTCTCTCTCTTTTTTTACCGGTCCAGTCGCTGTGATGCTCTACTATATATCTTGTTTGGATGAAACGATCGAAATACGTGCGATCCACGTTCTCGGACAAGAAAACGAGAATATATCGTGTGACACACGATAAGTAGTCCCTCCGTTCTAAAAAGAACGACGTCATGGGAAGCGTTTCTTAATTTTGATTAGGTTTATATAAAATACGTGTAATATTTATATCTCTAAATAAATTTATTAAAAACTAGACTTAAAGATTTAGCATAAATATTTATATATTTTAATATATAATTGTCGACAGTTTAAAAATATTGATTTTTCGAGAAGCGAGAATGACATCTATTTTGGGACGGAGGGAGCAGTGGAGTCGTGAGCTAAGCCTTTGAGAGATTAGGTGATTGAATTCTTAAAGAAAAAAAACTAAAGTTTCATGTAGAATTGCTTTGGGAGCATGTATGTACCAAGTCAGTTAACTACTACACACTGGACCAGCTATTTCCAATGGGTTGCGCTTAAGCAAGAGTAGTCAGTAATCAGGCGGCGCAAGCATGCAAAACATGCTTTTGCGGTAATAACCTCTGCTTCAGCTAGATTTCTTTTTTCTTTTATTGAGCCTCCATGCGTTTTTTTTTTAAGAGTTGAGGTGGTTTTCTATATGCAAGTCTGGCTCGAAATGTAAATGCAGGCTGCTACATATTTCCATTGCATCACTGGTCATCGTACAGTACTACACGCTAGTACAAAGCAAAAGGAGAAAGGACTGAACTGGCTTTTGCAATGCAATGCATGCTGTGACACATGGGAGGCCGGACTAACCAAACACCAAAGAGCGGAGCTAGTAGGAAGAAAGGACAAATGGGGCCATGGCCGTGTGTGCGTGCTATCTATGTAGTACGTTTGGCAGCTATAGCTTGTATGATTAAACAATTTTTCTAACTTTAGCTTGAATGGTTAGGAAAACCAGACTCTTCTGGTTGTTAGAAATGGTGAAATATTCATGATTTTTCTCTATTGTTTTCTTCATCATTTTCCACCACCATGATAGAACAGCTATCTCTCTCTCTGTATTCTACTCCCTCCATATCACCACAGAGATAACCCATAGCCTGCCCTGTCCTATTACTCTAGGATTGGCCGCTTGAACCTTGATGTGTCCTCTCCTCTCCTCTGTTTAATTTATTTGCCGTCGTGAAACAAAAAATCAAAACCGGATGTCACACACTCGCACATTAAAGAAAAACATCACGTGTATAAGAAACAAAAGCATATGTAGGTGTTCCCATGAGTTAAGTTGGTGCGCTTCGTGCACGCAAGCAGGCAGGCTCCATTTTATTTCATAATCCGTGGTTTGCTGAGTCTTTGGAGCTAGCTAAGAGCGTGAAACATCAGCACGTTAGTTCTTTTGTGTTTTTTTATAAGTCAGCTGGCATACTCCTATGTAGGCGGATCGAGTAGTATATAATAATAACACGTTAGCTAGCTGTAGACACATTATATTTTCACTTCGGATAAGGACATCAATGTTGTTTAGCTATTTTTTATGACGGTTTTGTTTAACTATTACATTCATTTTGCGCAAACATTGTTTTCTTGTCGCTTGTATATTCAATATATAAAATGGTATACGCGTTAGCTGTAGATTATTCGGATCATGCCGCTTCAACGTTGGCGGTATATATTTGGTCCTTTCTTTATAGAAAAAGAAGTAAAATAAAGCAAGTATACCAAAGTACGTATGAAATTGGGTAAAAAGAAGACATAAAAAAAACACCTAATGGCAGATACAATGATCCGATGGCTCTTTCCCCTCATTTCATTGTTATTATTTTTTTCTTTGCTCTTGCTCCTCCCTTACTATACGTTCCTCTTTAGGGCATCTGTAATATAGTAAGTCTAATTCTGATCCTATACAATGATTTGGTTTTACCGTACTTATTTAGGTGGTCCCTATGAATAAGATTAACTCAGGACACTTACAAATGTGACCCCTAAAAAATAAAAAATGTTTGATCTCTTTCTTTGTCCAACCATTCGTCCTATCGGCCTCCTTCTCTCGATGTCTACCTCCCATGGTCATCCCTTCTTCCTCCTCATTTGGATGGTCTCCTCCTTGCCCTTCTCCTTGTCAGTGCCATGTGGGTTGAGGAGGATACTCAGGGCTTATGTATCTGATAGGAGCACTATATGAAGCTAGACAACTTTGGGATATCACAATTTGAGTCCGTCACAATGGTGACAAGCATACAAGTGTCTCTAACTGACAACTCGAGCATTCTCTTGCAAAATGTTCAAAATTGGAGCTTTATTCCACATATTTGTCAACACATTTGTTTAGTGTAGTGTACTTTGAATGAAAACGACAACTTTGAGATGTTATACGACTCTTCTAGCAATATTCCTATCTTTCTAACTTTTAGGTGCTTTATTTAAGGCACTCCACCTCAAATTAATGTTGTTAAGGAATGGTTTAATTTCACCCTTTGTTTGGCAACCTAAAAACAAACTGCTATAGCCATATGCTCCCTCAGTCTAGCATGTTACACGGTCATAGCAAAGTACCAAGTTATCTCGTTTTAAGTTTGATCAAATTTATATAAAAGTAATATTTTAAGTATCAAATAAGTATCATTAGATGTGTTATAAATATTGCTAGTTTTTTTCAGCAAATGAATTTGGTCAAACCTTAGATATTTTTGTATTTTTTTTAAATGGGGGTAATATATTTCTCTTAAAAAAGATAAGATAAGAGACACATATAACAGTTACAAGTAAGTTTGTTATATATATCCAAAGTACAGGGAAACAGAAGAAGAATGAATTGGGGATAAACTGGAAATGGTCCATTTGTTGAGCAAGAGGACTAGAGACAAGAGAGGCGAGCCGAGTCAGCAGGCGGAACATATTACACGTAGATAGACGAAGACGTAGACGTAGTGGGAGGCAACCAAGTCAGCCGCCTCCCTTCCCGTCGAACCAGTCCACGCCGCTCCCCGCGTCTCCTCGGTCCTCTCACTGACACGTGGCGCCCAACAGCCGGTGGACCCACGCGTCAGTTGCCCAGAGCCCGAGACCGCCACCGCCGGCCGTCATCGTCGATGGCCGTATAAATGGCGGCCCCGCAGAAGCCGCTGTTCCCCACCATTCCCTCCCCTCCACTCCTTCCTTTCCCTCCTCCGACCACGACGACTCCGCCTTCCTCCTCCGCATCCTCTTCCAAGAAAGGCAAAGCCCAGGGCAGCCCAGGCCCAGGCCCGACCATGGCCGCCGCCGAGCCGCCGCCGCCCTCCGGGATGGGCTTCTTCGGCATGCTGAGCTTCCGCCGCAGCGCCACCGCCGTCGCGTCCTTCGACCCGGCGCAGGACGACGAGCTCCTCGCCCTCGACGCCCTCCAGTCCCACGTCGCCGACCGCCTGCAGGCCCTCTCCGCGCACGCCACCCCGGGCGCCCCGCTCCTCTCCCTCCCGTTCCTCTCCAAGCTCCTGGACGCCGTCGTCTCCTCCGACGCCGCCTTCCGCGGCGTGCTCGCGCTGGCCCCCGTCGCCGCCGCGCTCGCCAGGCCCCCCGCCGACCGCCTTGCCGCCGACCTTCTCGACCGCGCCGTCAAGACGCTCGACGTCCTCAACGCCGCGTCCCTCACGCTCGCCTCGCTCCGGGCCGCCCACCGCGCCGCGCTCGCCGCCGCGTCATGCCTCCTCCTTGCGCCGTCGCTCCACGCCGCGCACCTCGCGCGCGCGCGCAGGGCCATCGCCAGGCTCTTCCCCTCCGACGACTCCTCCGCATCCACCGCCAACGCCCCCGCCTACAAGGCGACCTCGCCCTCCGCTCGCACCATGCGCGCGCTCTCCTTGAGCGTGTCCAAGAACTGGTCCGCGGGGCGGCACATGAACGCCATGGCGGCGCACCTCGCGCCGCCGCCGCAGTCGTCGGGTCCCGCCGCGGCCGCCGCGGGGGCCGGGTGCGGGCTCGGCCTGGCGCTCTACACCATGAGCTCCGTCCTCGTCTTCGCCATGTGGGCGCTGGTGGGCGCCGTGCCGTGCCAGGACCGGGCGTCCGCGGCCAGCAACCCGCCCGTCGCACCGCCCAAGCAGGCGCAGTGGGCGGCCCCCATGTCCGCGCTGCAGGAGAGCATCGCGGAGGAGTGGAGGCGCAAGGAAAAGAAGGGGTCTTGCTCCGGCTCCGGGTCCGCGCCCACGGCGGGGCTCCTCGCGGAGATGCAGACCCTGGAGCGCGCCGCGCGCGAGCTCAACAGCGTGCTGGAGGAGATCGCCGAGGAGGAAGAAGAGGAGGACGAGGAGGAGCGGCGGCGGCGGCAGGGGATCGTGGGCGAGGAGCGCGTGCGGGACGTGACGGAGCGCGCCGAGGAGCTGGCGGCGGCGTGCCGGGCGCTCGAGGACGGGCTCGCGCCGCTGGAGCGGCAGGTGCGCGCCGTGTTCCACCGCGTCGTCGCCTGCCGCGCGGAGGTCGTCCGCTGTATGGACCTCAGCGCGCGCGCCGGCACCACCAATGCCGCCGCCACTGCGTCCGCATCAGGCGTGCCGCCGCAACACCAGCACTCCTTCTGAGGCGGGCGGCGATCGTCGACGAATTGCAAGCTTGCTTGCTTGCTTTCGGGGTGACAAATTACTCTTCCCCCATTGCCCTGTACTGTACCATTCTTTGATTTGTACTGCTGCTGCCACCTGCCAGAGTGCCAGTAAAAACGCTTCTCTTGTTCCTCATGCCCTGTAGATGAAGAGCCTGTATGTAAAAACTAACATCTTGTTGGATTAGTTTGTGTGTGTTTACATTTAATTGTTCTGAATGCTGAAGAGCATAGCAGAAGAGATTGTCTGTCCATTGTTGTATGAGCTAGAGATAGCAACTAGCATAGCATTTGTGAACTCTGCTGTTTCCTCGTGGAATCTTGACTAGTTTTCTTCTTCTGATTCATATCTCCCCAACAACTAACTGTAAAGCAATCCACAACTGGACCAGCTGCAAGGTGCGGTTGACCTCGCTCCTCCCCTCCGCACCGGCCGTGTGCTTTGCTGACTGAATCTTACACCCAATTCAGCCATTCATTCGTTCTTTTATTCAGAGGGGCAACTACTGAATATGAGCTCGTTTTTCTTTTACTAAGTCTACTATATATCCTGTTGCTTTTCGTCTTTACACAGAATTCAGTCATCCATTCATTGAGAGGGCAACTACTGAATATAAATTTGAGCTCTTTTACTGAAGCCACTATATAGTATGCTGTTGCTTTTCGTCTGCAAACAAAGAGGCAGTCGTTTGTGCTGCAAGTGGAGATGACATCGAATCAAAGGGTTGACTCAGGTTGAGGATTTGAGGATCAGGGCCTGCATCTAACACTGCACTGACCAAGATTTCCATGGGCAGGGCAGACTCTCTGAACCGGAAGAGATGTGCAGGCCATCAAGGGGGCAGGACGGCAGCAGCATCGGCTGAGCTGGACATAGCTGTGAGTGAGACGATCGAAGGAGACCTCGTCATGCCCTTTTGTCAATTATCACCACTCATCTCCTCTCTATGACTGTATCTGGAGACTAATTCAACTCGCTTGTCCTACCTTCCTGTACCGGGTATTGTAAATTACAACAGCATTACGGTACATACTGGCCCTAACTATTGTATATTTGTTATGACTAATTATCCAGCAATCCTGAAAGAAATTGTGATGTACTGCCTGTCTGCTATCTGAGTTCTACTACTACCAGTAAAGAAAAAGATTATTCTTTCCTGCTCTTTTTCAAAAGAGAAGAGGAATGGATGGATTGGATGCTGTGCTAGGCTGCTAGCTGCTACTACTACTTGCTGGCTAGCAGGGAATAGAATCTCCCAATTCTATTGCTGTCCATATGATATATACAATGAAAAAGTTGAGTTCAAATGTCAAATAGATGGAATGGTGCCTGATCGACACAAAGGAATTGAGGTTTTTCGGTCCTTTGAAGGCGACCTTCATTGTCACTACTTTTTAAATATATATATATATATATATGTATTTCAGTGTCACCATTTTTCCTGAGTTTGGTGGCTCTCTCACAAAAAAAAAATCATCTTTTAACATATTCGCAACAAATCAACCAGTCCTGTGAGAGACAGCCTGTCCACAGGAGGGAGCATTGGTTTCTTCATCTCTTAAGTGGCGCAGGCAAGTTTACAGTTTACTGTGGGCCGCTTGACCTTCTTTGTATTTTCTACACCCTGAGTCAAGCCTTTTATTTTGCAGGCTAGCTAACAAGCATAGTGATGCACTTCTAAAAGACGAACAGCCAGCTTGGCTGTGAGCCTGTGACAATGATACTTTGAAGCACCAAGAGCAACAAGGACTGCTCTTCTCTTCAAGCTGTTGAATATTCTTTCCATCATTGTCGGTGCAAGAGCCCTTGACGCCTGTCTGTCACTCATCTTTCCATCACATGTACCATACTGTCTCATATGCAGTAGATAGATAATAATTCCTGTGATCATTAGGTGCACTGGTTCCTGGGTGATGCATTGATGTGCTTAGCTAATAGTACCAAGAACTAAAGTGTGTGTGACTCCTGGTTCTGAATGACAGTCCTGACTCCTGGTCTTACATTTGGGCCTCAGGTTGATTTTCAGTAGCAAAGGCATACAGGCACCCCAAGGCACGGTACATCAGGGATTTCGTTGGATCTGCAAGATTGCTTGCCAGAACAAGCACAAAGTCTTCTGCTGGTGAACCCTGGAAGAGTGCTTGCCAGAACAAGCACCAAGTCTTCTTAGGAGGAAGAACATGGATCTTCCATACTAGTGTCCTCAGCAACAATAGTGTGGAAGAATCACTAATGCATTTGCGTCTGCTTTGCCCCTTTGCCTCAGCCTGTTGGGCCTGGATAAATAAATCTTCAGGTTCTTCCACAGTCAGACATTTTTCAGAACCTGGAGAGCGTTAAAATGCAGTTGAAGGTTCCTTCCTTTATTGAAACCTTCATTACCTTCATCATAATGTGTTGGCCCAGGCTAGGAATGGATTAATCTTCAATCAAGTGCAGGTTTCCATACAGGAATCAAAGAGAGCATTCAAGGAAGAATTTATGGATGGGATAAGTAACCATAATCTGTTTTTATGGTAAGTAATAATCTGTTGAAGTAACCATAATCTCTTATATTGCATTTTCAGTTTAAACTTTAAGTAATCAGTTGGATAAACTCTTAAGGAAAACTAGACGGTGGTTCAGGAGCTGGAGTACGGCGAGAGGATAGGTTTGGGCGCTGGAGTACGGCGACAGTATGTCCCCCGATTCCAACGGCGAGCACTCGATTGTCTTGAGAGAGGGAAAGATGCCAAAGATATCTCCAGTCAGGGGAGAAAATCCGTCCGAAGGCAGCGCAGGGGATACGCTTACGTCGTCGAGCTCTCATCCTCGTCCAAACCCGCCCTCCGAGCTCCCCTCTCCTCCCTCCGCCATGCCACCTCTATGGCCGGCACCGATGTGACGGGGGGCATTACTGCCCCCTCATCTACTGGCAATCTCACGTCCTCGCGGATCCCTCCTCCTCCGCGCGCCACGTCCGCCCCTGCGGCCGGCGATGACGCGACTAGGCACGCCGTTGAGCCCAACGCCATTAAAACGCCCTCCTGCCTCTCTGACCTTTGCCACTCTGATCGGAGGAGAGAAGCGTGGCTTGACCGGAGCCCCGATCGATCCAGCCGCTCGACGTTATGATGTTGAACCATTTGGAAGGCTAGGCATGGATTAATCTTCAATCAAGTCCAGCCTTGCATACAGGAATCAAAGAGAGCATTCAAGGAAGAAATTGCATGGTTAAACGATCTAGTTTAATCTCTCTAGTCTCCCTAATCCTTTTCCTTTTTTTTTTGTATCCTGAATATCTTCTCTCTTTCTCTTTTCCTCCACTTTGTGACTTAAATTATCTACAATAAATTCACAGTAGGGGCGTGCCCCTCCTGTTTTGCTTCAAAAAGAACTAAAGTGTGCGAAGTCAGTCTCTATATGAGGTGCACTTGCACAAACCAGCTTTAATCTGCAGGTTGCAAATACTGCCCTTCAATTTATTTATTTTCAAATTCCTTTGAGTATCCGACTTATGTTTTCTTTACTGTGCTAGAAACTTTTTTTTCTCTCCCGAACACGCAGGAGAGGAGAACTACATGTCGTTGGTCCACGGTTGTGATGCACGCTAGGAGGATCATCGATCATGGAGTTGAGGCCCTTGCTCGCCAGTGCCACCTTTGGAGCCCTTCGTGTCGCCTCGTGCCAGTCTTTGGAAGGAGCCATCGTGTGGACCTGTGGCCGGAGCAACTGCTTGCAGGCCAAGCTTCCCAAAAAAAACTAAGTGAAGGCCTCTTGGCCCAACATCCTCTATTGGCCCGTTGTAAAATTCGAAGGCCCACTTTCTTTGTCTCTGCAGATGCCACTACGGCCGAGTGCCACGTGAATTTAGAATCCAAGTATATTTCTCAAAAAAGGTATTTGAATTTTAATATTTTCTTTTAAATCCACTATTTATCTATTTGTTTTATTTTAAATTATATTTGGTTTTTTATTTCTTTGCATGGAGGGTTACATTTTAATTTTATTTTCTCTTCTTTCTTCTTTCTGTCATCTTAACTAATTTATGTCTCCTTGGATTGAAATATACTTTGATTTTCTTATATGTTTCCCATACTTTCTCTTATTTCCCTTGTGCTACATTTTTACCATAATTAAGATATAAAGTCCTGAATTTTGAGATGGAACAATTTGTCTTGTGAATGAGGCCTAACAGAAGTGAACAATGTTATAAGCTTTTATCAGACTCATGTTATTGTCTTCTAGCCAAAAATATTTTTATTCAAATGTGACACATTCTCACTGTATGAACATCTTTTTTCATTTGATTATAACTTTTTTAGTGTTTTAATATTAACAATCTTGAGTATTTGGGGGTATAAAACTAAATTCCAATGGAAAAACGTACACAATATATATTCTGTAGCCAAAGTTTAGTCAGCTAAAGTTGAAGACTAAAACTTTAGACCACTTTAATTCGCTTTTATGGTATTAATTTTTGAGGTTGTATAAACTTTAGACGATATTTTAGACTCCATGTTTGGAGTCAATAGAGCTAAAGTAATCCAAAGTTTAGTGGCTAAATTGTAGACCATAGATCAAACAGTGCCTTAATCATGTAGAATATCAATTTAGTCTGTATATTTTAAGACATTTGTAGAGGGAGTTTCCACAAGATCTTTATTTTTGGGTGTAGGGAACTATATTGGTAGTTTCATCATTCAAGGGATAATTTATCCACGGTCATATAGAGATATAATATTTGGAGGCGTTGGAAAGTATTTCCAAGCATTGGAAAAGGGCTCAATAATAATAAGGTACTCTTTGTGCTATAAAAAATACAACTGTAGAGAAGCTCAATTAAGCTATCTTGTAAGTTTTTATCATACTAAACATGTATCACTATATCTGACGTAAAAACATATTTTTATAGTATACCCAATTAAAGTCTTAAATGTTGATACTATAGTTAAAAACTCAGTGAAGCTTAAGTTACTTCGATTCTAATCAAATCTAGAATTAGTGAATTACAACGTTTCTAGAAGGAAGGGAGCACGAGCAGTCACTGAGTCACTGCTAGGTGCTCTGAAGTCGTACTCATGGATGACTTGGCCTGAACTATGATGCTAATGGAACTTGGAAGAACAGTCCCTGCAAGTGGATACTTGGCCTCTTCTATCTTTTTTTTTTTGATACATCAGCTTTGTATTCATTAACATCCAACTTCAGGTTGCTCCCTGGAGACTAGTTCAGATACAAAACACGGGTGCTTGACTCATGAACACATGGGAGCCAGAGGTGATAACACACGCACCATAAGTAGCCATACAATCAGCTACCTTGTTACAGATCCTAGAACAAACAGAGAATTTACAACTGTTAAAATTAAAATACATCAGTTCTCGGATCTATATAAACAAAGCACCAAGTAGGCTTCTATCTAACTCGGTCGATTTAAGCGCGCAACCCAGCATAGATGCATTAGTTTCCAAAATTACATTGGTCATACCCAATTGTACGGCACGTCCCAGGGCATATAAGGCAGCTAGCGCCTCTGCTTGTAGGGGACTGGCAACACGGGAAATATTTCCGACACCTCTTTCGAGAAATTGTCCCTTACTATTTCGAATAATAAAGCCCCAACCTCCTTTTTTCAATTCAGCCTGAAAAGATGCATCAATATTAATTTTGTATATGTCATCTGGGGGTGGTCTCCAAAATTCCTCCTTGTTCAACTTATTAGTGTCTTTCTCATTCTTCTTCAAATTTTCAAGCTCCATCGATGATACGCTACTGAATGACACACTTCAGCTTCAGTAGCCATTCTCTCGCCTGCATTAGCTTTGTTCCGAGCTATCCACCACCTCCACAGGAACAGCCAAATTTTTATTTGATCTTTTTCCGTGAGACTCCACATTTTCTCAATCACCTGTTTGCCTGATTTGCAAGTTTTCAGTGATTCCCTTACATTGTCCATGCACAATTCTCTCCAACACAGTTTAACTGCTTTGCATTTGAAAAATAAATGGCCACTATCTTCATCTAGTCAGTAGCAAATAGGACAACGGGTATCAAGCTTGACTCCTCGCCTTGCAATATTCCTTCTTAGTGGCAAGCTTGTTGGGAATATACCCTAGAGCTAATCATGTAGATGATGATATTTCGATTGTATCTATGATTAAAGTGTTCATTGAATATCTATTATAGACAACTTGTATTGGTTGGCGATTATGTGAATTGTTTGTGGAACTCAATTACTTGAATGTTTATTCTAAAGTTGTCCTTGGTCGGCATTCTTGTGAGAACACACTTGAATATTAGACCAGCACATGTATTAGTTGATGGCTATGTCTCACAAGTCATGGACATGGAGATGTCAAACTAATAATATGGGGCACATGTGAGACATGTAGGCTGGACTGTACCGACATGAGAAAGTCTCTATTCACATCATGTATGTTATATCCTTAGACCTAAGATTGTGGTATGTACTCAAGATATGAAACAGCCTACTTAGAGACTATCAAACGCTGCTCCGTAACTGGGTAGTTATAAAGGTGGCCTTCAGGTGGTCGGAAAGCATGCTATAAGACATAGATAATCAAGATGGAATTTGCTCCTCCCTACGCGAGAGAGATATCACTGGATCACTCAAGTGATTGGATCAACAAATGCATGGCCGTGCTTGGGTTAAGTGTTAACCCACGAGTTGAACCATATATCGAGTGACAAAGAAAATAACTTGTATGTGGTCGTAGTGGTTCGTCTGATATGATCTTTGCGTGCACATAGGAGTTGTCACGCCTTGCTAGAGGCCGCTGTCAACTATTGGGCGAGTAGGAGTACTCGGCCCATGTCAATATGTGCGTGAAACCATAGGGTCGCACGCTTAAAGGGCTGGAAGCCTAATTCGGGTTG
Source organism: Bothriochloa decipiens (assembly GCA_023333625.1). NCBI lineage: Eukaryota > Viridiplantae > Streptophyta > Magnoliopsida > Poales > Poaceae > Bothriochloa > Bothriochloa decipiens. The sequence goes on along the minus strand of CM041637.1, from coordinate 48,559,008 downwards.
GACCCGAATTTGATAAGGCTTAGGGTTACTAATGGGCCTCCAACACATGAGCTCATTGGGGACGCCTATATAAGCAAGGGGTAGAGGTGCGGTCAGGGTTACACACGCCTTTGGCAGCCGTCGTCGCCCTTCCCATGCTCGCGCCTTCTGCTCCTCGCGAACCTAGCAGTCCGGAGGCTCATCGATTCTTCCCTGCATGTGTGAGATTCCTCGGAGGTGCTGCATCTGGAGCACTGGGACGAACCGCGCGAGGGGACTGAGGTGACGGATGACCACGCAACTGCACTGCCTGCTCCGACGCGTACGAATACATCGAGTCGTCTTTCGCTGCACCTGCGCGTCTAATGGTAATCCCATAACCTGTAATTAGCAGTAGATCCTGTTTTATGAGGTCAAAAAGTTTTATTTTGTGGCTAACGTAGCACCCTCATAACCCTACAAAGCTATTATAAGCAAAGTTCCACAGGAACATCTTGATCTTATTTGGAATATTAAGCTGCCACAATTTTCCCCACTTAAAGCCTTATTCATTTCGATTTTCCGCTATTGACGTAGAAGCATCAGTCCCTTTCTGCTGATCACGGATTTGTACTGCTAGCTTATATGCTGATTTTACAGAGAAAACACCTTTTGAATCATAGTGCCAAGCAGGCCAGTCAATAGTTTCATAATCAGTGGGAATCATAAGAATTGCCTCCGCATCCTCAGGCCAGAAAATATCAGTGATTAAACTTTCATCCCATGTCCCTGTGCTCGTGTCTATAAGGTCAGATACTTTAGTTAGAAGACAACTGCCTCTCGAGGTTATCGATCTTCTAGTAGTTCCTCTTGGTATCCAGGGATTAGTCCAAATATTAACATTAAAACCAGATCCAATTCTCCAAATAATTTCTTCTTTTAGCAGATTTATTCCATCAATTATGCTCCTCCATGTATTCGAGATTCCGGCTCGAGTCTTACATTGTAGAATATTTGAATTGGGGAAATATCTCACTTTAAGAACCCGCCCCCATAGAGTATTTGGCTCTATTAAGAGGCGTCATGCTTGACGGGCCAAAATTGCCAAGTTAAAATGGTATAGATCTCGGAATCCCAATCCCCCCCTCTTCTTTGATAGAGTTAACTTTTCCCAACTGAGCCAATGGATTTTGTTAGTTTTGTCTTGTTGGCTCCACCAATACCGTCCAACCATTGAGCTCAAATCATCACAAAAACTTTTTGTAAGATTGAAACAGGACATCGCATAGGTCAGGATGGCTTGGGCCACTGCTTTGATAAGGATTTCTTTGCCTGTCTTGGATAACAATTTCTCTTGCCAGCCTTGAATTCTCGCCCATATTCTTTGTTTGATATATTCAAAAGCTTTCTTTCTTGACTTACCTACAGAAATAGGCAACCCCAAATACTTTTCACTTCTTGCTTCTTGCACAATAGACAGCTCCCTTCTTATTTCATCTTTAATGCAATCTGTAGTATTAGGACGGAACATGATGGAAGATTTGTCCTTATTAATTACTTGATCTGAAGCTTTTTCATAAATTTCAAGAATATACTTCAGTTCATGTGCGTCTTCTTTTTTGGCCCTCAATACCATTAGAGAACCATCTGCAAAGAAAAGATGGTTCACCCTAGGTGCCTCTCTGCAAATTTTTATTCCCTCGATTTTCCTGCATTTTCAGCACTTTGAAGCATGGCTAACAGACCTTCCGCGCACAAGATAAATAGATATGGCGATAGGGGGTCACCCTGTCTTAAACCTCTTTGTGGAAAAATTTGATCAGTATATTCACCATTAACCTTAATACGGTAGGATACCGTAGTGACATATTTCATTATTAGACGAATCCAATTATCATGAAAACCCAATTTTTGCATCATGCCCTACATGAAAACCCATTCTACCCTGTCATATGCCTTACTCATATCCAATTTAATAGCAGCCATTCCATTCTTCCCTTTCCTTCTTGATTTGAGGTAATGGGACAACTCGTAGGATAACAACACATTATCTGTAATCAAACGGCCTGGGATAAAAGCATTTTGGGAGGGAGATATAATCTCAGGTAATAAGTTCTTAAGCCTTTTTGCCAACACCTTCAAAATAATCTTATATAGCACAGTGCATAATTTGATGGGTCTAAGGTCTTTAAGCTTGGTTGGGTTTCTAACCTTGGGAATAAGGGCAATTATAGTAGCATTCCATCCCTGTGGCATGTCACCGCCGTTTAGAACATTATGTACCTCTTGCTTCACTTGATTCCCAACCACATGCCAAAACCTCTTATAGAAAATAGCAGGGTAGCCATCAGCTCATGGGGCTTTTAAATCTCCAATATTGTCCAAAGCTTTCCATATTTCCTCATCGGTGAAAGGCTTCATAAGTGCTTCATTCATTTCTTGGGTCACATGTTCCTGCACACAATCAAGGATTTTGGTAATATATTCACATGAATCAGCACCTGCAGAAGACAAAAAAAGTTGCTGGTAGTGGTTAGCTATAAATCTCCTTAGGTGCTGGCCATGTACAGTTCCACCGCCTTCATCCTCCAATTTCCTCACAAAATTTCTCCTTCTCTTTTTTGAGGCTTGAGCATGGAAAAATTTAGTATTCTGATCACCCTTTGTTAACCAGGTTATATGGGCTTTTTGCTTCCAGTAGACATTAGCTTATACTGCAACAAATATTCCCGGTTGTTCTTGTGATATGCTCATCCTTCTACATTTCTCCAAATCATTTCACCTTCTAATTTTTTTTATTCAATTCCCCCAAAACATTTCTGTCCCATTCCCATAAGTCGTACAAAACCATACTTTGTAAATCCATCATACAAGTGCCCCCATTCTGCTGCCCACGCTTCTTGTACTCGAGCATTACAATCTTCCTCCTCCAGCCATTTAGCCTCAAACTTTCTCATTATTTCTCGTGGCTTCCTCCATTCGTTGAGATCCCTATCCCCGACATCTATTATTATTGGGCGATGGTCTGAATGGCATTGTTCACCATGGAATACTCTCACCAGAGGAAAATAACAACGCCATGCATTATTTGCCACAGCTCGGTCTAGCCTTTCCTTTGTATAACTTGCAGCATCCCGGAGATGGTTTCTCCAAGTGAAAGGATCACCAATAAAACCTAGATCCTGTAGCTGACAATCTTCTAATGCTTGTCTAAATTTCTCCATGCATCGCTCACTTTGTGGGATGCCTCCTTCCTTCTCACAATTGAAAAGAATTTCGTTAAAATCACCGCTGCACAGCCAAGGTAAATTATTTTGATTTTTAAGGGTACGTAGGAGTTCCCAAGTGTTATCCTTCTCCTCATTTCTTGATTCCCCATAAATTCCGGTAAATCTCCATTTGAGGCCGTCTTTTTCCTTCACCAGAATGTCAATATGATATTCTGAATAACTTTGTACGGTAACATCAATCTCTCTTTTCCAGAAAAGTGCTAGACCTCCTCTTGTTCTCTCACTATCGACCGCAATCATATTTGGCATATTTAGCCTCCATCGCCACCACTCCATCCATTTACTATCATGCTTTGTTTCAGAAAGAAAAAGCACGTCAGGGGCCTCCTGTCTTTGGATGTCCAAAAGCCCTCGATCTGCCCGTCCATTCCCCAATCCCTGACAGTTCCAAGCAATAAGTCTCATTTTTCCTGGCGTAATGCTCCTGCAATCCCACCTGCAATAATTCTCCATTAACTGCAAAATTCCTTTGTTCCTGAAGAAATTGTTGTTTTGCGAGTTCTCTGATGCTTCCTTTCATTCTGATATCTCTTTTCTTTCTCCCGCTTCAGAGCTTCATTAGCAACTATCACCGCAGAAACTCGGAATCCAACCAAGGACGGGCAGCGATGCTAGGATCACCCCTTATTCGTCCGGAATCAGATCCGAGTTCAGTGTAGATAGAGTTGATAAGGGAAGAAAATCAAATCACAGTATATCGCCAAAATAACAGTACCAGAAAACAACACTGTCTAGGCAGACGCCTGCAAGTATTGAAACACAACTAGTCAAGCAGCACACTCCCTTGAATGCCTGCACAACTTCCTCCGATCTCCAGGCACCAATCTCAATAGCAGAAGGGGTGGAGATGAGGAAAGATCGCCTCTCTCCTGTTCACTCAAGAACAGCGGAGAAGGCAGTCACTTGGCGCAAATCCTGAATCAGCTACAGCTGGCCGGAATTAGCAAGCAGCGCACTCGAATCGAATGCCTGCAGGGCTTCCTCCAATCTCCAGATTCCAACCAATCACGGAGGAAACGATGGAGATGAGGAAAATCGCCTCTCTCTACTGTTCACATAGGAACACTCGAGAAGGCCGCGCCTTGGTTGGAAGGAAAACTTCTTCTATCTTCTTCAACGAGTAGAGAAACGCGACGATTTTCATGGTTTATTAGTATCTTATATAGGCCTTCTTTTTCTCAAGGCCCACATTTTGTGTGTGTCGTACGTTCGTGGTGTACCATCTCTATCTATCGATGTATGTGGCCTGCTAGCGTCAATCTTCGTTGGGCCTTTTAGTCCACACGTCTCTCCCGCTCGAGCTCCACACGCAATGGATATTTCAAGCAAGTGTAGCAATTTAAGGCGGCTGCCATGCGTTTCCAAGCGCCGATAACGTCGCGCGAAGAAATCAAATCAAATCCCAAGGCATCGGCGGACATCGTCGGACACCGGCAGCCACAGCAGTTGCTTGCGTGATCTGCCATGGCGCCAGCAGCAATGGAGACGAACTCCTCCATCTCCATCTCCATCTCCACCTCCACCTCCACGGCGCCACCTCTGTTCCTCCTCTGTACTACAGCAATCGTCATCGCCCTCATCTCCCTCTTCCTCATCTTCCACGCCCGCAACCGCAAGAACCACCCCAAGGCGGCCGGCCGCCTCCCGCCGGGCCCGCCGGCGCTGCTCTTCCTCGCCAAGTTCCTGGCGCTGCGGCGCTCCATCTTCGACCTGGCCCCGCTGCTCCGCGACCTGCACGCGCGCTACGGCCCCGTCATCTCGCTCCGCCTCGCGCGCACGCTCGTCTTCGTCGCCGACCGCCGCCTCGCGCACAAACTCCTCGTCCAGGGCGGCGCCACCTTCGCCGACCGCCCGCCGCCCGTCGACCCCAACAGCCTCTTCAGCGCCGGAGGGCGCGATATCAGCTCCTCGTCCTACGGTACGTATTGGCGCCTCGTGCGCCGTAACCTCGCGTCCGAGGCACTCCAGCCTGCCCGCGTCGCCCTCTTCGCGCCCGCTAGGCGGTGGGCGTGCGACGGCCTCGTCGACAGCCTACGGAGGCAAAGCGACGTTGGCGCTGGAGCTGCCGGTACCAGCGTCGCCGTTGTCACGCTGCGGCCTTTCCTCCGCCGCGCCATGTTCGAGCTGCTCGTGTACATGTGCTTCGGCGCGCGGCTGAGCCAGGACGCGATGGACGAGATCGAGGCGCTGCAGCACGGGGCGCTCCTCTCGGTCACCAGTTTCCCCATCTTCGCCTTCTTCCCCGCGGTCACCAAGCGGCTCTTCCGCGGCAGGTGGGAGGCCAACGTCGCGGTGCGGCGGAGGCAGGACGAGGTGTTCGTCCCTCTCATCCACGCCACGCGCCGGAACGGCGACGACGACCCGCCGTGCTACGCGGACTCGCTCCGCGCGCTGCGGGTGCCTGAGGAGTGCGACCGCCCGCTCACGGACTCCGAGATGGTCAGCCTCTGCTCGGAGTTCCTCAACGGCGGGACGGACACGACGGTGACGCTGGTGGAGTGGATCATGGCAGAGCTGGTGAACCACCCCGACGTGCAGGCCAAGGTGCACGAGGAGGTGATCAGGGTGTCGTCCAAGCTGGCAGAGCACGACGGCGGGGCGACGACATCAAAGGTCCAAGCCATGCCGTACCTCAAGGCCGTGGTGCTGGAGGGCCTGCGCCTGCATCCGCCGGGCCACTTCGTGCTCCCGCACGGTGTGCAGACCGACGACGCGGACGTCGGCGGCTACACGGTGCCGAGGGGCGCAGAGGTGAACTTCCTGGTGGCGGAGATCGGCCGTGACGAGACGGTGTGGACGGCGCCGCAGGAGTTCCGTCCGGGGCGGTTCCTGGACGGCGGGGAGGGCTGCGGCGTCGACATCACCGGCAGTCGGGAGATCAAGATGATGCCTTTCGGCGCCGGGCGGCGCATGTGCCCCGGATACTCGCTCGGCATCCACCACGCCGAGTACTTCGTGGCAAGGATGGTGCAGGACATGGAGTGGCGCCCGGCGGTGGACGGTGTGGCGGTGGACATGGCGGAAGAGCTGGAGTTCACCACCGTCATGAAGCAGCCCCTCCGTGCACGCATCGTCGCGATGCATTAGCTCCATGCGGCGCATGTCTAGAGCGGATGGTGTGACGCCGCTACCGCGCGTTGGACATGGCGAAGGCACTGGATTTCACCGCCGTGATTGATTGGTGAAGCGTCACCATAAATAGGCTAGCTCACCGGATCTTAGCAACATGGCATGGGATCTTGACTTCTTGCGAAAACAACAAACTATCGGTTACAAATATAAGGACAAATATTTAATCACGTTATGGAGCATTCTTTCTTCACAAGCGGAACTGAACTAGCGTCCACCGACCCTCCTTTGGGAACTAGGAAATGAAAGCATAGGCATGATGTGGTCTTCCACAAACTCTCCCCAAACATCGACAGGTTGGTGGTTGCCTGCAAAGAAGCGGCGAATACGTGGCAATGTTGTTTCGTCCCTAGGAATGCTCCCCTCCTCTTTGATTTTTGGAATTCGATAAGTTGGATGTAATCACCTCTCACTCTATCTTGCAGATGATCTCTTTGTAATTGGCGCCATGTTGTACTTGGGCCATGAGGCCTCCACCCACCAGACATGCCTGTCATCTTTGGTAATATAATCAGGCATGGGGGGGACTCATCGTCCCTCCCGTTGTTGCTTGCTAAAAGAAGTCTAATGACCCTTTTTGTCATGAGGTACTGTTTGGATCCCTAATGAATAATAGAATGTACAACGTAATTAAAAAAGAAGATAACAAGAAACTAAATAATTTGTAAGAGATTTGGGTAGTGATCTCATTGAGGAAAGTATCTAAAACCAAAGGCTATCTTGCTATAGGGTAGTAGAGGGAAAAAAAAGGGAAGGATATGGGATAGATATAGCAACGAAAGGAGATGAGTTGTTCGTCTTGCATCATCTGGTGTTCGCCTACTACAAGTATGGTGTCACCAATCCAAACTTGTCTCGTCCTCCTTTCATAAAATGAGTGCTTCTAAAGCTTAGCAACAAAATCAACCCACAACCTTTTTTTCTTTGACTTCAACGTCAATATCCCATCGGAGTTGAAGACAACTTGTAAATGAATTCCTAGGTGTTTTCCTTGAAGAGTTATTGGGGATGCACACGGGTTATCTTCTATGCAGATGTGTCTTTATTTACCAACTTGAAAAGGCTATAATTTCTTATTAATACTCACATTTTGTAAATACTATACCATGGACTTAGCATTTTCTCTTTTATCCCATTTGGAACAAAGGGAAATGGAGAAATTCTAGAGGATTGAAATCCCATCCCTTAGAATAAGATTTAAAAAATCAGTTTGCAGTAGTGTCACTGTCCTTTATCTACCAACTTTAAAAAGCCATAATTTCTTATTTAACACTCACATTTTGTAAGTACTATACCATGGACCGTAGCCTTTGCTCTTTTAGCCCCTTTGGAACAAAGGAGAAATCGAGAAATTCTAATTCCCATAGAAAAAGATTTAAAAAATCGTTTGGATTTAAGGCTTGTTCCATACGATTATTTAAAAGAATTTCCTAAAGAGGTTTAACCTAATGAAAAGTTTTTTTTTTGTACCATTACTCTCTTTTATCAAATTCTTATGGATTCTCTCGTTAATTGATCCTGGAGCTTCTCGTGTTTTCTCAAGGTGAAAGATTCATAGAACGAGGCTTATGTTTGTGAGCTTTCTAGTGGACAACGACACGACAGGGACGCGGCACGGCCACAGTGGTCGTCGGCGGCTGGTCGGCAGCACGAGACGGGCGAGACGCGGTGGAGGTCGGCCAGTGCCGCGCACGCCTGATTCCGATCCGGCACACCAGGACAGGGAGCTTTTCGCAAAAGAGAAATCCCAATCGATGGTTGCGTGCCACCAACGCTGACCCCACGGCGGCGGCGCACGTGCGCATCCCAGCCGTCCGCACGCGAATATCCGGCGCAGATACCCCGATCGGACGGCCCAGTCTCGCACGGCCCGTCCCCAGTCCCCACGGGAAAAAGGAAAAGGGACTCCTCCCGAATTCCCCACGACGAAAAGGACTCTTTTCTCAAAAAAGCCCCCGTCGCGGCTGGATCGAGCATCTGGACCGTCGAGGCCGCGGATCGGATGGCTGGCACCGCGGTCCCGATGTTTCTCGGGGGCCATAAATGCGCCGCGGCCGCCTCCGTCCCCAAACCCTCGCTCGCTGTGCCGCCTCTCCCCTGCCTCGTCGTCTCCACAAGCGAGCGAGCTAGGGTTCCGACGACCGGCGCCGCCATGTTGGTCTACCAGGATCTGCTCTCTGGTGCGTGCGTTCGTGCGAATTTCACCCGATCCGATTTTGTTTCTTCTCCTTTTTTATCCGTCTGTATGAATTCGCTTGGTTCTCGATCGCCGGATCTGGTGGTCTAGTCGTGTCATGGGAGGGATTTGTAGAGAGGCCGATTTCGTCGCTTTGCTGGTGGCTAGATTTGCGATCAGTTGTGCATATGTTGTTGTGCGATCCGTCTAATTCGTTGTGTGCTCTGGTGTACGTGTCTTGCAGGCGACGAGCTCCTGTCGGACTCCTTCCCCTACAAGGAGCTCGAGAACGGCATCCTCTGGGAGGTCGAGGGCAAGGTATGTTCGCTCATCCTACTAACCGAATTGACTGCTTTCTAGCATCTGTTGTGATCTGATATCACCCGTTTGATTGATGCAGTCGGTAGCTTGTGTTTAGGCAGTAGGCATCATACTACTCTTAGAGTTTAGTAGATGTACTGTGTGCTGCCCTCAGTCGGACTTTGATAGTTGCTGTAGATAGATTTTGTGGTTTCCTTGTCGGAGCCTGTTATGTATAAGTGATTTCCACACTTCTAATTTGCTTGCTGTGGCTGCCATGTAGTTTACCCGTTGGTTCAAATTGATGTATGCTACTGTTAGTTTTGTCTAATGGTCTTTGCAGCCCAGGACTTTTGTGTTGATTGACTAACCTGCTGCTACACCAAAACTTAATTTTCATGTGTGCCAACAACTTCTCCACATTTGTAATTTACTTCTGTGGCATGCCATGTTTGGTTCAGATTGATGTATCGTGCTGTTAGTGTGAGTATTCTAAAATTTGTGTTGGTTCACCAAAACTTAAATTTTCATATGTGCCCCTGCCCTTAGTGTGAGTATTCTTCTGTATTTTGCTTGTACCAAATATCATTTTGGATTAATCTACCTTAGTAAGTTGCACAGTCATGATGTGTGTCTGTTTTACCTGTTCCATTATTCTGGTTAGGGTTTGGTGTGATTGTTCCTTACACTCTGCTGGATGCTTGCAGTGGGTCGTCCAAGGACCTGTTGATGTGGATATTGGTGCCAATCCGTCTGCCGAGGGCGGCGATGAGGAAGGTGTTGATGACACGGCTGTCAAGGTTGTTGACATTGTCGACACCTTCCGCCTTCAGGTTGATGCCCCCAAAACGTGTCATGAGTTAAATTTGTTTTTTGTCCTGAGTGTACCTTGTGCATATGTTTCTTCTATTAATCCATAACTTACTGTTTGCAGGAGCAACCCCCTTTTGACAAGAAATCATTTGTGGCTTACATTAAGAAATACATCAAGAACCTCACTGCCGTGTTGGAGCCAGAAAAAGCCGATGAATTCAAGAAGGGTGTTGAGAGTGCCACCAAGTTTCTTCTTAGCAAGCTCAAGGACCTTCAATTGTAAGTTCTATACCCAAATCTATCGATAATACATGTCATATCTATTGTTAGCTTAGTAAAATGCTGTGTGAACTACTATCCTTCTTATAAGTTCTATACCCAAATCCATCGATGATACGTTTCATATCTGATTGTTAGCTTAGTAATGCTGTGTTCCTGCTGTGTGAACTACCATCCCTTTTTATTTTTGTGCTCTGGAGCTCATGTTGATATGTATGGTACCTTAGTTTTAAATGCCGCTGTAACCTCTTGTTATGCTGCTCTAACCTCTTGTTGGCCTAAAATTATGTTGCTGTGCATTATTTTGCCATGAAAGTATTTTCTACCACTGCTTTGTCTAATTTTACATTTATACCCACTGTCTATAATTTAGTCGAATGTTGATATTTATGCAAGTCTAATGCCTTCTAAAAGATATTTTCTAAAAGATATTTTTAGTCTCATGTTCATTTATGTTGAGTCTATGGTTGACATTGTTGTCATTTATTTTTACAGTTTCGTTGGTGAGAGCATGAAGGATGATGCAACCGTGGTGTTCGCCTATTACAAGGATGGTGCCACTAATCCGACTTTCCTCTACTTTTCTCATGGTCTGAAGGAGATCAAGTGTTAGGTGTGCGGCGAGATCAATTACCCCATGTTGGGTGTTATCTATGTACTACTGTCTTTTTGTTCTACCCGCTGTGGCTGAATCCTACTGTGTTAGTCCCAGAGTGTTTTTGAAAGAAAACTGTCTAAGATTGAATTGTCTCGAAACAATTAGTAAAACTCAATACTGTTGCTGCTGTGAGTGTCCACTGTCGTATTTTTCGTTCACAACTGTGGCTGGAGGAATAGTGTTTTTTTGGAATAGTTGACTCTGTTAATGAATTGTTCTGGAAATGATGTGTGGGGTGGAAAAACAGTTAGGATCGTTGATTGTGTTAAGAGTCAATTTTGGAAAAATTGGAGTTTTTGCTAGGATTTGGAAAAATAATCAGATTGCATTATGTCTGTCTTGTCTTGGATCGGATTATGTCTGTCATGTCTTGGTTCGGATTGTGTTTGACTCGTCTTGGATCGGATTATGTCTGTCTTGTGTTCTGTTTTCTGTCCTCGTTTTGTGTATGTGATGTTTTTTTGTTTTTATTTGCATGTTTTTGTTCGTTTTGAGCTTTTGTTGTTCATCAGGCTGTTCCATTCACATTATGGGTGACACATTCACTATGATTGAAAGACTGGCAAAAGAATCAGTCTTCTCCTGCCTAAATGAAGATGAAGGGCATACAGCATATCCATAGCCATATGCCAATTTCTCCTCGATTCGTTAGTGCTGGGATCCGTGACCAGATAGGCTAGTGAATAGTGATGCGTCATTGGTTAAGAAAAACAAACGAGGCATCGGTTCAGGGAGACAGTGATCCGCTGTGCATTCTGGATTTCAAATATTTCTACCCATTATTTACGGTGCTCTGTCAAACTATTGCTATTTTATATATACATAGTATTTTGCAAAACAAACCAGGTAGCAAAACAGCCAAGCTTGCAGAATCAGAGCAAAACAGCCAAGCTTGCTTTCGCTGACAATTTTTGCTCAACTAGGTAGCATAGTGCCCCGAGCAAGCAAAGCAAACTAACCCCTAGGCTTTGAGATGCAAAACTTGATGAGGAAAATCTAGAGAAAATATTTCTTTGTTAAATTATACTACATTTTGATTTTTGTAGATACTTCCTCCGTCCAATAAAACATACAATTATGGATTTTTTTTTTGAAATTAAACATACAATAATGTGTTGTGTGCCTGAAAAAGTTACTCATGTTGTTTGTCCAAGTTTATAATGAACATTATTCATAAATTTAAATCAGATTATTATGAAAATACATATCGTAACTAATCTAATACTTCATCCAAATTGAAAGTTGTTCGACTTTTTGATACAAAATTTGACCACTCGTCTTGTTCAAAAATTTATGTAAAATACCATTTCTTTTATCGTGGCTTGCTTTATTAATCAAATCTCTTCAAGAGTATTTTAAATTTGATTATATTTACACAAATTTTTAAATAAAATGAGCGGCTAAACTTTAGGATAAAAAAGTAAAACGACTTATAATTTGGGATAGAGAACTAATATTTAATTTATATCGTAAATATGATATTTGTTAATCTAAAATTGGTCAAATTTAAAATACTAAAATTTGACACTGTGGCATGCTTTTTGGATGGATGGAGGGACTATATATTTTTATTATATTTATTAGATATATAATAAAACAGTAAAATAAAACTATTATAATTTAGAATGGACGGGGCAGCAGCAGTACGTGTATGCTTCTGGGAAATTGATTCTGAATTCCTCTGGGACGCACCGACACCGCCGTCGCCTAGAAATTATGATATATGACCCGGTATTCGTATGTCTCATAAAATACGATCCGCAATTCGTAAGCCTTATGAAATATGACCTATGTATTGCGAATTGTTATGAAATTTAGTCTTTTCACTGTTTGAGGCACGTAAAAAGACCAGCATGCCCCTCCCAAATCCTCTTTGTTTCCCGTGGCTAAGGAGTCCAACGCCGGCCGCCCGTCACGCCCCGTCATGGGCGCCCGACGCGTGCGGTGTCTGGCCGTCAGCGCCGCTCGACGTGCGCCGTGTCTGGCCTCCCACCGCCGCCGTGCCTGGGCGCCGCCATGCTACACCGCCCTCGCCGCCCATGTCGCCCGGCCCACCCACGCGTTGCTCCGCTCGGCCAAGCCGCGCAACGCCGCGCCGCCCAGCAATGCCGCCGCTTGTCGCCAAGCTACGCCCCTCCCTCAAAAAGATGAACAAAGGGTAATAGAGGGGCATCAATGTCTTTTTTTCTGACCCAGATTTTATAAAAATTCGTAGTATATGGGTCATATTTTATGAGGCTTACGAATTACGGATCATATTTTACAGGGCATGCGAATACCGTGTAATATATCATAATTTCTCGCCGTCGCCATCCCTGCAAGAATCTTGGAGAGGAAGATGGCCTGGGTCGGCGGCCGGGTGGTAGGTGTGTGTGTGTGGATTCGTCATTTCGCGCTGCCACGTTTGACACTTTGACCTCACCTGACTCGCCGGAAGAAGGAGAAGTGCATTTCTTGATCTTCTCCCTGACTCCCGTCCTGTTCACGGTTCGCCTCACCTCGCCCGGAGCCCAGCACCAGCAGCCAGCAGGGAGCCCATGTCTTCGTCGGGCCCATTCCCGGCGACGGGAACCCACGTGTCGTCGCCGTCGGGCCCTTTGCCGGCAACGGGGAACCACCAAACCAGGTATGCCCGCCCCTTCTCTTCCCTTCCCTTCCCTTCTTGCTGCGCAAAATCAAGCGCCCGAACCCCTAATTTGACCGCCGTTTGGCTATTTGTATCCAGATCTCGTCTAATCACACGCGTATACATGTGTTACGCCCTACCAACTTCCATTTTTCTGGGTGTCACCCATGTCCCCTGCTTTGTTGGAGGCTGGAGTGGAAATGTTGTATGGAATCCTAGATTCAATTAATGGATTTGCCACTGCCCTCCGGTGGTAAAGCCGTGGGATACGATGATCATTTGTTTTTCCATTCTGATATTCGCTAGTGATGGTGATCGATTGCTGATCCATCAGCGCAACCCTCATTTAGGAAATTACTAGTACTGAAGATCAATTTCTGTTAGATCCTCAAATCAAGATATGTTACTAGACGAGTTGCAGGCAAGATGACATAGTATCATGATCGTGGGTTTGCATACCATGTTATTCGGGTCTGTATTTTCTGGAACACGGTTTTTATGCTATATCTATATGTGACCTACCCACAAAAAAATCGTTATCTGTTATTTGTTGATTATCTAGTAAAAAATACACGGGAAACTGAAATCTATGGTTTTTAAAGCACCATTTATTTAAGGGTTCATATTGCTAAATCAGGGCATGATGCTATTGGACATTTTGGTTATGTGAGCATTTAAGAATAAATATGTAAGCATTTAAGTTATGTTGCTAAATCAAATTTCTTGCTAGCTATTGAACATTTTGATTTGAACCTATAGTGAATCAGGGCATGATGCTATTTAACACTTCATCCTCCACATCACTAACTGCACGGTCTTTTAGAGATGTGTTACAAGCTGTGCTTAGATGATATTGCCACTGGAGATGGACGATGGGATTGCCCCCTTTTTTCTCCAAATTGGATGATCTGTACTGTTGGCATCAAATACATCATAAGTTTTATATTTGATTGGTTGTTCTACTATTGACAGGCCATATGGCAAAACAACCTCTACACGCTTGCATGGGAATGTTAAGCCATTGAAATATGCAGCAAAGGGACCCTCATTTCTGGCTTACAGAAATCCAACACTTAAAAATCAGTGGAATCTCTCTGCTAGTTCTTCCTCTGCAAATGTGGTGACCACCTTTGATGATGACAAAGGCGTATCTTCAAGTGTTAAGGAAGACAAAATTGGAGTACTGTTATTAAATCTTGGTGGTCCAGAGACCCTCGATGATGTTCAGCCATTTTTGTTCAACCTTTTTGCTGATCCAGTAAGTGGTTATACCCCAGTACGGCAGTACCACTACAATTACAATTCTGGACATGTTCACTAATTGTATCTAGCCAATTTATTGAGTGCTGTCTTACAATTTTGAATGATTGTAGTCAACTCCTTAATGTGGGCTTCTGAACTAATCAGCCTAGCAATTGTTGAGCCTAAAGAAAGAAAGAACCTTATTTGTGTGTTTTACTTCTACCAATCGAAATTTCCATTTTGATTCTTTTTCCTGGTAGCTGAATCTGGAATCAGTGCCAACTAAAACAAAAACTTTTGCATGTCTGGCTGGAGCCTCTGCTCTTTAAGAGCTTCACCTTCAGTTGCTAATCACATAGCCATGAGCCTCTGTGTGTTTCCTTGGCCCTGATCATGTAGTCGTTGTTCTGGCAATTATTTTATTGTGTGTGTGTGTGTGTGTGTGTGTAGTGTTCGGGACCCTCTCTCCCCTCTTCTAGGAGGTGACCCTTGTTTTTATTTTTATCTTCTTAATGAAATGACACACTGTTCTCCTAAGTTGAAGTAAAAAAAACTTTTGTCTTTCTGTGCTAATAAACATAGCAATAACTATTCTAAAAAAATAGCAATAACTAATTTACCAATATATCATTAGTTATATGAATTTCTAAATTCAGAATCCCCCTTTCTTGTATGTATACTGAATTTGTTTTCTTCATTGTTACAGCTCATTTTAAAACTGTCATAATTTTTTTTTATTGTTCAGGATATCATTCGACTCCCTAGGCTCTTCAGGTTTCTTCAAAGACCACTGGCCAAACTTATTTCTACTTTTAGAGCTCCTAAGAGTAAAGAAGGGTATGCTTCAATTGGCGGTGGGTCACCTTTAAGGAAAATTACTGATGAGCAGGTATAAGTTCACAAGGATGATCGTGTTTTGAAATTATTGTTGCATTTCTTCACTTTTGACCTACTTTATTGATTGTGGTTTATCAGCTTGTTCAAATCTATCTTCCAAGCCATTTTGATACCATTTCAGTGTAAATTGCATTCTCAATAAAATAACTGATATTTCAGGCTAATGCTTTGAAGATTGCTCTGGAAAAGATAAAATTGAACGCAAATATATATGTTGGGATGCGGTATTGGTACCCTTTCACAGAAGAAGCCATCGATCAAGTAAACTCTTGTGCCCATCTTTTATGTCTCTTCGGCATTCAATCAGTTTCCAAATGCATGGCATTCTAGCATCTAGCAGAAAAGCGTTGTCATGCATTTGAAAGACCATAGTAGAGTTGTCCCTAATAAGTCTGCCTGCATATGTCTTTGCCTGTCCTCCATGTTTGAGCTAACAATGAACACATGATAGCTAACTCCATCTTTGCAACCAGCATTGGTTTAGACGGATCCTTTGTGGTTTAATCTAAAAAAGAATAAGAATGTTGCGAGAAATAGATAAGGTATGACCTGGCTACTACAATTTTGATTGCAAGTTTTTTTTTACCTTTTATTAGTAATAGTAATGAGTAATGACAGTGTAGTGAGGGTGTATCAGAAAAGTAATTTTAAGTAATCTTAAAACTTCAGACTGAAATATATGTATTATTGAGATTCGGAAGCTATAATAACATGTAACCTGGAATTTAGCTATTTTGAATATAATTTTCTTATGGGGAGTCAATATTATTCTATATGACCCTTTTTACCCTACCTTATGTGAGTTTCATATGTTAGCATTCAACCAAACCGATTTCATGGTTATTCCTTCTTGTCCATCCAACTCTTATCTGATGATTAACTGTTTCTTATTTTTGGTCATTGATAGATTAAGAAGGATAGGATTACAAAGCTCGTTGTTCTTCCACTTTACCCTCAGTACTCCATATCAACAAGTGGATCTAGCATCCGTGTTCTCCAGAACATTGTCAAGTAAGATCCCTTCTCCATATGAGACCCTTTTATTTTCTCTAACAGGCAAGAGAGCTGCGTATGTTTTAACTTTTATATTAAGAAGAAAAAGATGGTAAAGAACCCAAAACAACACACACATCCGAACATTACATACACATTTTTTAACTCAATAAACTACCACAACCAACAAAAACATTACCACTAATCATTCCCTCACTGTAAGGCCATAAGTTGGGTTGGGCGAGGGACCATCAAATACACCAGTTCTACCATATGGGATCATATCGTCTTTGATGCTACGAGAACCTAAAATGCTAATGCATTGGTTTCCATGCAGGGAAGATTCATATTTTTCTGGTTTGCCAATTTCCATTATTGAATCATGGTACCAACGAGATGGCTATGTGAAATCAATGGCTGACCTTATTGAAAAAGAGCTATATACCTTTCCTAACCCTGAAGAGGTGCCCTATTCCTAATTCTACCTCCATCTTTACTTTACAGTTAGCATGTGATAGCAGAGAATTACTTGTTTTATCTACGCATTCCAAATTTCATCATGACCATTCACTAGCTGTACAGTTCCTTTTGAAGAGACTATTGGAACTATGATTTGGCATTGTTATACTTATAGGCACCTTTCTCTGGATAAACTTGACCAGTAGTATACACAAAATGTGTTAAGAGTAGCTAAGTGCAAATGTTATTAGTAGATCTATAAGACTAAAGAAAAACTTCCATGACATACTTTGTTCTGTTACCTTTACTACTCCATCTGTTGCAAATTGTAAGATGTTTCGGCTATTCCATATACTTTGCTTTTTCGATGTATCTAGACATAATGTATATCTAAGTGCATAGCAAAATTATGTATCTAGAAAAGCGACATCATCTTATAATTTGAAACGGAGGAGTAACATATTAGCACAGAATTATTGGTCTAAGATGTGTTCTGACGTCCATGTTAATTTCTGAGTAGTACCTATTATTTTTGCTAAAAGCAGCATTACAGTTAGTTTATAGATAATAATGGAAAAAAGATCTTCTGTAATTTCATTTTGACAATACTTTTTATTGTTGTGAAAATGAATGGCAGGTTATGATATTCTTCAGTGCACATGGTGTGCCACTTACCTATGTTGAGGATGCTGGAGATCCTTACAGAGATCAGATGGAGGATTGCATTGCTTTGATCATGGGGGAGTTGAGATCAAGAGGAATCTTAAATAGTCACACTTTGGCGTATCAGGTATAGGCTATTAAAATTTGATATGTACTTGTTTCACTAACAACTGAGTTGTGCCCTTATGTTTAAATGATCAAATATGTTCGATCACCTTGTAAGAAAACTAGAAATGGAAAATGCCAAGTTTGTAGAGTTCCGAGTTACCAGTTCCTTAGTTTTTCTGGTCACCATTTACTAGTATTAACATTGATTGTACATGCAGAGTCGGGTGGGGCCAGTTCAATGGTTGAAGCCATATACTGATGAAGTTTTAGTGGAACTTGGTCGAAAGGGTGTGAAGAGCCTCCTGGCTGTTCCAGTAAGGTAATCAAGTTTAGCTTTTCTGGCCATCTCATAATTCTCCTTTTTTTTTTTGGGTGCAAACGAGATAAGCAATATTGAGCTTCTATATGATCTTTGTTTCCTTGGGTCTAGTTTACCACATGCACTTTTTATGATACATGTTGGTTCCTTGTCATTTTTGTATTTATGACATTCGTACCTCTGGCACAATCTTGACCATCTGAAAGCCTTATGAAATATGAATTTAATGTTATACTGTTTCCAAAAGCTTGCATATTCCCTTGTTAGTTGTACTATTAATGAACGGAGAAGGCCTTATTTGGATGTTGTAGTATTAAGAAACCATAGTATCACGAAACCGTAGTTTTAGAATCATTGATGCCTTCCCTAAATGGTTCTTTTGCATGATAAAATTGGTCCATAGAACACAACTACACAATCTGGGATCTCAGTTCTTACAGTCAGTGAATGTCTTGATGGGGTTTTCTGTTGTGCTAGTATCTGGTTTACTCTTTTTACTGGTCAAGATTATGTTGCTGACTTGCTGTGGTTATTGATGTTTCCATACCACCGTTTTATTGCTTGTAATCTGAGCCATTTTTATGAAAAATACAGCTTTGTGAGCGAGCACATCGAGACATTGGAAGAAATTGACATGGAGTACAAGGAGTTGGCTCTAGAATCAGGCATTAAGAACTGGGGTCGGGTTCCTGCTCTTGGATGCACTTCAACATTCATCTCCGACCTTGCAGATGCTGTCGTCGAAGCCCTACCCTCTGCTTCAGCACTTGCGACCAGAAAGCCTGAAGACACTGATTCCAGCATGGACCTGATGCATTACCTGACCAAGATGTTCTTTGGTTCAATCTTGGCATTTGTCCTGCTGTTATCACCAAGACTAGTTTCCGCTTTCCGGAACACCATGCTTTAGGTTGGCTTAGGTGCAGAAATGGTGTGAGGCTAAGGTAAGCAGAAACGCTATGATGGTAGGTAAGCAGAAATGGTGTGACAGGTAGTTTTCCAAAGCACTAAATTTGAGGTGGTAATGGAAAAACTGCAAGGAACTTGGGGATCATAAATAGAGATCGTTTAGGCCACAAGGTAGGAGTTTGTATTTTGCTGGTCATGATATTGTTCACAGGGAACTTTTTTTTTTTTGAAACTAGGGAACATTGATCTGATGAAGATATGAAAGCACAGAACATTACAACTCAAAGGTCTTTCTAGGCCCTTTTTCTGTCTTGCATAATTTTGTTTGACTCACCAGTAATACCGGAGGCTGTTATAGGCGGCGTCTGTCTTCCTAAAAAGTTTTTTCATGCTTTAGCATGCATGCGCTACTGCTACAGTTGTTTTATGCCTGCCAAGGTGACTGTTGCTCCTATGCATAGGTGATGATCTCATATTGAAGTATTGAACTGGCACAGACGGCCACTTAAAACTGGAGACAGAAATCCTAGTCATTCATAGTTTAAACTTGTCTCAGCAATGTCGCATATGATAGTTTAACCAAATTATTCATAGTTTAAACTTGTCTTAGCAATGTCTCATATGATAGTTTAAACAAATTAAAGCAGTCCAAGATTCAAAACAAAGTCTGACAAAGCAGTCTAATTGCTCCCTCCGGTTTACTCGATCAATTCCTTTGCACGACGCGAGCTTGGAGCGGGTGTTTCATGAACGTGGTGAACTCCATCTGCTCGGCCATGTCGACGACCTCGCCATCTGCCGCTGGCAGCCACTGCAGCTCCCGCACCAGCCTCGCCACGAAGTACTGGGCGTGGTGCATGCCCATTGCGTAGCCGGGGCAGATGCGCCTCCCGGCGCCGAAAGGCATCATCTTGATCTCCTTGGTCCCGGTGATGTCCACGTCGCTCCCCTCGCCGCCGTCCAGGAACCTCTCCGGCCGGAACTCGCGCGCCGCCGTCCATACGGCCTCGTCGCGTCCCATCTCCGCCACCAGGAAGTTCACCTCCGCGCCCTTAGGCACGGTGTAGCCGCCGATCTCCGCCTCGCTCCGCACGGCGTGCGGCACCAAGAAGTGGCCCGGCGGGTGCAGCCGCAGGCCCTCCAGCACGACGGCCTTGAGGTACGGCATCGCCTGGAGGTCGCCGTCTGGTGCGTTCTTCTTCACCTCGTCGTGCACCTTGGCCTGGACGTCGGGGTGATTCACCAGTTCCGCCATGATCCACTCCACCAGCGTCACCGTGGTGTCCGTGCCGCCGGTCAGGAACTCGGAGCACAGGCTCGACATCTCGGCGTCCGTGAGCGGCCGGTCGTCCTCCTCAGACACGCGCAGCGCGCGGAGCGAGTCCGCGTAGCACGGCGGGTCGTCGCCGCCGGTACGCGTGGCGTGGATCAGCGGAACGAACACCTCGTCCAGCCTCCGCGCCAGGGCGACGTACGCCGCCCACCGCCTGTGGAACAGCCTCTTGGTGACCGCCGGGAAGAAGGCGAAGACGAGGAAGGTTGTGTAGGACAGGATCATGCGGTGCTGCAGCTCCTCGATCTCGTCGATCGCCTCCTGCCCCAGCCGCGCACCGAAGCACATGTCCAGCAGCAGCTCGAACATGGCGTGCCGCAGGAACGGCCTCAGCGTCACCGTGCCGCCGGCGCCGCGCGCGCGGAGGCTTCTGACGAGGGCGTCGCACGCCGACCTCCTGGCCGGCGCGAAGAGGCTGACGCGGCCACGGTGCAGCGTGGCGAGGTTGCGGCGGACGAGGCGCCAGTACGGGCCATACGGGGAGGCGTTGATGTCGCGTCCGCCGGCGCTGAAGAGGCTCTCCGGCTCGACGACCGGCGGGCGGTAGGCGAAGTGGCGCCGCCCTGGACGAGGGCGGCGTGCGCCAGGCGGCGGTCGGCGACGAAGACGTACGTGGCGAAGAGGAGGCGGAGCGAGATGACGGGGCCGTGCCGCGCGTGCAGATCGCGGAGGAGCGGGCCCAGGTCGAAGATGGAGCGCCGGAGCCACAGGAACTTGGCCAGGAAGAGCAGCGTCGGCGGGCCGGGAGGGAGACGGCCCTTACCCTTACTCGTACTGCTGCGGAGGTAGAGTAAGAAGAGGAGTGAGGCTGCAAGTGATAGGAGCAGGAGGGGCCAGGCGACGCCGGATTCCTCCATTGCTGCGGCCGCGGCGTCTTTGGCTTTGTGATGTGATGTGGTGTGCTGCAGCTCTCAGCACGGAACATCATTAAGGTCACAGAAGCATCCCTGGAATGCAAATTGCGACCCATTGTGGCGCCATCATAATCAGTGAGGAACAAAGCAATCTATTTTTTTTTTCCTTTCTCCTTTTTTTTTTCTTTGGGGACAACTGACCGATTTCCTACCATCAAGGGTACAGAAAAAATCAAATCCAACGAGAAATTGGACCAGGATATAGAACTTCTGTACAGTGGACGCCTGCCTATCTGAAGCCCTTCCGGAGCGAGTACCTCGCCGCCTTTGCGGCGGCCGGGCCAGCAGCGTCTCCCTCCATCCTGCAGGGGCAGGGCTGCCATGCTCACCACCTTCGGCAAAACCACATCGGGCTGGTCAACTCCGTCGTCGGAGCCGGCCAAACCTCCGCCGAGATCATCGCCTCAATCAGGTTGGTGATGTCGCGGAGCGGGACCCGGCCTAGCACCCGCGGCCTGCACGGTCGCTTCTTCACGCCGCCGCAGCTCTTGACACCGCTGCCGTGCCGCCGAGACGCCGCAACCGCCGAGGTAGGAGGAGCAGCGTTCTCCTTAGCTGCAGAGCCGGCAGCAGCAGCCATCCCGGGTCGCGAGCTCAGGTGCGGGGACCGGGCGGAATCAGGGGCGGGGGCGCGGCGGCGAGGCTGGAGCTGGAGCCTGCTCTGGAGGTGGCGGGATTGGGGAACGAGTGGAGCTGGAGCCGAGGAGGGAGGGAGAAGCCGTGATTTCTTCTCTGGTGAGGAATTGGGCGCGCAAATGGATGCAGAGGAGTGGTGGATTTTCGCTCCATGCGCAAGCGAATCTGGGGAAAACTGGCGGAACAAATTGGAATGAGGGCGCCGTGGCCAGTGGGCGATGGCGGGGGCGCGGGGATGGGATGCTTCAAATTTGCCAATACCAAGATCAGAGCATGTGAGGACACGGTGGTGTGACCATTTCATGACGCTGACGCTGACGCCCGAAAGGGCAGCCGGCTAAAGCAGACATTGTATCTACGCATTTAGGATGGTCAAATACGAACAAAACGATATTATATCATACTGGTCAAATACGAACAAAACGATATTTCTACTTAGCCTTGTCCATTGGCCCTCCTAAACTTAAATTCTGGCTTCGTCCTTGGCACTACAGAACAAATCAAGGTTTGGAGTTATCTTCATTTGGGACACTGGAAGATAATGGTATACACATAACTCCATGGAGGTGTAAATTTTCAACTTCATAAAGCAATTATCTTCAACTTTGGTTGAAAAATTATATGCCAAAAAATAAAACTCTGAACCAACATGATGCTCCGATCCAAGAAAAGTTTCGCTTGGCAGTGTATTTCTCCTCTATACACACTCAGACTCCCATTATAGTCTGCTATTTTGGGCCACAGAGGACAAATATTTTGGACAAAAACTCCTGATGACTCGTCTATTTCAGGTTAGGAAGAATGGGTAGAAATAACATTTGAGTCATGTGTCACCTTGCCAATGCACAGCATCGATTATCATTTCAGAATGAGACGGCAACGCATCCACTAGCCTTGGCTGAAGTCAAGTCAAAACTCCTCATGGCTCGATCTCAAATCCAGTTCCACCGCAAGGTCACATCATCAAATAATAATTTAAGAAAAACGGTAGCCAGTTAGGTTTCTTCGTGATGCGCCTATCAGAAATAGGCATCCATGAAAGCAGCTCCTCAGTATCAGAAATAGCAAACATGACAGGAGGCCAAATCGTTACAAGGATTTAGAAAACGGAATCAGGAATGAACGATCCAAGCGGTTGCTATATGTACTAACTACTAGTGCATTACAGTACTGCTTAATTCAACTTTGAAAGAGTTTGACAGTTAGATGCATAGCATTAGCATAGTAGAAGACTGACTATATGAACAGAAGATATACGGTGCGGCATGCATGGTGATGGTGATTATATATAGCGAGTGGTGACAGTAGTACATACGCAAACTAAACGCCGCCCACCATGGTGGCGAAGAACTCGATCTCATCTCCATCATTAAGATCAAGCTCCGTCGGTGTGTTGGTGCCGCGAAGGCGGATGGAGCCATCGAAAATGAAGGTCCCGGAGCCGTAGGTCACGTCAGCTTCCGCCTTCTTGTAATAGGCATCCATGAGGCCTTGCAGTTTGCCGCTCATCCTCATGGTGTGGAAGGCCCTGCGACCTTCCAGATCCAGCACCTTGAGCGTGATCAAGGGATCAGGCTCCATCTTGACTCTCCGTCCCTGCCTACTGGTCCTGTCCTCCTCTTTTTCTCCGGAAGGTGGCGGTGGCGACATACTCCAAAATGCAGTACTAGCTTGCAAATTGCAACCCCAGTGAAAGTTTCAGAGAAGCTCCCTTCCGCTCACCAGACCACACCTTCAAAAATGCAGTCACAGCACACAAGAAAAATTATGAACACACACAAATGATCCATGAACAAAGGAAACGTTTGACGGAAAGTAACATCAATAGCATTGTCGACCATTCATTGGCTTTGCTAATTAATTACTCAATAAAAGCATGCTACAAATGATTGTTAAATGATAAGCACTTGTGCATTCAAACAGTGAGACTGCTGAACGAGTACTTGAAAGGTACAGTGCTGAAAAATGCAACTTTTGTCTATCTTTTTTTTTGTTTGTGAACAACTTTTGTCTGTCTTCGATGAAATTGAATTGAAGAAGCTTAAATACAAAACAATGCAGAAGCAGACCAACTGGGAAATTATAAAGGCCAACTAAACTAACGATCCAATGTCTTTCAGGCTAATTAAAGGCCGATGGCTTTGCTAATTACTCAACAAAAGCATACAGTACTACAAATGATAGAGACTGACGGATCAATCAGTACTTGAAAGGAACGTACGTACTGAAAAATGCGACTTTTTTGCCCCAGTCTTTAATTCAAAAAAGAAAAAAAGAAAAATGCGACTTTTGTCTATGTCTTTTGATCAAACTGAACGAAGTAGCTTAAATATAATTGCTTAATGCGGAAGCAGACCTTTCTCAAAAAATAAAAATAAAAATAAAAATGCGGAAGCAGACCAAGTGGGAAAGGGAAACTAAACTACTGTACAAACCCAACCCAAGGTCTTTCAGGCTTATGCGGTCATCTGCTCAACACAGCGAGCCCCAGCTGTGGCACCAATGCAGAGGCACCGGCCTTCCTGGACCGCGGCGGCCGGCATGGCATGCGCCGCCGCGTGACCGGCCCCAGATCGAGCCGCCACCCCACTCCCAAGAATGAGATCCCAACCGGCCTACCCACACAACGACGACCGTCTCCGCCTCCGTTCGCCCGGCCCAGAAGCAACACAAGGTAGAAGAAAAGAGGAACAAGGATGGCACTGAATGATGGATGGAAATGGAATGGAAGGCACGCGCACCTGCACCTGGAACGGAGAATCGGCCACGAAACGGAATAGGGAGCAGCAGACGGCGCCGCCCCGTTCTTTATCCGTCTCCGTCTGTTTGACGAGGGGAGCGGAGCGGGCCCACCCAATAACCCAATTGGAGGCAGTGGGCTGGGCAACACGGAACGGAACGGTCGTCGATCCAATCGGCCCAGGGGGTTCGATGCACCGAAGAAGCCGAGACCCTTTTTTTTTTTTTTTGATCCCGAGAAGCCGAGACCTGACTAGCTGGCCAGCTGTTGTGCACGAATAGTGTTGCTGTTTCCTTGTTCACGCAACTCATCGACACGTAGCCTTCCACCCGTGAAATGAGATGCTTGCGCAATATACTTGGACGTGTAATTCTCGTGCAATTTCAGTCCTGGCCTATGAAGAAGGGCATAAGATGGTATGTTTTCTTTATATATATTATAAGCGATGAGGACTATTGTTGTTTCTTTGAAACTGATGAGAACTATTATTGTTGACACTCACTCTTGTCTCCTCGCGGTGGACATATCACTCTGGTTCCCGTTCAACCTGCCCTGAGCCACGTGCCCAACAATTTGAAGATGATAGGGACATGGGCGTGGTGGGCACGAACCACGTCTACTCGCTCGGATCTGCAATGCACAAAAGTTGTTGCTCATCATATGTTTTTGTCATCCAGTCTGAAACAACATTGTCGCAAAACCTGCTACCAAACTACTGAACATTACACTTGAACTGCAAAACTAGCTAGAAATCTATATGAACATGATGGCATTGCTGATGGTGAGCCATATATTACTTGGATGATCTGTACTGCTAGAATTCACCAATATCACCATCTATTGTTAATTGATCCAGTCAATAGTTGAGAGAAGGAATTAATGGCCATTTGTACTATTGTGCCATCATCGACAGTCACTTGTATAGTTTCTTGCTCCTTCGGATAAAAGAGAAGCAAACAGTTAAATATAACTGAAACTTTTTGTACTGGATACAACTGGAGACAATCATATATGTTTTGTGTTGTCGCATACCTTTGAACATTTTTGTTTTTTCTCATCACGGATCCTACAACTCATCACACGCCTTTGAACTTTTCTCATTTGTGTTGCCTCTTGTTTTTTTAAAACTTCCGCTTCTTGCTAAGCAATTTTTTTTTTGCGCTTCGAGTTTTCTGTTTCCGCCTCCTGTTTCTTCGGGCTTGCTGTACTCAACAGTTTAGGGTGGAGTAACGGTGGGAGTGATGACAGAGATTCATAGGGCTTGCAACACCATGGAGTTTGCCTTCTACTGACCATGTCAAATGCGTTGTTTACTAAAAAGGTGCATTTTAGATGGCTGGCATCTCGATGTGCCAAATGGAGAAATTTACGACTCATATCTTTATAGCGAAGTATATCATCTAATTTTGGATTTTCTCTTATGTTTTGGCCTTGGTTGTCCTGTACTGTTTCACCGTGTGCTTTCCGTTTCCATCCCTTGAGTACATATTGTGTAGGAAGTGTTGTGATATTCATCAAATCATGGACTTTCAGAGCACGATCACAAAGTATTCCAATTCTATTGAACTGGCCATAGCTGCATGTACTAGTTTGCTTTGAAGGATCACCGATAACTTTATACTACTTCTCAAAAGTAAAATTTTCATATAAGACTCCCAATTGCTAGAAGATACTCATTTTGGCGTTCTAATGCCGTAGTGTATGCTACCATTGACCTCTTATAGTAACCTTGAAAAGCTTAAAAAACAAAGCTTTTTCCTTATGTGCCATTATAAAAGATGCACCAAGCCCTTATGCCACTGAAAACGTGGTTCCGTCATGTGTGACCAACACCATCTTTGTTTTGCCCTCGTGTCATTTCGTCCGCTTTCTGTTTGGTTTTGACCGTTTAGGTACCCTGACAGGTGGGACCGGTCAGATAAAATGTATTTCATGCCCTTTGCTCTTTGCTTTGTACGTGGGAAGGCTTTAACCTCTTGTCTCTGCGCGGTGGGGCCAAGCCTGGCACCTTCTTCCTCCTTCCACCATCGGCCTCGCGTCTCCTCCCTTGCCGCACGCCCTGCCCCAAGCCGCACATCATGCCACCGGCCGTGCGCCACGCCGTCGACCGCGCGTCCTGCCCCAGCCGCGTTACACGCTGCTGGCATCGCGTCCTGCCGAGATCTGGGATGGGACTTGCCGCCGTGCCGCTGCTGCTTGTGGAAAACCTCGGCGACGACGGAGGGGAGGAGGACCGGATGGCCGCAGCGAGCGCCACACTCCACCCCTGCACGGCCGCGCGGGCCTTTCCCGGTGCCGGCGTCACGACCGCCGTCCGTCTCCCTCACCAGAGAGAGACAAAGGGAAGGCGAGCCCCCATCCGCACGACGCCATCCGTCTCCCCCCGCGCGCATGGACGAAGCGGCGCACACCCTGACGCGGACGCGGCAGAGCTGGCTTCGTGGCCCGGCATTGGTGAGGCCAAGGCCATCCCTCTCCCTTGCGCTCGCCCGCCCGCCCGCGCCTAGCTGCTGTCGAGGTGTGGCCACGGCCATGGCCGTCGCCGCGCCGGACGACGAGCAGCGAGGACACCCTACCAACGCCGGAGGTCGCCTCGTCCCACCCCACGACACCGCGGGGAGGTCCGGCAGCGTTGAGGAAGGCCGAGGGGCGCGGCACGCTGACATCGCGCGCGCCCTCCGCCTCGCCACGGTCGCCGACGACCGCCACCGCCGCACGCGCCCTCTGCCGCGTGCGCGCTCCGCCTGGCCACGACCAACGACGCAGAGCGTCCTCTGCCGCGTGTGCGTGCTCCGCCGCGACGCGGCCGCCGACGCAGAGCTCGCGCTCCACCCCTGACGCGGCCACCGACGCCGAGCTCGCGCTCCGCACCAACACGCAGCCCGACGCCGAGCCCCTGCTCCGCCACGACGCGGTTGTTCTGCCTCGGAGGAGGAGCAGTTCGGTGGCGGGCCTATGGCGCTCGCGCTCACGCCCGCCGCGACGCGCGGGCGAGGCAGAGAGGCTGTGCCCGCAAGGCTGAGCAGCAGCTCGCCCACGGCCTCTGTGGCCCTCGTTGGCGAGGTCGAGGTCGCGGCCTTTGTGGTGGTGGGGTCGATGGCGGAGCGCGTAGGCTGCGGGCGTCGAGCGCGCCTACGCGTCTGGACAGCGGATAAGGCTGTCTCCAACAGAGACACCCATCCCGAATATCGGCGATCTACAGTGTAAAGACAACCCACCCAAATTTCTCGTTCTCCAACAGAGAAGCCCCAAATCCTGCAGCCACCAGCCACCGCCACATTTGCCGCCCGGCGGTGCTCCACTGCTCCAAGAAGCACCACCACACCACCACCGCCACGAGCTAGCGGACGGCGGCGATGAACAACGGCGTCGACGGCGGGAGGAGCAGCAATCGGCTCCGGGACCGCCTGGTCCGGATGTTCCGCTCGGCTCGCTGCTCCGTCCACCTGCAACACCACCGTCGGTGCGTCCTCCTGCGCCTCCTCGTCTCCCGCCGGAGGCGGCACGGGAGCCGCGTCCACGGCCAAGTCTCCACCACCGCTGCTCCCCGCGGCGGCATCCGCGTGCTCCTCCAGCCGCGCGCTGCTGGCCGCTGATGGCGCCGGGGACAGGGACTCGTTCCTCGCGTCGTCCATGGTCTCCTCATCCTCACCCGTGCCCCCCGCGAGGGAGGAGGCCATGCCAGCGAAGCCGTTGCCGCAATAGAGCGCGCCGCGGATCTTGCCGTCGGAGCTCGCTGCCGCGCCGATGGAGCTCGATGTCGCTCGGAGGCGATCTGCGACTGCTCCCGTCTACAGTCTCGGCGCGGGCTCCCCTGTCCCGGCGCGGGCTCCGGCGGCACTCCCGGCACGAGCTGCATCGGCAGCTCCGCCGCGGGCAAGCTCCTCCTCCTGTCCGTTGCGGGCTCCGCCATGGCCACCACCGTCGTCACCTCCGCGTCCGCTGCTTGGCCTGGACCAGATCCGCTGCCCCGTGGCCCTCGCCCGCCTTCGAGCTGGAGGTCGCCGCCTCGTCCGTCCAGGACCGTGAGGACATCCTCGTCGTCGTCTCCGGACTCCGGCCTCCTCTCCGGCTTCGGCTGTGAGGCCCTCACCGCCGCGTTTGGGTTGAGGAGAGAGACGACCGATATATCGGTTCCCTCTCTCCTCCTCTCCCAAAATCGGTGCTCCTTTGGCTCCTCCGTTGGAGGCGTTTTTTTTAACTGTGCACGAGCTATTTTTCGTTTGGGTTGCCCTTTACGTTGGCTGTTGGAGACAGCCTAAGGAAAGAATGTTGGAGGAAGGGGATAGAAGTGGGGCCCGCAGCCATTGTGTTTATATCTGAGGGCATTTTAGACTTTTTCCGTGTCAGTTTGATACCGTAAGATCCAAAAGTAGACGGAATGACGTGGAGGGCAAAACAAAAATGATGTTATTTACACAGTTCGAAACTAACTTTTCAGTGATATGACAACTTTGTGCATCTTTTATAATGGCATATAGGGACAAGCCGGGTGGTGTGTACAACTTGCGAGCTTGGATTAACATAGGTGTCCTTATTTTGATTTTAGCCTTTTTTTGTTCAAAGTCAGATTGCAGTTTGTTCTTTGTTTTATATTCCACGATCATCAGTTCTTCAAATTCATATACGTTCTCCTGTTGCGCAAGCCAAGGAGGAAAACTGACAAAGAAGTCGTGCCATCATGCATCAACTTCCTTTTACATGCATATATTGGTTTTTAATCCGTACTTTATTCCATTTCCCAATTTCCAGTATAAATATTTAATAAATATAGGAATCTATACTTTTAGCTTTTGATCAGTTACGTTTTGTAATCGAATTCCGTGTCGCGATAGACAAGAGCTTCAGCTTCTGGACCTAATACGTTTTGGAATGAGGAATCGAATTGCGTATCGTGCTACACATGAGCTATTTTAACTCGTCTGATATATATATATATATATATATATATATATATATAAGCCCGAGTAGAAGAAACTACATTTTCCGAGTAGTTAGAGGGGGAGGCAGGCCAAAAAATAGATGATGAAAAATTTTGTGTCTTTACTATTAAAAGGTATAAATATAAATATAGACATAGATATAAATATAAATATAGATATAAATATAAATATAAATTTATTTTATAACTAATCTAATAATATTTATTTGATATCATTACTATTTATATTTTTTTATCTATAAGTGGTCAAACTTATAATGTACTAGGGACTGTGGAAGCATATTACTATCATATTGTCTTTCCACAACGTATCTTGACTGGAAGGCTTTTAGATATGGAACCCATTCTTTGTTAATGCAACCTTAAAGACATGGAATCTCTCTTTTTTTTTTTTTTGCGGCCATGAATTGCATTTTTTTCATAAAAAGACTGATCCTAATCCGGATTAGGGCAGATTTCTTAAAGACCCCTGTCGGAATCTCTGGGACACGAAACGAAACGTTTGGATGACTGTACGGAGTAGCTTGGTTTGGTCTTGGGTTACATGAAAAGAAGCACATCCGTCTTCCGGACGGTTCCACCGAGCACGAGCCGCGGAGCAGGCCAACCTTGTCTCCGAGCCTGCCAACGAGTCCACAACACACTGTGCCAAGCGAGCGGCTGCATCTTGGCGCGGCGACTCCGGCAGCGCGGCCCACCTGAGGCGAGCGCTGCTGCTTCGGCTGCGAGGCGAGCGGCGACTCTGGCGGCGCGGCGCAAGTGAGGCGAGTCGGCTGCGTTGCATTGCATTTCGGCCATCGTCCTCGATCCGTTGCTCATCCTCATGCCTGTGCCATCCTTTCAGATCCAGCGGCGTCAGGCGCACTGTAGGACGCGCACGGCGGGATTTGGAGGCCGAGGTTCCAGGGGGCAGGAGCAGGAGCGGATCCTGAAGCTGACAAGTGTACGAGTGCCGCACGACGAATCGGCGGTTATCCCAAGGTACGATATGCCCCCCTTCCATCCCTAACTCCTGTCCAAGGCACTCTGCGGAGGGAGACGGCACTCACTCCCTTCTCTTCTTGTGTAGATTGGCTGGCCGGCCGTTGTTATCCTCACTCCCTTCCCCTCTTCCTTAGATTGTCGCCGGGCCTCTATTTATATCATGGGGGATCAGGTCCGTCACCTCTTTCTCTGATGGCTTACCTAGTCCTTATCTGATGTTCTGCGTTTTTTTTTTCTTGTTAACAACAACCTCAATAAATATATTCAGGAGGTCCGCAGGTCAATTGTGCGTATATCTTTTAATTGGAATCCGAGGTCGAAGGAAAAACGGGTTATGGTTATTGCCGGTACTATCCTTTCAATCAGCGGTGATGGGGCTGTCATAGCAGCAGATTCCACATTTTTTTAGGAGCTGCCGAGAAGAAAATTTGAAGTGAACTTCCCAAGTGCCACAGGATATGAAGCCTCACAAAAACTTGATGTTATTCGTAACCCAAAAAAATCTGATGTCCTAGGTCCGTATGAATATGCAGAAGGTTTCTATATATTTACTGCTAAGCCAAGGGAGGAAGGCTACATAAAAGCGGTCAGGTTTGAGACTGAGCCTGTTAAAGCTGGCGATCCTGTTTATCCATTTGTTTTCCCTAGAGAAGCGCGTATTACACCAACCTTTTATTGCACAGGTTCAGTAATGTAAGATCTCTCATATATTATAACATTATGTAATATTGTCATTTAAATAAAATTAATAGTGTTTTCTTCTCCAATAAACAGAGGTGTTTGTCAACCAGTTCTATCTTATGATTGCGCTATGCATGAGTATGGTTACTTAGGATCACCATTGTTCAATGAGTCTGGTGATCTTGTGGGGATAACATATCTTGATAAGGGACAATTGCAAGCATGGATTGTTTGGCAGCTACAAGATACTTTTAAACATTATTATGGAAGGTAATATCTGTCTCATATTTGAGTAAACTGAAAGAATAATCTAATCTGAAGTATCATATATTATTTTTTCTTATTATTTGATAAAACCATTCAAAAATGAAATATTTACAATCGCATGCTTCAAAAAATTGGTCATTGCATATTACATCTTAACATGTGTGTAGACACTTAGTCACTTTGTCCAAATGAATAGATTACTTTTATTCTTGATTTGAATAAATTGGCTTCAATTATCTAACCTTTTTTGTTTGGTATATGTGTAGTATTGTATTTGTTTCCAATGGAAAAGAAGCTGCTGCAGCTGCTGCAGGGGGAGAAGCTGCTGCAGGGGGAAAAGCTGCCGCAACTGCTGCAGGGGGAGAAGCTCAAGTGGAAGCTGAAGAAACCTGCAGGGGCAAAAGCTCGAGTGGAAGAATAAATCATCTAGAAGCAGGTTGTGAGTGCATGATTATTATAAATGCAAATACATCTTCCATATTTGAGAAAATCCAGTGTGTTATTAAAAAAATAATATGCTTGCTGATAGCTGTTTTTTATTTCAAGGGCTGACTATTGGTGGGAGATAGCCTGAGCAGTAGCATATGCAAGGAAATAGCGTGAGCAGCAGCATATGCAAGATGTCAGTCATCTCAAGAAGTCTCAGGCAGCTGCAATTGTGGAGTTGAGTTGTGGCCTAGTGTACGTGTTGATTTAGGTTTTATTGTTGAACTATTATGTGACCTTTTACGAACCATTTATCCTGCTAAGGTGTTGGCTGCTATGAGGTTTTAATGTGATGCGATCTGTTGAACTCTTTCCACATTCATGAGTGTTAAACAATTTCTATTAGGGTTTTATCATTGTGTTTTTGTGGGAGTTGTCTATATAATATCTGGAAATGTATAGCCATATGTCCACATTTCTTTAAATTTCTAGTAAGCTGAGCGGTGTGCCGGGTTGCTGCTGTGTTTGGGAGTAGGATAATTGTCTATTTGATGAATATTTGTAGAAGTTGATGGGTTCCAGGAATGTTGTATCATGTGGAAATATGATCACTGGCTGCTTCGGCCATTGGGCATGCACTGATGCTCTATTTACGAGAGACAAATAGAGGTCACCAAAGAAGCGTCACAGTGAAGTTGACATCAGAGGACCCTGTCGCAGAGAGGCAAGCAGGGGAGGAGAAACTCGTCTTATGATGCTCTGCATTCCAACTTCAATTGGAGATCATGGAAGAAATGCACAGGAATTTTAAATCTTAAACTCCTATAAAATTAATGTCCACTGGTCTAATTCTCTAGCATCTCTTTGAGCCACATCATTCGGCCATCAAAATGCACTTTACCTCAAATCTGAAAAGAGTGATTAGGAACTACTCCAAACGTTGTCACCCACTCATGCTCCGGACGTTCCCCTTCACAAGCAATTAATAAATAAAAGACCCACTACGTTGCCCACTCATCACAAGCAATTAAGGAACTCCCACTAGCGTTGCATCATAGGACACTGTGCAATCGTTCATGACCAAGCCCTTTATAAGCTACTCAAGGAAAAAAAACAAGCAAGGTTCCTAAAACAATTCCATTCGCCTGTTGATCTTGCCCATTTTATTAGGTGTCGTTGTCCTGACATTCTTAATCCTGAGTATCGTGCCAGGTTGTCAGCCGTCTCCATCCACTGGCTTTGACGGGATCACCAGCAACCAGCAGCAACGGTGCGTGCCAGGTGTCGTCTGACTTGCTCTATGCCTCTGTCACACTCACGGTTGTTCCAAGAATCATGTATATTAAATTTTAGTAGATGGATGCTTGAGTAGCTAATTGTATCAATGAAAGATCAGTCTATTGTTTCCATAGGAAGTCCAAGTAGCTTCCCGCGGGGGCATCTCCTAGTCAATCAGAAAGGACAGACTTGCTCATTTTTTATTTAAAGACGAGAACATGTGGCCAAGACCGGTGCACAGCGTATCACAGTAGCAAAAATATTTTAAAAATCAATGTCATTTTCGGTCTGTTGTGGCACAGCTTTATCTGATGATATTTCATCAAATTTTTTTAAGTAGCAGTTCATGAGAGTCACTTTGGCCCCGTAGACCAGCCTCTATGGTTCTTCCCACCATTTCCTGGACCTTTATGAGCAGCTTGAGGAAAAGCAGTCTCTAGCCTGATGGTCGGAAGGAGGGCATGCGATGCAATTAAAGCATCGACCTGCGGTATGCTGCCGGATCCGCTGCTTCCCCCTGCCACGAGTATGGTGACAAATTACAGCTAGCTACAGCAGCATTCAACTCAGAGGTAGGGCTAGCTGCACTGCAGAGGATGGAGCAGCAAGCAAGACATACATGACTGTACGCCCCTGCGGGGGGAGCCTCTCAGCATTTATTTACCACAGATCAGTAGCATGGAGACTGCTGTAAAGACTGCTTTGCCGAAACTAGCAAGGAAAGGAGCACTGGGTGATTTACTGCTCTCGGGTCTCGGCCGGCTCATAACTCAGCCCCCGGGCGCTGCTCCCTTTCATCTCAGCTCACTTCCCATTATATTTATATTTATATTTCCTCAGCCCCCGTTCCTCTCTTCCTTCGTTTGCATGCTTGGGTTGCTGCTGGCTTCTGGACGGAGTGTGTGGTGCTGAAGAACAAGTGAAGTGAAGTGAAGTGAAGAAGCACGCTGCGGATCGGACAAAGGTATATACCATCCAGTACCAGTAGCTAGCTAGGTTACGTGTATTGCAGTGCAGCCGGGGCAGACGACGATGCACTTTTACTTGGTCGTGCAGCCTGGCTGCTTCGTTTTGGGGTCCATGGCAGTGGGCGGCTGGGCGCAGGCCGCCGCGCGGTGCAGGAGCAGCTTGCTGGGTGGCCGCCGCCACCAGAGCAGCAGCCAGCTGCAGAAACTGCATCAGCGCCGGCGTGTCCGTGCTTTCACCTCCAGTTTGCAGCATTCTGCTCTCGTCCTCTTCCTTCTGCCTAGGCGCTCTGCTTTCTCCGTTTGTTTTCCTCCCTTTTCAGTCGCACCACCTCCTTGCGGCGCCGTTGCCCTTTGGTGGGATAAGCGAATAAGCCGCGTCGACCCGCTTCCTTCTATCTCGCGGGGCTTGCGGCGCGGGTTCAGGTGGAATTGCGGCGCGCGCGAGTAGCCCAGCGGGTTAGCTGCATTGGAACAGCCATCGCTTAATTTTGTAAACTAAACCTGAGAAATGCATGGATTAGGCTTAGTCCAACGTCCAATTGGACTTTGGCACTTGGATTTCATTGGATTTGAACTCAGTTGGATGAGGACATCCATTCCCTGCACATCCCATAGCTCTGGGTTTTGTTGGATATAAAGAAAAAAGTTAGATAATCCAAAAAAAATATATAGTATTGGACTTCAAGCTCGCACAGTACTAAATCACCAGTGTCATGCCGAGGCGCTCCGCTGTCTCGAGTTCTCGACGCTGCTGGCGCCCAGTCGAAGCAGTGCAGCAGCTGCGCGAGCCAGAGGTGGACGATGGCGAGGGCCAGCGTCTTGCCGGGGCACACCGCACACGCGCCGCTCGGCCTCGAATGATGCGAGC
Organism: Bothriochloa decipiens; assembly: GCA_023333625.1. Classification (NCBI taxonomy): domain Eukaryota; kingdom Viridiplantae; phylum Streptophyta; class Magnoliopsida; order Poales; family Poaceae; genus Bothriochloa; species Bothriochloa decipiens. The sequence continues at coordinate 48,524,152 of CM041637.1, read as the reverse complement.
CAGAGGTCTCCAGCCAGCATGCCAGCAAGCTCACATACTCCTCTGAACGATTTGGACTCCGGCCAGACCGCAGGGTCAGCATGGCCATGGTGCCGCCCAGAAACCAGTGGCCGCCGACCGTCGCGTCTTTTGCGGAGAATCGCTTGCGAAGCATACCCTTCACAACGCACTGAGGTAGGGCAGGCGGGCCACAATGGTGTCGGACACGGCGCAGCCGCAGCCCACGTCGGCGTCCAGCTCCGCCCACACATTGGACTTGAGGTCCGATCCGGGTGCAGCACCTTCTGCCGTCGTGGCTTAGCGAGCTCTGCTCTGTGCGGGCGTTTGCAGCGTCTTGGATGTATTCGATGGATTTGGATTTAGGAGGAGGATTGGATATCTGTACCAATTATTAGGATTGGACTGGATTGGAGTGATGATTTTAATTGAATTTCAGTCGGATTCTGGTGACTGGATTTGGATGTCTATCCATTCTCATGTCTACTCCAAACACGAGAAAACCCACCTCCGTCCAAAGAGATTAGAAGATACTTGTTTTTTTTTTTTAAAAAAAAAGAACGATCATGTTAATTATAGAAGCACTGAACATATGTAATAAAAGAAAAAGCCAGAATGAACACCGATACATTAGGCATGTAAATTAAATCAGCCAAGTCATATAAAATGTTATCTATTTTTTTATTATTTTATATGCAATTTGCCATGGAAAATACAAATTAGTAGACTGTGAGGCATGTTGAATTGTTGACATGGACAAGAAAATACTTATGTATTTTGCTAACGTGGCCATTACAATTGCAAGTATTGCCCCGTGGTTTTTGCTCAAAAACATTTTGCACACGGGGAAACATGGCTAGTGGGATTTAGGATTTATAAGAGTTATTAGTGACAAGGTACCTTTGTTCAACTGTAGGGTGTCCTGTTCCTGCCTACTTCTAAGTCTTATCTGAAAGGGAGTTACACAATCTAACTGTGTTGTATATATACACTTGAGCCTCTTGGACATTTCTTTTGCAACTTCAATAATTAACATGATTGTTCACTTTATCCATATATACACATTCTATATATAGGGTGTCATTTAGTTTTTTTCCTATATAAATAGCTGTACTAATTTGGCAGTTAACTAGTATATGAAAGGTAAACTTGTTAATTTAGTTTCATAGCTAATGCAGTAGGGTTTGAAGCATAATCAATGTACAGTAGGTTTTAAGACTTTTATAGTCTATATAGACATCAATTTATCAGTGCTAAGTTATTGAATCCAGAACTCATAATTGAGTCTCAAAAAAAGTTAAATGAAGTTGGCTTAATCAATGTCTAATAGTCAGTCAAATGGTACAGAAATGTTTATTGGATTTTTATTGGCAAAATCATAGGAATTTGCTTGGCGAATAACCAAAAAAAAATCTAATGCCAGTTGCATCAAGAAGAGAGAGGCCGGGGAGGCGCTGAAACATGGAAAGTGGCCACACGGAAGCTGCTTCCATGGCAGCAACAGCTGCCGCCAGTGGTGATCTTGGTATGTTCTGTTCAAATACCCAGCCCAACTGAGCAATATTCTCGATCCTAGACTGTGGATAGCTTCTTAACACTGATGCCACATTTCCCAAAAGAAAACATTGACGTGATATTTTCTTCGCTCATATGTAGATCATTTCGCATTCCGCTTCAATGACGGCATCTCAGTAAAGGAACACAATAAACTGGTGAAATCAGTAGAACCGCATCGTGCAAGTGTGGGGAGGATCATTTTAGCGGATAAGAGGACAAAAGAAGTTATTCAAACCGGCACTGCTTTTCTTGTGTACAAGGGTGATGAGCGGAGTTTGTTTCTCACCTGTAGCCATAACTTTGAAGAAAGACTACGTGGAGAGGTGATTAGGCTGCTACCTACAGCTACTGGAGATAAAGTTAAAGATTACCCAATTGAGCATATCGTTTACCGACATGAGAGCCGTGATATTTTATTGTTTACGGTTAAGGACCTGCTGCCTCGACGCCAATGTTTGGAGTTGTCTACTGATGAAGTGAAGCCAAAAGACAAGATTGTACTACTTGGGTTTTCCGGTGCACGTCTACTGATCAACAATAAAGAGCTACATCTACCAGCACCGGTCGTGGCACATTCAATTCTTCCTGGTGTAGTTTGGTAAGTATACATGCATATCAAATTAAGGATCATTTAAATGTCTGTTTCTACTTTTGTCTCATGTGTTTTTTTAATGAAAATCGCCATTGTTTCTTTCTCATATACAGTACAAAATATGAAAGTGAAGCCGATCAGCATCATGAGGAGATATACTATAGTTGTTGTCAGGCCATACATGGTCATTCAGGATCTCCCGTCTTTAAAAATGGTAAAGTTGTTGCAGTTCATATAGCCACTGATAGAACTTGTAGAGACGGTGCATCAACAACCAACACAGTCAAGCATTGCCTAAGGGGACACCTTGAACTGGGGAACTGTAAGTTATATTTAACTTTCGTGATTGTGAACGTGTTCTTATTATGCAACTACATTTTCTATTTTGCTTTATTACAAAATTTTGGCATTCCATAAATATGTGCGACCCCCATGTGAGTTGTAACTTGTAAGCAAATATGTGTGCATCATAAGAGTAGTGCTGCTTATTAGTATATATATTCTATATTGATTGGAAATAGTTATATTACATAATGAGCCTTTTTTATCTGCACATATTGCACATACAATAATGCGATATATATACATCTATTTGTCTTCTGTTACAATTTCTTAGTATATCACACAAGTCCTATATTTTTTAAGATGTTTAGAGGTTTACAGTTTTATTTTTCAAATATATCATATGCAAGGTTAACCTTTTTATGTTCAACTTTTTTAGGATAACGAGGCTACAATTGATAAGTTGCTTGAAGATTTCTATAAAAAAAAGTGCCCATGTGCCTTATGGTACGTTGAATTGTTGTTTAAACATTGGTCCTTCAATCTTTATTGCTTATCCATCATTTATATCTCATTATTATCCAAATGCAATATATATATTTTCACAGCTGAGCTTCAACCTGTCAAGAAGAAGAGTAAAGGGAAGGCAAGAAGCTAAGAGGCTAATGAAGAATTTGGCTAACTAAAGAATGTTATGTCCTTGATCCGTCAGAGGGATGAATGATCGATGTAGCTAGAAGTTGATTAAGACTTGTAGAACTGTTGTTTATTTGTATTTCTTTGTGGGTTGTTACATTAGGCTATGGGTAGTATTTGTGTGGATTAAAATGCTGACTCTTGATTGGCATGATAACGAACTAAAACCCATGCTTTTAATCAATGGCACATGACCACATGTGAGCTCAACAATTTGACAAAACTGAGTTTGGATTTTCCATGATACTGATGACATGCATCTTTCTCTCTTGAGGGTGTTTCTAAAGTTTTTTTAGATTTCGATTAAAAAAAGTGAACCCAACTTTTCCTAGAAGCATGATTAGAGATATTTATGTGTGGATTATTAGAAGCGGGATTATAATGATAATTCTAAACCACTATGAAGGCATCGACCTCCGATCGACCACGTCCTAGCAGATACCTGATATGCCTGCCACTTCCTGATCAAATAATTAGTAGGGATAGGGCTGCTTCAGCTTCGGCTTCGGCTTCGCAGTGTTCACTACCTTGCAGCCTCTTGTGGACAAAGGTACTGGCAAGATGTGTCTGCTTGGAACATCGGCGTACGTGCCGCCTGCCGGTCTACTTACCCTTGTGCGGTCTAACATCCCAGCCGGCCGATGTACCTCCTCAGTGCCCTAGCTAAATGCCCCCAACGCAAAAGAGGTGTTGTGTTGGAAAGCTAAATGCCCTAGCCTTGACGACAGGCAAATGCAAGGTTAATTGTAAAGGTAGGGCTGGGCCATCTCAATCTGGCGGTGCGGGGATGTCCTGCTCAATGGTGGGCGCGGGCCGCCGGGCCGTCTCTGCTCTGGGACGTGCGCGGCGCCGCTCAGCTCAGGTCTGCCTCCAGATTTCCAGCAGGCCAAAGGGATTTCGGCGTGCGAGCTGAGGTCAGCGATGTCGACCCGACGTGACCAATCGCCCGATGCCCTAGCTATAGCCTATAGCTAGCTGCACGATATGATGATGATGCCAGGGAAGGGTGCGTGCCGGCTTTGGGGGAGCCTGTCATACCGCCCTCGGGGTCAACGCAACTTTTCAAGCGCAGTGAGGAGCTAGCAGCCTCTGATCGTAGCAGCTGGTGGAACTCTACTCACCAAGGTCACGCTGTCTGCAATTCGTATTCATGTCTCCATTGCAACTTGCCTCTCGATCGGACGACGCCGTGCCTTCCTTTGGGCAGGAACGGAGTGCCTTCCGTTCCGTTGGGGGTGGCCGTTGCAAGATGGATTTTTTTTTTTTTGAGTGGATGCAAGATTGATCAATGCTCTTCGGATGCGTAAGACTTCGGCAATGCTTGTGTTCCTTTCGCAAAAAAAAAAAGGTAATGCTTGTGTTCGTACGTCGTAAGTATCGGACAGCTCGCACAGCGGCCCGGCCCATCTCCACTGTCCACACGGCCGGGTTTTCAGAGCATGCATGGACAAGTCAGGAATTTTTTTTATTAATAAATTTATTTTTTAAAAAAATTACAAAACTAGTCTCCGTTTTCAAAAAATTGCAGGAGTAGGCCACCAGTCGCCCGTTGGAAGGGCGAAGATGGGCCTTGTCGCCCGACTGGCGGGCTAACTGGGCCATGTCGCCCGACCAGCGGGCGACTTGGCTGGGCACGTGGCATGGCGGGTCCCACGTCGCCCGGCCGATGGGCGACATGGCCCATGTCGCCCGACCAGTGGGCGACTTGACCGTGCACGTGGCATGGCGGGCCCCACGTCGCCCGGCCGATGGGCGACGTGGCCCATGTCGCCCGGCCAGTGGGCGACAGGGCCCATGTCGCTCGGCCAGTGGGCGACTGGGCCCACGTCGCCCGTCCAGTGGGCGACTTGGCCGCCGCTATATATAACGCGGCCGGCCGCGGCCGGCCGCTGCCGGCTGGGAGAACAGAACAGAAGGAGAGGAGAGGAGAGGAGAAGAGGAGAGGAGAGGAGAGGAGAGAAGAGAAGAGAAGAGAAGAAGAAGAAGAAGAAGAAGAAGAAGAAGAGGAAGAAGGAGAAGAGAGGAAGAGGAAAATTTTCGGTAAGTAAAAAAATAATTTTATATATAATTATTTAATGTGTGTTATATTAATTGTTAGATAATATTATATTTCTGTTAAGCGATT
>CM041637.1:48498028-48518893 GCA_023333625.1 Bothriochloa decipiens | reverse complement strand
GTAGTATTACTTATATTTTTATTTTATATATATTGTTAAATTAAATAGTTATAGTTGAAATAATATTAGTAATATATTAGTGAAAAGCTATTTTAGCTGAAATTTTTAGATTACACAGATGTTGGAGAAGTTAGGATTTCAAATTTATTATGGAGAAGGAGAAATTATTCAAGGTGTACACGGGGTTGATCTGTCAGGATTTGCCTCAGTAACTAGATGGGTGTCTAGGGCAAATGAGAGAACAATTAGTGGTGTGCAGAATTGGTTGATGCGAATATTTGGGCTTGACAGCAACCAACATGACGTTAAGGTCATGGGTATGGTTAGTCGTGCTCGGGAGGGCACTTTTTGGGAGTTAGTACCGCTTAATGCAACATCAACATGGAGAAAATACGTCAACAAAGCTATAGAACGTGGGTGGCCTCTAGTCCTTCTTGCTCAGGCATATACGAAGGAGGTTCATGAGGTACACGTTGTAGAAGAAGAAGGAGGTCCGAGCCATGACAATGACAATGATAATGAGGAAGATAATGAAGAGAGTGATCATCACCTGTCATCTATGGTACCGACGGGTGAAGCGGACGAAGGAGAGCGCATAGAGCATATAGTTGAAGAGATGGCGATGGAAAATATGGAGAATGAGAATATATCTGAAACTGAGTCATCTGAAGATGAGAATGAAATTCCTGTCCCACTGGAATGGAAGAGTAACAGTTCGAAGAATTTGATGATCAACGAAGGAAATTCTGTGCCGTGGGAATATCATGAGAATGAAGTAGTAGAGGGAGGTATGTACAAAGGCAAAGATGAAGTGATGAGTGCCGTGAAGTACTGGTCTCTGTCAATGAAGCGGTCTTTTGTAGTTGTTAAGTCTAACAAGAAAGTATATGATGTTAAATGTGTGTTTTCGGACTGTCCATTTAGGATACATGCTTATGAGCAAAAATGGAGTACAATTTGGAAGTGCTCTATAGTAACAGAACATACATGTGAGTTACAAGAATTAGAGAAGTCCAATACTGCTCTTACATCGAGCTTCATTGCAGAGTACATGTATAATCGAATTGATAATTTAAGGTATGAGCCGAAATCTATAGTGACTACTATAGAGAAAGATTTTAAATACACCATCAGCTATTCGAAGGCGTGGCGAGTGAAACAGAAGGTCATTGAGAAGAGATTCGGTTCGTACGAAGCATCTTATGAGAACCTACCAAGATTGTTAGAAACCATCAGACAAAGAAATATTGGTACATATTATGATATCATGGATGTGTCTGATCCAAAAGAGGCCGAAAAGTTAATACTTCGTCGAGCCTTTTTTGCACTAGGTCAATGTATAATGGCATTTCGTCATTGCAGACCTGTTTTATGCATGGATGGTACATTTCTAACAGGAAAGTATAAAGGTCAGATTCTAACTGCTATTGGTGTTGATGGGAATAATCAAGTACTGCCAGTTGCTTTTGCTTTTGTGGAAAGTGAGAACACAGATAGTTGGTATTGGTTTCTGGAGCGTGTGAAGTTAGCAGTGGTGAGGGCGACCTAATATTTGTGTCATACATGACCGACATGCCGGTTTGTTGAAGGCGATAACGGATATGCAATATGGTTCAGTGGAGCGTGATCTTCCTCCTCGATGGTCGGACATACAATCAAGATGGTGCATGAGGCACTTGGGTGCAAATTTTTTCAGCCATTTCAAAAATAAACACCTTATGAATATGTTTAAGAGGTTGTGCAATCAGAACCAACAAAGAAAATTCAATGCAATGTGGGCACGTCTTGATGAATTAACAACAAAGCAAACAGCAGAGTTAGCGACTCGTACGAATCAAGACCCGAATGATATGTCTGTTCCTCTTTCAGGCCTTCCAACGGATGCCTTGAGGAACGTGGTTCGGAGGTCGGGGTCATCAATCAGGTGCTTCTCAGATTGGATTGAGTACGAGCCAAAGGAGAAGTGGTCATTATTATATGACACAGATGGGGCGAGATTTGGAATAATGACAACAAATTTGGCAGAGGTGTACAATTGGGTCATTCGAGGCATGAGAGGATTACCTCTTATAGCAATCGTAGAGGGTATTTTGCATGAAACATGCAAGTACTTTCGTGAAAGATATATGGTTGCTTTTAATGCGATGTCAGATAATACATTGATTTTTTCAACATTCATGACAAATTACATGAAAAAAAAGGTGGAGAAGGCAAGCTTGCATCGTGCACGTCCTATGGGCACAGCAGAGAATCGCTTTGAAGTTCTGTGTAGGGATCGGGGCCGTCGTGGTGGCAATCGAGAGAGAATTGCACAAGAGTGTGTTATTCGTTATAACTCATGCAGCTGTTCGTGCATGAAACCGAAACTTCTTCACAGGCCGTGCTCACATGTTATAGCAGCTTGTTCACTTACTAATTTGTCCCCGAAGCCGTATGTCTCACATTATTTTACGAAGGAGGTAGTCATGACAACCTGGAATGCAGAGATTTATGGTTTCGCAATATTTGGTAGTTTTACAAACAATCCTGGAAGTAACTACCTGCGGGGGCCTGATAAGGACAAATTAAGACAGAAGCCTGGTCGTCGTAAGACACGGCGCATTAGAAATGATTTGGATGACTCAGAAGTGGGAAGACTGGAGTATCGGTGCACCAAGTGCAATGGCACAGGACATACTTACAAAAAGTGCACGCGTGCAACCACCACAGAGGGAGCTGCAGAAGCAGGACCTTCAGGGAATCCGCAAGACGGTCGGCGCCCTCGTGCACGTCGTGGATTCCGGAATCAAGGCGAAAATGCTCTTTAAAAATAATAGTATGTCTGCTTTTTTTGATTTAGTGTTTCATAGTATTAATTATATTTGTGCATTATTTTTTTACATTATTAAGATATTTTAGGTATGGCGATGGATGAGGGACACTTGAAGTTGTTGGATGCACAGTTGGACCAGCGTCACCGGTCCTACTTGAGTGCTGTGACAGCTGCTGAGCTACCTGTTCTAGGGCCTAGGGTACCTCAGGAGTTGTGGCGGCTGGACGAGCGATGGATACCCAGGTGTGCACAATAACACGTTCACTTATTTGTTTTACTCATACAGACGATTTGGTAATATATATTTATATATAAATGTTATATTTGCTACAGGCTACGAGCAGCTGGTCTACTGCCTCTGTGTAGGCTTGTGCAGGCTAGTGCTGTTGAGGCCCCGGCCGATGCGGTGACACGGTTTAACTTTGACCGTTCCTTACTTGCGGCATTGGTGGACCGCTGGAGGCCTAAGACGCACACGTTCCACTTTCCTTACGGGGAGATGACTCCCACACTCGAGGACGTCTCCTACTTACTTGGTGTCACCACTGCTGGGCAGGCCGTCAGCCGTCCAGACGTGGAGGCCACTTGGCGTGAGGACCTTCTAGTCCGTTTCGAGGGTGTTGTGCGTCGACCAGACGCTCCAGAGTATCAAACTCTTGCTGAAAACCAGCATCACGGGCCTACGAAGACCTGGCTCTTGCAGTTTCAGGTAAATAGATAACACTGTGATATAGTTCATTAACATCAAATATTCATATGTATGTTAAATGAAATTTGAACTTCTGTTTTCTAATTCAGGCCGAGTATATCCACCCTACGGCGGATGAGGCCACTGTGTCGAGGCACTTGGAGGCCTATCTGTTGTGGTTGTTTGGTTGGATAATGTTCACATCGTCGCATGGGAACTCTGTCGCGAAGCACTTGATCCACTTCACGCGCGAGATAGCGGACGCACCGCTCGACGCCGTGCCACAGTATAGTTGGGCGTCCGCTATCTTGGCAGCCACGTACCGAGGTCTTTGTGATGCGTGCACAAAGGCCGACCCGTCAGCTATCCTCTCTGGTTGTCCACTATTACTTCAACTCTGGTCGTACGAGCGGTTTAGTATTGGACGACCAGTCATGGATTTCTCGACTTACGGAGCAGGGTTGTACGGGGAGACGGAGGAGGACGGCCCTACGATGGGTTCGTTGTGGGTCCGGCGGCGGGTAAGTCTTCTATATCGCGGTTGAACCTGTTTCTATTTATTTTTGAATAAATTGCACCTTACTATTATTTTCTATACAGCCTACTTGGGTAAACATTCAGGTTCACAGAGCCTATCCTGAGTACATGGCAGCGTTCGACCGGATTAGGGCACACGACGTCCGCTGGACACCTTACAGCATGGAGGAGATTATCGTACGAGCGCTTAATGGGTTGTCGTCGTTCTGCACGAGGGATCAGGAGTACTGGATGACACGTAAGGCTGTCGTTTTTGACATCTTTGTCGAGGACTACGCTCCTCACAGAGTGATGCGGCAGTTTGGTCGTAACCAGACGTTCCCACTTCCGGTTGCCCATATTGTTCCTCTTTTCGTGCACGGGTAAGTTTAAGACAATTAATTCGTTCTGATTAAGTATTTAATATATATACAAAGATAATTAATATGTTTTGAAATCCATAGTTACGTGCGGAGGGGTCTACCGGCAGGCGTTACTTGGTCCTCCCGTATACAGCCGTGGGTCGACGAGTGGGCCAACGCACTACATGATGTGACCTACGAGCCCAGACCGTTTTCCTTGCAGGCTTATGGGGACTACTTACGTTGGTATATTCCTCGCACACGGATCAGAGTCACGTATACACCAGCGGAGCCACGGACCCACGTCCCCAGGTTGACGGACACGTACCCTGTGCACAGAGATCAGGCGTTGTCGTTGGCGGTACGATCTTTATGAACTTCAACCCACTTCGTTTAATATTTTTTTTATCGTAATTACTTCAATGTTCTCGTTTTGTTAATAGGCCGACATGGGTCACCGTATCACTGTGGATGGTGGATCGCTCTTGCACCGGTTGAGGGAGGGCATTCAGATGACCAGCCACGAGCTTACCGCTGCGGTCCAGAGGATGTACGACTCTGCTGCAAACATTGTCAAGTTGACGTCGTGCCGGCCCTGCGGGTGACAGCCGGATGTCGTCCCTCGACCTTCACACGTGACACACAGGCCTGACGGACCGACGGCGCCACTACCTCCGCGGCCTACGTACCAAACAGGTGAGTAAGTTATATTTTCTTCGTATGTAGTAATGCTAACTTATTCGTTACTTATAAGTTTCATTATTCAGGTCCACCTACGTACTCTGCCGGTTGGCGTCCGGAGTTCGATATCATTGGATCATCTTCGCAGCCTGCTCACATGCCTACAGGTACGATATAGTGGTGAAATTTAATTATATTATCTAATACTGCTTTATTCGTAACATTACATTCACTCTGCATGGTCAGGTATGCACTTTGATGGTTCGCGGCATCAGTTCGATTTCGGAGGTTCCTCTTCACACGCTGTACCCATGGTTCCAGGTATGACCTACTTTTAAGAGTTCGACACGTTATATATTAGTTTTACCATCAGCGTTATCATAACGTTGGTCTTATATGTTTAGGGACCACCCGTTACGACTACGAGGGATCGGACATCTCTGAGCACGCTGACACTTTTCGTCAGCGATCCCCGACACCCTTCGACCTTGAGAGTTACCTGCAGCAGGAGCCGGCGGACGTACTTGCGTCATCGCAGCTACGTGAAGCACCACCACAGACACAGCCCTCACAGGACGAGTACGCGACACCACCTGCTGCTGGAGGCCGTCCTGCACGTGTTACAGTTCCTCCTTCGCCGCTTACTTACTCAGCCAGCCATGTGCGAGCGGGCCGCAGAGCACCAAAGCCTGGCACGATTAGGGGTGTTGCACCTAAGCGTGGACGATATTAGTTTTGTATGATTTTCCGCCGATGTTGTTTTCTATGATATTGTACTGATACTATTTTAGTTTTTAGAACTTAATTAATGTTTCACTGTTGTATTTTTTCATCTATTAAGCTTGGGCGAGCACACGACAACGGCGTTTTCGCACGCCAATTGCATGACTGCGTATTATTTTTGCTATTTCTCCGACTTCGATATTTTTTCTGAAATTTCCGAATAAATAAATAATATTTAAAAAAAATCAAAATTTTTCCTGAAATTTCCAAATAAATAAATATTATTTAAAAAATCCAAAAAACCAGGTCGCCATTTTGCCGGGCGACCTGGGCCTGGTCGCCCTTTGGCCGGGCGAACTAGGCCTGGTCGCCCTTTGGCCAGGCGACCTGGGTCTGGTCGCCCTTTGGCCAGGCGACCTGGGCCTTGTCGCCCTTTGGCCGGGCGACCTGGGCGTGGTCGCCCTTTGGCCGGGCGAACTGGGCCTGGTCGCCCTTCCAACGGGCGACTGGTCGCCCATTCCTGTAATTTTTTCGAAACGTAGACTAATTTTGTAATTTTTTTAAAAAATAAATTTATTAATAAAAAAAATTCGGCAAGTCAGCCGGTTGCTGTGGTCAGGGGAGATAGAGTGGATGAGCTGGCCCAAACATGAGGGCACGAGAGCAGCAGGCCCAGCTAGATGGTCGACTGGCTGGCCCAAGGCGCCATTGTTCCTCGTTACAGCACCCACCAAGGCCACGGCCCAAAATTCCCAGCGTCTGATCCTTTGCTCTGGCCCAAGCTGAGCAGCAATCCAAGAATACAGCACCCCAGCCCAGCTGGTCTTATCTTTTCTCAGAAATGACGAACAACAGGCCAACAACAGTAGCACCTTCTCTGGATATTTCAGCAGCAGGTATACAGAAATATCATCTTTAAGAATAACCCTTCTCAAGAAACTAGCTCTCTAGAAAATTACCAAAATAATTCTAGCACTTGGGTTAGATTTTCACAAATAAGTTTTTGGGTTAATCTCACCACGTCACGAAGCGTCATGCATATGTAAATGAGACTTACGCTTAGTGGCGTTAGATAGCCATTGTAATTGAAGATCTCCCCTCTTTATAGTATGATTATCAACCCTAAATTACTCATACCCTCTATGGTGTCTTGAGTGCAAACCAAAAATAATTACTAACAATATACCTTTGTCATGAGCCCTTTTGTTTTTTCTCTCTTATTTTTCAAATGTAGAGCACTTGAACCATCATCATGTGGTCATCACCATCTCCACGGTTTGCCATCTAGCTCCTCACTTTGTGTATGCAACCTATCTCATATTCACTTAGATCAAAAGGTTAGCATATTATAGGTTTCATCAATTACCCAAAACTAAATAAGAGCTTTCACCTTTGTTGTTCTTCACCACGCATGGTCCTTCGCTTTCAAGCCTCAACTTGCCCTTCACACTTGCAATCAGTCCTTCGAGCCAAGCCTTATCTCGATCTTCACCATCTTGGTTACATGACTCCATGTCATGTCTCATATTCAATAAGCTCCTTCAACATGCAACCTTCTAGGTCCATTGATCTTGACCTTACTTGCTCTTCACCGTTGAGTTGGTCCATTGACGCCAAGTCTCGCTCAAGCTTCATCATCGCATGGTCCTTCCCCTCAAAGCCTTGACTTGCCATTCACACATCAACCGGTCCATCGAGCCAAGCTTTATGTCGATCTTCACCTTCTAAGGTTACATCATCACATGCGTTGAGCTTTACAACATCTCCAAGTCATTTCCTCCACATGGCATATGTTGCTCACACACATGTACCTGTGGACTAATTCTGTGTATCTCAACCATAAACATATTAGTCCACCTAAAGTTGTCACTCAATTATTAAAACCAAACAAGGGACTTTCAGTTCCCCATCAGCTCGGTTACGGCGTCGATGCCGTCGTCCAAGGGGGTAAATACGCGAACCATGCCTCCATCAAGGAATCTGATGAACTCCAAGCTCCCGAAGCGGACGTAGAAGAACAAGGAGAAGTCAATGTGGTGGGGAGCCATCTCAAGTCCCTAGAATGTTGTGACACACGATGCCCCCTACCCGGTGTGCCAATCGGTGTTACGAAACTACCAACTAGTAAATTTTTGCACGCGTGTCAGGATCGGATGGTGAGACAATGAGACATAAGATTTATACTGTTCAGGCCGAAAAATCTCTACATCCAGTGTGCGGTAGTACTCGTGTTCCTTATCTCTTTACTTGTCTGGGGGTATATAAGCTTGGTCGAGAGAGGAAAGCGAGCTCCAAAGTCTCTATGCATGGATGAGCATGTTCGGTGCCTTACACGATGGTTGTGGCTCTCCTTTTATAGTCTAAGGAGGGGCCAGTTTACACGAGCAAGGAAATGAAAGAGAGGAGATGGCCTAATCTGCTGGCATCAATACTTGTCTTGCTTCAGAAGAATATGCGAATTGCTTCGTCCCTTTTGTCAACCCCCTCCCCCCCCACGCCGCACCCATTTTGGTAGGGGTCCGGTTACCTCATACTCATCGTGCCGTGCCTCCCTTTCTAGACACAGGTGGGGGTCTGGCCGCATTGTACTCTAAGGTACCTCTTTTCATATGGTCTGCATTGACCCCTATAGGGGCCCGGGTACGGGTGTAGTCGCCTATATCAGCTCGTCCCGATATATCCTGTCATCGTAGCTTCTTTTGATTACCATCAGAGTAAGGCATCCCCTCTGCATGGTCATGATGCCAACGGAATCCCAAGGCCGCAGGCCCTCTCCTTCTCTAGTCAACAGCTCAGTAGTCAGCCAACGACGAGATTTATCGTTCTCCCTAGTGGTTAAGCCCTGCATGATTGCCTACTACTGTTCCCTATGCTGTGCCTTGTATATGTCATGGCGTCCACTGTAGCCATGGGCGTACGAAGAATCCATGTTCGTCCTGGTACGATCGTGTCGGGGCCTGGCCACTTGGTACATTTGCGCACATCCCACGGAATGGGTAAGCCACTTAGCTTTGTCCGGGGACCACCTGGCTTCAGGTACAATGGCGTGTCGTGGCATTATTCCCCGATTGGCATGTAAATTTCACTATGAAAAAAAATTTTTTTATCATATCAAAATATCGATAAATACATGAAGTACTAAATGTAGATAAAATTAAAAGCTAATTGCACAGTTTTATTGTACTTTACGAGACGAACGTTTTGAGCCTAATTAGTCAAAGTTTAGATAATTTTTACCAAATACAAATGAAATACTATAGTGTCATATTTATGGCCTTTTGCCAACTTTGCATGTGCAAAGTTGGTATCTAAACATGGCCTAAGTGGTGTGTACCTCACCCAGAAACAAACATCGTCAACGATGTCACTCGTCCTTCCTTGTCAGGCTAGGCGGATTGACCTCGTGTGCTCTCCCACATCGGACGAGGCGGACCGACGTCAGACGCCTTCCTACATCGACGGGGCAGACCGACGAATGCCTTCCCACCTCGGACGAGGTGGTCTGATGTCGAGCAAAGCATATTGACATTGAGCGCCCGTTGGCGTTTCTTAGCATTATTACTAGAATGGGTATATCCTAGCAACAACACAAAAAATACCAAAAGGTATTTTGTAGCATTTACAGAACAAGTCTGTAAGCGCATGAAAATACCGTTGTAGCATTTCAGCCGGAAGTATTCAAGATATCGTTATTTATATTTTCTCAAAGAAAGGCATGGTATAAAAGAGTATAATAGGGACATGAACAAGATAAACATGATTGCATAATAGACCAAAGTTCATAACAGGGGTAAACAGGAAAGGTATTAGGATAACTAACACACACATTCGAGCCAATCTCAAGGATAAAGATAAAAGAAAGAATAAAGAATAACCTAAACTGGACCAGACATTCCTAATATCTATGATAAGATAGCAGAGTCATACAAATACATGTTTGTTATATAGGGTCAGAGATTCTAAGTTAAGATAGTCTGATCACTGTCAATCTACTTCAAGCACCGGCTTATACCTGGTCTGCCGGGTACCTCCGGCCTACGGCTCTACACCGAACATAGATGTGGGGGGATTACGAGGGACGAACAAGATAAGATCACTCCTTGCCACCTACCACCTCAACCGTACATGAATGAGGCAAACGAAGATAGCTCTAGCCTAGACACCACATCTAAGCTATCGACTACTACTCTAGTGTGTCGATAAGGCTTACCCGTCTCCGGGGCCCTTCTACTAGAGCAATATATCGCCACAAAGACAAACGATGAACCCACAAACCAACTTTGACCAAGACTAGATTAAAGAACTCATCACCTCAACTTAGCTCCAGGTCTAAACATGTATCTATGATAGATTAAGCATAGAGTTCTATATGACAAGGCCATGACAAAGGAACTATAGTCTAGTTCATCTATCAAAATTATATCATAAGAACTTTGCTCTAATTTCATAACAAAGCTATATTGATAAAATAAGAACAAAAACAAAAGGAAACTCTTGAATGTATTCATACCGAGATTGCTCCCAAAAGATTCAAGCTCTTCGATGAAGCTTGCCTAGCTCCAACTAAGCTACTACTACTCCTACTACTAAGAAAATGATACAAGTGAGGTGGAGAGAGACTCTTCTGTTCGTGTGTGTTTAGAGTGTGCCTCCTCCCCTTCTCTTATAGCAGCCTGAAGATGGCTCGACGGTAGTTTGGGAAAACCCAACAGCGCACCATCCTTCTCTGCCATCAATGTACCGACAAGAGAAGACTAGGCCCGAACTGACGTTCGGGTGCGCCGACGGAACCACTCCTGGGTCAGTTCACGACCGACCTTGGCAGGTGGGCTGTGGCTTGAGCCTGGACTGCTGTGGAGTGGTGGATTTGGCCCGAGCGTGCTTTAGTTGAGGTGACTTCCCTTGGTTTGGCAATGCATTTTCCCGAAAGGCGCCTTTTAGTGTAAATATAACTTGTACTTGGTGTATTTCGTGCAGAGTGTCACAACTTCCAGTACAAATGGAATTCGATCAATAGCAAAGTTTATGTGCATAGAAGCATCTAGTTTCTCCCTTTTTAGATTACTATTGGCGGTATAAATTCGTCGATAAGGACCACCAACAGCGCCTTCCTCGTCGGGCGACTGTCTTCAACAGAACCTGCGAGGTATGTTGTCACGGCCTACGACCCACTGTTTGTCTTGGGATGACACATTGTGTTTTGGGTTTTCTTTTGTCGACCTTTTATCCATGTTAATTGGGTACCCCTAATTTAGATACCTGATAGCCACGCTCATATGCGCTTGCTCTAGGTTTAGTGAGGTTTGCACACCTCTTACCATCCGGTGCTTGCACGCACCATTGTTATACCCAGCGGGCTTCTAGTGTTGCGAAACTCACCAACCGTGTTTGTGGTGAGGTTGTCACCGTGTACCGAAGGGAACAAGGCCCACAGTGGTTCAACCGGAAGCTTGATAGTGAATATGACGGGGAACAGTCCAAGAGAGGCTTGTCTGAAGGCACGCTAGAGACCCACTTGCGCATGAGGAAGGTCCGGGACTATTCACAGAGTTACCCGACCAGGAGTTTGGCCCTTGCAAGGGATTCCTTGTGAGAGGCTCCAAGGAGGACTAGGGAATGCTTGCGTGCTTCTCGATGCCTTGAGCAAAAATACCAGAAGAAAAAATACCGAACTTGTCAATGAATGTTTGCATCTCTATCTTCTCCATACCTTGGTAAAAATACCTAAGTGATCAATGGGAGTTTTTATCTTTATTGCTGTGGGGGTATAAACTCCTATACCCTCACAGCTAGGCCTTGGGCTACTCAGACCAGGGCGGCCCAAACCACAAGACCAAGCCCGTGGGACGTCACCAAGCTGGTCACGGCCTGCACGGATGCTCGGAGGCTACTTGGCATGCAAGAAAGCTTAGTTAGTTAGGATCCTTTCGTACTCTCCAAGGATACGGAGCATTGTAACTGACCACGTATAGATCCCTAGATCTGTAACCCTGCTCCCCGGCTGTATAAAACGGACAGGGACCCCCTAAAAACTCATTTGTATACCGATCAATACAATCCATAGAGACGCAGGACGTAGGGTATTACGTGCCTCGCGGCCCAAACTCGATAAACCCTAGGTGTTTGTCTTGCGTCACAACTAGCTCATAGGTCTTAGCACATCCTCGCGGAACTTATGCTACCTTAGGTAGCCCCGTGGTAGACCGAGGATATTTCATAGACAATCACCTTTTACCGTTCGTATTTACGTAGCTATCTTTGTTGTGTGTTTTACTTTTCCTAACTTTGTTAATAGGCTAGTTGATATCCATCCCGTTGATGGGTCACTATTCTTTCAACAAGATATCCATCCATCCATACTAAAGGAACATAGAGCAAAAAATATATAGAACAAAAGACATACAATATTTCAAGGGATAATTTGATAAGTCTTGTACCCCTCAAGTAAGACTATAGCCTAATACAAAGCATCGACATAAAATTGTTCGTGCATTGTAACAAAATTATATCTTATACCATTTGTTCTAACATGGTTTAAAATCATAAACTTTGTGAAACCGGTTAAACAACCCTCTAAGCGGTTTTGCTAGGTGGTTATGCTGGTTTGACAATCCACGTTGGCAAGACTTATGCTTTGGCCCGCTCGTCAGCTTGCTCCTCTTCTCTTCTTTCCTACCGTCGTGGCTTCTGTCCGGAGAAGGGAGAGAATGGTGCCCGCGCAAAGGCCCATCGTCACGGGTGCCTGCGCACAGGGGCAGTGGTGGCGGTGCCCTCACACAAGGCAGCTAGGGCAGCTGAGTGTAACAGAACCGTCTAATTTATATAAACTTAAGTCCAAATTAACCTGCCAGACAACTTAAGTTGCTCCTAAGTCCATATAAACCCGGTAGTCTATGAAATCACGAAGGATTTCAAACCAACTTACAACCAAGATCATACATAGTTCAGTAACCACAGTCCACATGTTACATAAAGTTCGCACATAGCTCAATTACATCAAAGTTTACAAAATATTATTACAACACCCTTTTGAATAAAGTATAGCGGAAGCAAATTACTTTGAAACACCCATACTCATATTTTATTTAAATACGGTGCCAGCTCATAGTCAAATCCAACAAAAACATCTGAGATAAGGTATAAGGAATGACCACGCCCATGATCTGATTATCTCCCATAGCGGGATAGAAACCCATCTTGCAGCCACAACAACCTAGATGAACACCTACAACAAGTGGGAATAAAGCTCCGAGTATGAGAATGTATTTAGTTAGACTTATTCGTCATAAATCAAAAATAAATTAACTCCAAGGAGTATGCAAGACTTTATCAGTGGGGTAGCTGACTCATATATTTGCAGAAAAGCTTAAACTTATTAAGAAGAATTATCATTACCTTCTAGCTTTGCATTTTAAACTCATTAACCTGATCATGATAGATTAGCACCTGAACTAAACTAGCATGGTATAATTATTAAACAAGAATAGTAACCATTTTTGGTTGAGCATCTTTCAGCATCAACATCGTAACTATCTCATCTCTTTGTTCAAGTTCTTACTACGATGCCGCTGCTCAAGTCAAGTGTTCACTGTCCAAGAACAATGGCGATTTGAATCGATTACTAACCATCTGGCGGGTATTTCCCACACAAACCAGGCATACTTTGCAAGAGCGGCCTTAGTCACCAACCGTCCATTCGGGTAAAGTCGCGGGTTCAACAGGTACCATCGTACTCGAGGACTGCCCGGCTGCCAGCATGCCATACCATACTCTATTCAGGACTTACCACCGCGAGAAATGTGGGGTATGGTATGGAGCATTTCTTAGAAATGTGGGGTATGGAACATTTCTCCCTATGATACGTATCTATTCAGGACTTACCATAGGGAGAAATGCTCCGGGGCTTACCTTCCTTAGAAGAGCGAGGCTGAATCTCCGGGCACTCGTACAACTCCACGTCTTGCTCCTTGTTCCCGATCACCTCCGGTGCGAAAACTTCCAGCGAGTCGTCCTTCTGGCTTCTTGACTTCACGACCGAGTTCTCGCATGCGATTCTGTATGATGCGTATGCGCGTATGAATATGAGAAATGCACATGAAATGAATATTGAATATGATGATGGTCATGAATGCTTGCACATGACTTCTACAAAGTAGTCAACATCATCTAAGAACATATATTATAAGCACATGTCATCTACCGCATTCTCTTCTGCAACAACTACTACACAAGCATTAAAAAAACATCATACAACCAGCACATCATCAAGTCTAACATATAAATATCATCCACTTATTATAAGCATCTACCATTAACAATGATGCAAATATATACCCATAACACCACACATGAATTGCACACTTAGAGCAATTATAAAGCATCAATATATTCCAAACATCAAACTGAACCTAAACAACAGCTCTAACAGATTACATACTTTACAAAATTATAAAGAAGCATTATAGATACCATGAAATGATAAAGCAAAGCACTAACAAGCACATATATAATTAAGGATAGAACCGCATCATATATTTATATTGTATAGAAAATTCTACAGAAATTATAAGAGATTAAGCATATCTATTAGAGTCTACCATAAAAAGTTTAACCCAAAATTATAAGCCAATCGCCCTACAAAAAATGCCAAGGAGCTCCACAGAAAGGCACCTAAAAATACTTTGTACTACCAAGTATGCCAAACTTTAGGTTTCATCATATCTAGAGCTACATTATAGCATATAAAGGGCTTACAAAAATTATCTACCTCAAACTAGGCCTATATAACTCATTTATGAATTATTCCAAGAATAGCCTTTTTATCACACTTGAACTACAACTTCATATTTCACACAAGAAGTAAGCCACATACATTTTGCATAGATAGCTTAAGGCATAAGAAGACTAGAAAAAACAAGAACCACATTTTTCTAAGCTATATATGATTTACTATGCATTTCCAAAGTTATCAAACAATACAATAATTAAATAAAGCTCTATATAAAAGTATCTCAAAACTGATATGCAACAATTTTAGTTGATAGATCTCATCAATGCAAAACCACTACAAGTTGAGTCACCTCATTTGGATCAAAAACGAGCAAGATACGAATTTTATAAGGTTAAACAACATTTCTGGAAATCTATTTTTAGAATAAACTAAAATCCATATAAGACAAACTCTTTGCAAAAAGCCCCTTATCTTTAACAAAAATGAATACCAAAACAATAAATCTTTCTCTCTGGATCTTTTGTAGATAGACCCTCATCCTTCACCGAATTTGAAACCAAGGTCCCTAATACGAGGAGAAGCAGAGGAACTCATCGGGCTCGCGGTTTCGGCCGTCGAGAAGCTCGCCGGCGGCGACGAGATGGCAGTGGAGCAACAGGAAGACGCTATGCACATGTTAGTGGCCACGTCTTGCCCCACGGTGGCCCGTGGTGGCCTAGCCACACGAGCCCGTGGCTCGGCGACGAAGCAGCACGGCGGCGGCAATCTCTGGTGGCGGCGGGGCTTGGCGAGAACATGCTCAAGAAGAACCGGAGGGAGGAGAAGATTCTGGTGGTGGTGGAGTGGCGCGTGGAGGTACGAAGGCAAGGTGATGCGACGACGGCTACGGAGCTCGACACGTCCATGGCGGCGGCGCCCGATGGGGCTGCACCTTGCATTGATTCAGGCTGTGGAGGGGTCACAAAGGTGGAGCAGAGGGTGTCAAGCATGGGGGTGCAGAGGAGCGATGGCGAGATGCTGCGGTGGCGGAGCTCCGCATGGTAGCAATGGTGGACTCCGACCGCGTTGCTGCGAGCAGGGAGAAGAGCAAAGGCAAGGGAGAGAGTGAGAGGAGGAAATGAGCGACCGGGGTGGGTGGAGTGCGCGGCGCTGCGCCTTAGGGCATGTTTGATGGCGGCCTGTAGGGTGGCTCGCGCCTGTGGGCTATAGCGGCCCGTGTTTGCTGGCCTGGGCCCACCACTCGACTGGGCTCCCCAGCTGCATTTCCACCCCCTCGGCTTGGCTCCCAGAAAACGGAATCCCCCTTCGTTTTTCTAGGGCATGGCTCTTGGCAACCGCGATGATGATTTTGGCGGTGGCCGTGGGAGGCCCACGTGGGAAGGTGAAACCTCTGCGTGCCATGGAACTGCGCTGAAATCCGCCGCCTATATATTCCCTCCCTCCTTCCCCGCTCTCCCCTCCCGCACTTTCACTCCTTCTCCGCCAAATCCCGCGAGAAATTGGTGGCGGTGTGTTGTGGCGTGTGCCCGGCAACCCGTCGATCCTTCTCAGTCGGCTTCATCTCCATTCCCCGTGCGTGGATTCGGGTGCTCGCGGCGCCACAGCTCCTGCTCAGCTGGGACTCCGAGAGGCGGTGGTCTTCTTCCTTGTCTTCCTCGGTTATAGTGGTGCACGCGGTGCTGTTGTTGGCTGGATCTGCTTCCTCTTCGTCCGAATTTGCTTCATATTCGTCAGTGTGTCATATTCTTCTTCATTGCACGCTTCTTCCATTCTTCGTCGACCACCCTGAGGTGAAATCCACCCCCAATCCCCATCCATTTCTCACTATTTCATTTTTTCGTACTTCGATAGACGCTGTTGTGGTTACGGTTCATGTTATTTCGATGATGTTCATGTTGTTAGGGTTTAGCATGTCACTATTATTTATGTTGGGATGAATCTTGCTAGTCATTAGGGTTCATGCTCTGGTAGTTTTAGTTGTTCCACTCCTGTCGATTTATGCTATGTCATTTCCTTTGATTCCTGCTAGTTAGGGTTCATGCTGTTGTTGTTTAAGTTTATCCATGCTGATGGCTTTTGTTGGAGCCTAGATCTGTTGTTTTTGCACTATCCCTGTTGTTTTTATGGTCGATGATGATGTCCTCATGTCACTGGGGGGCATGTTCATGCATGTAGCCGTGACATTGTACAGATGAATGAGTTATTTCCATGTTGATGCTTGCTCTGGGTCTATTCAATTCATTTTTGTGTAATACTCATGCATGTAGATGGATGGTGCCTGGCAAAAAGAGGTCTTGGCCAAGCAAGCTTCCACCTTGGTGGTTGTGATGTCCTCCTTTGTAGCCAGTAGGATTAGGAGCCCACTACCAGCTCTTGACCCACTCTTGCTGTCTCTGAGGTGTGAGGCTGAGCAGCGTAGGCAGCGAACCCTGCAAAGGATTTACAGGTCCACTGATAGAGAGTGTGTGTCCATGATAAGGATGAGCGGAGCACCTTTTTTTGTTCT
Organism: Bothriochloa decipiens; assembly: GCA_023333625.1. Lineage (NCBI taxonomy): Eukaryota > Viridiplantae > Streptophyta > Magnoliopsida > Poales > Poaceae > Bothriochloa > Bothriochloa decipiens. The sequence continues at coordinate 48,501,874 of CM041637.1, read as the reverse complement.
GTATGATCTCTTTAGACAGAGGGGTCTTGTTCCTAAGAGTGCAGGGTGCAGTGTTGAGGAACAGGTTGCTATGTTCCTCCATATAGTAGGTCACAACCAGAGATTTAGGGTGGTGCACCAGTTATTTGCTAGGTCAATTGAAACTGTCCATAGGAATTTCCACCAGGTGTTGTATGCCATTGGTGAAATCAGAAATGAGGTGATCAAGCCACCATCTACTACCACCCATCCTAAGATACTTGGCAGCCCTAGATGGAATCCTTGGTTCAAGGTAAGTGTGATATGCACAAGTAGTGTTCACATGTCTAGGATGTCAAATGGCTTCTCACAATTTCACATTTTTTGTTTAGGATGTCATTGGTTCCATTGATGGCACACATGTCTTGGCTAGAGTTCCTAGGAGGATGCAGCAAGCTTTCAGGGGTAGGAAAAAGGACCCCACACTAAATGTGATGGCTGCTGTGAATTTTGACCTTAAGTTCACTTATGTGTTGGCTGGTTGGGAGGGCTCAGCACATGATGCCCATGTCCTAGCTGATGCAATTGAGAGGGAGGATGGTTTCACTATCCCTGAAGGTAATTAGAGCCTCAATGCACTTAACTAATATGTTGGCCACACTGAACTCTAATTAGTAATGCCATTACCCACCTGTAGGTAAGTGCTACCTTGTAGATGCAGGCTATGCATGCCGCAATGGTTTCCTACCTCCCTACAGGGGGGTCAGGTACCATTTGTCTGAGTATAGCAGCAAAACAGGCCACAGAATGCAAGAGAATTGTTCAACCTCAGGCACTCCTCCCTTAGGGTCACAGTTGAGAGGGCTTTTGGGGCCTTGAAGAACAGGTTTAGAATTCTCTACAGCAAGCCTTTTCACCCATACAAGACCCAAGTAAAGCTTGTCATTGCCTGCTGCATATTGCACAACTGGATCCTAGGATTTGGTCAAGACCACATTGTGCCTGATGAGGATTGGATCCCCCCTAACCACCCTCCTGTTGACCCTGACCAAGAACAAGAGGACTCTGTGGCTATGACCCAAAAGAGGGATGACATCTGTAATGCTATGTGGGCTGCTAGGGGCATCAATAGGACCTAATGCATGCTTGTTTATTGTTGCACTCTGTGAATTGTGGACCCTGGTATGGAACATGTGGAGGTGAACTTATTTGTGTAATAATTTGTGGACAACTGAGACCAAGGCTGTATGGAACCTATTCTGTGTTTTCATTTGTGTATCAACATGCTATGCTTGTTTGCCTAATTCTTGTTGACACTTCCAATGTTTATTTGCCTACTTCTTGTGTATATTTACTTGGTATGTTGGATATCAGCTTAGGATGGATGCCAGCTTTGTGGCACCAGCTCAAGCTGGTTTTGGGGCTCCAGAGGCTGTTGCTGACCTTGCAGCACCAGCTGTTGGGGCAGCAGCAGTAGCTGTTGAGGTACCACCCTAGCCTGTAGCTCCCAATGGGCCCATGAGGTGGAACAACAACACCTCGGGGTTTGTGCTTAGGAGGATGGCCTAGATTGTCAATGATGGAACTAGGCCTGACAAGGTTTTCAAGGACAAGGATGTCACCTATGTAGCCAAGTGTCTTAAGGAGTACAGTGGGGATGTGGTTAGCCAAACTCAGGTGTACAACCACCTGAGGAAGTGGAGGCAGAAGTGGACTAGGATCAGCAAGCTAAAAGATCTTAGTGCTGTCTTGTGGGATAATGACATCCATGCTATCATGCTTGAGCAGGATCACTACCTAGGCCATTGCAAGGTAGATGATGACTGTTGTTCTTAGCAATTCTTATACTCTGTCCTTACCTCCCTACCTTCAGTGCTATCAGCCATGTACACCCCTCTTATTCTCTACTCTAACTTTGCAGGACCACCCTAAGGATGCAGAATTCCTTAACTGCCCCATTAGGTTCTACACTGAGAAGGAAGCTATTTTCTCTCACTCCCAGGCCACAGGCAAATATGTTGTTGGTTCTAGTGAGCCCCTTGGGGTGAACATGGCTCATAGCCAAGCTGTCAAGGTGGAGGGATCAGCACCTGAAGTGGGTGAGGGTAGCAAGGCCATAGACCTGAAACCCCAGTCTGCTATGGGAAACAAGAGGAAAAGGGGCAATTTTACTGAGGACGAGGTCATCTTGCTGACCAACATGTCTGATGCTATTAGGGTTGTGGCTTGCTCTTAGGGAGACTGGGGCTGCTCATGTTGACCCTGATCTGTACCTAGCTATCATGGAGATGGGTGGCTTCTCCACTGAGGCACTCATTGTTGCCTACACTTACCTCCTGGAGAACAAGGCCCTTGCAATTGGCTTTGTGAAGATGCATGCCACCCATAGGGAAGTGTGGATGAGGACCTACCTTGCCAAAAACTACTTCATGTAGTTCAGTCCATCCTAGACAACAAGGGCATGAGGGGGTTGACTGTAGAGAAGTATAGTTCCTCCACCTCCCTCCCCACTCTCTAACCTTTTGGACACCAATCTGGGTGTGGCTTTTGTGCAGTTTCTTTTGGATGGGTACAGTTGGAGGGTGCCTAACTGATGATGGTAGTTTGGAAAATGTAACTCACTTGAGCACACTTGTGTGTTGCAGACTTGGTGGTTGTAATGTTCTTAATGGCCTCTGTTGGCTGCTATAATTGATGATGGTATTTTGGTTTATTATGGCAGCTAGTAAGTTCTACTTGGTGGTTATGCTATTATTGGGATTGGTGGTACATGTTGGAACTAATTGAATGGCCTATGATGCATAAGATAAACTGTTGAGGTGGCTACTTATTTTTTTTGGACTAGCATTTGTTATTTCCTTTGTTGTTGTGCCTTGTTCTTGCATCTGATTTGAGTTTTCTGGTTTTATATTTCACAGTAGCCACCAATGAAACAAATATGATGACAATCACCACATTAAGCTAAGGTCTAATTCTTATTTGTGCCCACAATGTTGATCCCCCAGATGGATTTATAATGCACTATTGGTGGCCTCTGTTGGCTGCCCTCATTTGGTACTCTATATATGCTATCATGTTGCTTTCATATTGCTTTCATTTGGTACTCTATAAATGCTACCATGTTCTCTGGTTTCTATTTGAGATGTTTGAGATTTTGAACTTAGGTGGTACATGTGGGGAAATAGAATGGCCAATGATGCAAAAACTTACATTATGAGGTGGCTCTTTTTGCCTTTTCGTTTTCACTTGACTACTGCTGCTTATTTTCATGTGTGCCATTTTACCCATGGGGCACATCCATGGTTGTGCAACAGCCCCTCCCTCCTTGTGCTGATGGTAAAGCATGGAGGTGCCCATGGATATCATGACACCCATGGACTTGTTCCTTCATTTGATTCTTGTTTGCTGTTTTATTTGAACAAGGAGCCACCAGTGATTGAAACATGTGAATAACCACCATGTCATAAAGCTGAGGCCACTACACATATTTTTTACTGCCTGTGATGTCATTGTACTGCTTACATATGACTTTGATTGTACATACACTAAGGCTAATTGTGTTCATTTCAGAGAATGCCTTCCTACTATGTCATTTTCAATGGAAAGCATGCTGGCATCTACCAAAGCTGGCAAGCCTACAGCAAATACATCTTGGGTGAATCTGGAATTGTGCACAAAAAGTTTAACAACCATGCTAGGGCTATTTCAGCTTTGCAGAAGTACATGACTGACCATCAATATGCTATGGCACCACTTCCTATCCCCTTGCATCCTGTGCCTGCTGATCATGTTGCTCCTCTCTTTGTTGATGCTGGTCATGGTGGCTGGTGCAAGTAGGTGGTGTAACACTCAGGTGTTAAGCAAGCATAATCATTTGCATTCTTAAGC
>CM041637.1:48431954-48498018 GCA_023333625.1 Bothriochloa decipiens | reverse complement strand
GCGGGTTATGTGCTTGTGCTCTAATAAATTGGTCGGTTCTGTTACAGGTGGTAATGATCTCTGTTGTTTTGCTGCTGGTTGGTTTATGGTTGCACCAGTTGGTGTGATCTGTTGTTGGTTTCGTGCTCCAGCGTTTCTTGTGATCCTGATCTATGTACCTATTCATTAATGTATTGTGGTGCTCCCTGAGAACTAAGTACCGGTTATGTTGAATGTTGAGTTATTTATGAGGCCAATGATATACAATTATTACTAATTTTGAGGCCAATGATGAGGCTAATTCTGAGGCTAATTCTGTTGGTGGGTATTCTCTGTTGGCGGTTGTGGTGGCAGTTGATGGTAGTTGTTGTCAGTGCCTAGGCCGGGCTGGGAACCAAATAAAATCTCGGCCCGGCAGTTGGTGGCAGTTGGACTCCAGCCAGCCTAGATGCTAGGAATCAAACACCAGCTCACTTTGGGCCAGGCTGCTTTATGCTGATCTCCAAACATGATGGCCTGCACCCTGTTGACCTGCCTCTGGCTGGCCCGGGCCTGGCCGCTAGGCCAGGTTCACCGGGTGCGGCATAGCAAACACGCCCACGGCAGCTGATGGCCGCGTTCCATGCGGCGCACCAGACCTGTGGCCGGTTGGGCCGATATTTTGGAACCGGGATTTCCCTTACGGCCAAGGCGAAGCCGTTACGGAAATACTATTTTCGTGAACAGAAACACATTTTTCTTTGCCCTATTTCTCTCAAACTAAGGGCGAATCCGACCAAGGCTATATTGAATGAAATGTAGTTCATGAAGAGTAGAACATTTCATCTTCAATGACCATGGTCAGATTCTACCTATATTTTGAAATTCAAAATTCCAAATTAAAATACCTCATAAAATCACTTTAATTGGAAAACAACCCCCAACCTGTCTTTTTCAACCTTTTTAAATATTTTCTAATTATTTTCATGAAAAGTGATAATTACAGATTTTGTCCCTTATAAAATTCTATACAAAATTTATTAAGGATGCACCGACATGCATTAGCTCTAGCTACTACTTTCAAACCAGTCAAACCGAAACACTCAAAAGGTCAACATTGGTCAAACCAATCATGCAAGCATAATTAGCCAAAGTTGTTAACATAAACGTTACTTCATTTTGCATCCTAAATATGTCAAAGTGTGTTTAGTGAGCAAACAAGGTCAAACACTTGTAATACCAATCATGTTTACATGCAATTCCAACATAATTTGAACAAATCAAGCATCACACATGAAATGATATTTAACCTTTTTATTGATGTCATGCATAAAGATGCTTATGCTAATGAATACAAGTGTTTATACATGTTTAACACCAGGGGTGTTACACTGAGCACGGGCAGGACCACATGAGCGATGATGTGCTTGCCGGGACTGGGCTGGGCGCTGCGCTGCTACTGGCGCTGGGTTCGGTGTGCGCGGCACGGCGCTTGCGGCGAACGAGGGGTACACGAGCGAGGAGGAGGAGTACGTGCACACGGATCCTCAGGAGATAGACACCGCCACGAGTGCAGCATCCAATTTTCTTTGCCCAACCCCTTCCCCTGTACCGAACAGAACAAGGCACCCGACGCGACAGGCTACACCCATGGGATTCTCCGCACCTACCCGCATACATGGGTGGTTCCAATTTGGCCGGAGCTAGGCCGAGGCGGTCGGGCCACATGCCGAGGTGGCCACGGCTGGGGTCGTCGACGGCGCACGCGATAGATGGCCGGAACGGTGGCAGCTCGGCTCGAAGAGGAGCGCAACAGGTGTAGCGTGCTACAAAGGAGGCCACGGGTGTCGATCGGAACTCTCTCCGGCGAGGTTCTTGAATCCGGTAAAGTCGCTCACGAACTCACTACAGCGCTCAAGAACACACGAAACAAACTGGAATTTTGGTGCCGTAACGCTAAAAATAGAAAACCAGAGAATGGAAAGGAATGGACGAGCTAATCCCGCCGACCTGCCATGCACGCCATGATCTGTTGCATGCACCATCCCGCACGCAATGGAGACCTCGGCTGGGGCAAAGGAAGGGTGGAGGATGGTGCTCCCGCCTCCCGGTCGCAAAGGAGTAGCAGCCCGGGGGGACGCCGCACGGGCGACTCCTGGCGTGGGTGCGGTGGCAACCGACGCTAGCTTAGGACGACTTCGGCAGCGGGAGGCATCGTGAGTGGGTCAGGGAGATGTGCAAGGGCTAGGCGAAGCTGCGGTTGAGAGGAATCGGGCGGAGGCGGAATGGAGACGGCGAATTTCGCATGCGGGCTCGAGGTGGCCGGCGGTGAGTAGAAAGTGGAAAAGGAGAGAGACAGCGGCCGGCGCGGCATAAAACGGCACGCCCATCGTTTATGGGTCGCCATGCAAGCAGCTGCGTGTCCAATGCGTGAGAACAGCGGTTGAGGATGGCCACCAACGGCGAGGCAGCTACTGCCGGCGAGGAGCGAAGCTCCAATTCAGTGATTGAACTGGCCCGTCCACAGGCCACGTCATCAAAGGTAGCCAGCGTGGAGTGCCATGTATGCAAAACAACCCGGCAAAACCACTCACGACGTTACTTGACTGGTTTTTGTAAAGTTTAGGGTGTATAATACCCGGTTTCATAGTTCAGTAGAATGTAGACCAACCTCGATATGTTTGGATCAAGTAGACTTTTTTTATTTATTAAGAAGATTTTTTTATTTATTAAGATATATATGCTATCCAACTCATGTGATAAGATTCATGAGTTCGAGATAATTAATTAATTGTGATTTTAATCTCTTCAGCGCCATTATTTAGCCACCCGAAACAAGCTTCTTACTCTTGCTCCGTTTACAGAGCAGCTTGGAGTAGAAGCATGTTTTGCAAGCCGGCATCTCTAAGTGGAAAAGGAGAAAACGTCATTTTTTTACCTTTTTTCTATATTCCTTTTTTTTCTTATTTTTGCCTTCTTATATTCAGTTTACATAAATTTATCAGCGTGGCCTATCAGCCGATTTCGGCTTATTCTCTCATAGAACGCTATTTAATCTCGAAAAAACTACCGGCCAAACTCTTGTGATGTCGGTGCTAACACGGAAGCAATTGTTTGCATATACCCAGGCGAGATGCTCTCAACAGATCGCTTGTTTTAAATAGCAGGCCTATTAGCGGAGCTATATCGCGCTATAGCGGCTAAATTGTCATGAACACAAATAGCGACATCCTGCCTCAAAAAGCGATAGCGGGTTATAGTGGCAGCCTTAGCAGGCTATTTAAAACTATGTCGCATACATCACACAGGTCAAACAGGAGACTTGACATGCTTGATAACGAGGTTCCGTCAAGCCTGCATCTCCGTGGCATGCTTACGGACGCTCCTCCCCAAACCATAACATCGCTGGCCCAGGGCGCTGGCCAAAATCGCCAGCACCCCTGCGAGCCAAAAAATAGACCAAACCAAAATAGTCAAGACAAAAAAAAACGAGCTGAAATTTTGCCCATATTTGCTAAAATCGTCCGATAGAAGTAATTTTCATGGGATGCCTTCATCATCTGCATGGGCTTCACCCCGCCCCGAACAATAGAGGAGAGTGAGTTGGAACAGATAAAAAGGTTTGGGGCTTGAGCATTTCTATCTTGAGCATTTTTATCCCTGTTTCATGACTGTTTGTGATTTTGTTATCATATTTTAACTTTGTGACTTTACTCCTGTTATTTTGAAACGAAAGAATACTTTACTCATGATCTTAACACCCTGTAACAGTGTTAACTTTTGGTCAATCAGACAATTTTGGGATGACAAGATGTCATTTTTTGCATAGATTTTTTTAGAAAAAATCAACAGTATTTTGACTCACAATCCATATAAACATAATTTGATACCACACTCATACTACATCTTCCTTTTCTTACTCCACGATTTTGTTACACATAGTACTACCGAATAAACGTCTGTTGCTGCGCTTCACTTCTATATATCCCTCCACGGATTATATGCTCCGTTATTACAACAGTATATCACATAGTACTACCGAATCTTAGCAGTGGTCAAAAAGAAATTAAAGAAGCAAAGGGGAAAAAAAATCAAATTATATGGAGAGATAGCACAATAGCAATTGGTAGTACGCATTGCTTAGCCGGATCAGCAACACTAAGCAAGCGCACTCCTGTCGATGGCCGGTCTAGCACGTTCAGATCGACTAGCAGGTGGCAGCGGGGGCAGCGGCCGAAACCCTAGTCCCCGACTCCGGAGGAGCGAGATTGGGTAACTTTACAGAGCAAAGTTATATTGTAACATTCGTGCGATCTCCACCCTCCATTCCCAATCCAACGACTCAGCACACATTCAAAGCAAAAGCTCAGGATACTTAGCATTTTTCGTCCACTCCGGCACATGACCAGCTCCGGCAGGCTGCCCTCCCTTGCGGCATGGACAAGCAGCAAGCCCTGCAGTCCCGGCCACTGGAATCTGTGTAGCCGAGGCCACGATATGCAGGTGGCGCCTTGTTGCCATTTTTCTTCTTGAATTGGTCTTGATCAGTGGAAGCTCGCCCTGCTGTGCCGCCTTGCTGTGACCCAAACCGAAGCACAAACAGTATACCTGGCCATCTTCGCCTGAAGAACAAGGGAGCAAGGGACCTACCGCCGTCGTCCAGTGGTAGACTAGCGGAGCTCTGCGCCCGGCGGAAGCGTCTTGTTCTGTGATTGTGAGCCCCCGCGCTGTGGAGCTCGTGCGCAGCGGCTGCGTCCCCACACGACCGGTGCTAGCTCCTAGAAAGCACGTGCATTGCACAGCTCGAGCCGGCGGCTAGCGCTCGCACTCGAGCACGCATGCTGCAGAGCTCCCGCGCCCCGTGCCCTTAGCTCGGAGGCCTGAGGCCCACATACATCGAAGTTCGCCCATGGACACGGCCAGCAGCAGTCCGCACTCCATAGGAACTCCCAAACGCCACACCCTCACCCCCGTCCATGGTCCACAACGAGCTCAAAGTCTCGCACCGTCGAGCTTCGCGGCCTCATCTTCTCAAACAAGACCCATCCACGACGCCGGCGGCAGGCCAGCAGTGGCGCCACACGCCACCTGCATATCGTTGAATATGGCCTCTGCTATGGGTTCTAGTGGCCGGGCCTGCTGCGCGTCCTCACCGCAAGGGAAGGCAGCCCGCCGGAGCTCCGGCATGGACCTGCTGCAGACTGCTACACTGGAGTGAATGAAAAATGCTAAGTGTTGCAAGCTTTTGCTTTGAATGCATGCTGTGTCGTTGGACAGGGAATGCAGGGTGGAGATCGCCTGAATGTTACAATGTAACTTTACTCTGCAAAGTTACCCAATCTCGCTCCGACTCCGGATGGGGAAGTGCCGAGCCCGACGCTGCCCTTTTCCTTCCCTTCTGCCGATTTGAGCTATTACAGGAAGAGGGTAGTGTTGTCATTTTGTCTAGGTTTATTTCTTTTTCTTATTTATTTTTGCTAGTGCAAACAGTGTTAAAAGTAGGGCCAAACGGCTGCTTCATCTGCAATGTAAACAATGAGGGTAAAATCACAAGTTAAAAAAAAAATGATAAAATCATAATTGGGTTTTGAAAAAGGAGTATAGAAACATCAAAATCCCAAAAGGTTTCCTGCCGAATGAAAAAGGCATCCTCCCCAGCATCCTTCCCACGCGCGCATCCGTCGCCCCGCCTCTCGGCGGACAATGCATATTTGCCCACTACGGATCTACTCGGTTGGCTACCAAAATTTGCCACACCAAATTTTTGGTAAGGCTAAAGTTAGGCAAAAAACTTGCTAATGAATTGACAATCTAAATGTGAGAAGCTGGCAAGTTTTGATAGCCAACCAAATGGTCGTCAAATTCATAACTGCTAATTTCTTGATCCGATAAATTTTGGTTGGCAAAGCTAATTCAGTGGCAACCCAAATTGCTTAGACCATTTCAGCCCAAACCGTTAGCGGGGCCAGGCCATCGTCCTGTAGGCTTTGCCGCAATAATCAGCAGCCCTCGTCCTAACGTGGCCCGTCGAAGCAGAACCATGAAGCCGCCGTCGTAGACCTGCTTGCCTGCTCTAGTGCCGTGGGAGGCCGCGAACAGTAGCAGCCGGCCGGCGCGATGGAGGAGAGCCTTGCACGGGCACCTGCTTGTCTGCTCCATTGCCGGGAGAGGTCGCGAGCAGCAACAGATGGCCGGCGGCCATCACGGGCGGGGCGGCGCGGCGGCGGCGAGGCCGCATCGATTCTTGGGCCAAAGCAAAGAATTGAACGGCTTCCGTTTTATAATAAAATATATATCCGCGTCTTCGTGCCGTACTGCCGTCGGAGTCGGATGCCCGACGGGCGTCGTCGGGTCCCTCTGTTGTCGATCATAATAATAATATATGCTAGACTAGAGGGTCTGGGTTCCAGGACCTCCGAATCCTAGCAGAGCGTTTCCCCTTCCCCGACTACCCACTCGCGGCCGCACAGACTCACAGACTACAAAACCCTAACATCTCGCCATCTCGCCGCAGTCCGGTGGCAGCGACAAGCAATTATCTCGGGCGTACGGTGCCGTCTCGGTTGAGTGGGACTCCGACCTGCGGGGTGATCGTCATCGAGGGGAAATTGCGCGATGTAAGTGTCTGTTTACTCATTTGCTCACTGTGATAGTTGCAGTTACTCACGGATCTGTTGGATCTGTTTCAGTTGAGTAATGCTTATCCATACTCCCTCACATCACAGATTGGTTGCGGTTCTAAAATAACATTTTAAGCTAATTCGGGTTCATAGCTCAGTGGTAGAGTAATTGATTTTTGTGTTGCGGTTCTGAAATAACCTTTAAGCTAACATCTGTTCCGGTTCATAGCTCAGTGGGTATTATAAGCTTTCAAAAGGGTCTTAGTTACTGTACTAAGCATTTGCATTTGTTTTCTGCTACAGGACTGCAAAGACCCTGAGGAACAAGAGGGGGATTGACTGCACAAGAGGTGTGAGTAGGGCGCAGAGAGCCATAAACAGAAGGAACAGACCTGAGTCATCCGGGTTGTCATCCTGGTTATCAAGTCGGATTTATATCCCAGAAAGTTATAGTGGTGACAAGAGACGCTTGAAACGCAACATAAAAAGGATGCGGCAATGTGAGTAGTTTGATTTGAATTTGCTGGTTCTTTCTTTTGTGGCGCATGTTGGTCTAGCAAAGCCCTCAGTTGTGGTTTATCATGTTTATTTATTAATCAGATCATGTGGCTCATGAGGCGTATCGTAAGTTTGAGGAGAATATATCTGCTATTGCAGTACAACGATTCGGCGAATCTTTTTGTGATAGGGAAGTTTCAAATGTTGCTTTCGAGGAGAGGTCATTTGGTGATATAGTCAATCCTGGTGAAATAACTTGTCCAATCAGTTCTAATTATGCTGTAGACTTGTCTTCCTTGGTCGTCTCGCTCGCTTTGTTTGATGGTAATTGTGCTACTGTACTTTTCAATTTTCCTTATTTGCATTTAGTCCTCACTTGTTACTTAAATCATGACATTGTGTAGGAGATAAGATGTTATTTGTATGCTCGGGCATACCTCTACCGCAAGGAAGATCAAGAACTAGACAAGGCCTAACAAGATTTGTGACATCGGCACGTTTGGTTAGAGAATTCAACGAGAATAGAAATAAAGATGATAAGTTGAGGGTTGGTGCTGCTAATCGTTGTGTTCCTTGATTTTTCTTCGTGTATTCAAGCTAATTCTGAACATCCTGAACTCGTGCTTGTGTACTGCTTTTGTTTTCTGTAGGTTGCAGTGCGCCTTCCTAATAATACAACTACTGATGGGTTCTTAGGACTATATGATAAAGACATTGCTATCGTCACATGCTTGGGCATCTTAGGAGTCCGTCCTATAGATCAGGATCACGCGTGGATACCTTTCCCCAGTGATAGTGTGCAAGCTGCTGGGCGTACCTTCAACTCTGGCAGTCTGATGACCATGCGTGGATATCTGTATGATAAGGAATGCTGCGTTGAACACCCCAAACACATCAACTCCTGGGTTTCTGGTAGTCAAGATATCTCTAAGGTATCCTGTCGATTTATTTATTTATAACTTTGTGGCACGATGGAAAACATGGAACACATAATTACATATGTTATTGCTGTTTAAAGTATCACCGTGTGCGTTGAAATAAAACCTTTCTAAACCTACCACTTCGCTTTTGTTCTAGGCTGTACTTGGAGGACCACTTCTAGGGTGTAATAATAAAATTTTCGGGATAAACTTGGATATTTATGACCCTGGTGATGCAACTTTGAGATACACCTTCCTACGGATGGACTTACTCTTCAAACGCTTGAAGCATTTTCAGATACTCAAGTATGTCTTCTACACTTAAAAGTATCTGATTTATATTTGTAGGAAGAATTAAACTATTCTATATGGCAATATGGACAATATATTTGTGACATGAACATGCTCAATTCTTTTATGGAGAATGCAACTTATATTTGTGACATGAACATGCTCAATTCTTTCATCTTCCGTTTAGTATTTATGCCTGATTCCATGTGATTATTTCATACCTTTTTTTCTTTCACAAGACAAGATTAGATTCATGTGTTGGTATGATTGGTTTTTTTCCCTGTGTAATTCCTGTGTGTTATTTTTTGCCATAACAAGTCAACTATGTTTTATTGCAGACCTACAAAACTAGACTTCTGTGGGTATATGTTGCCTAAAGATGTATTCATCGTAGTTCCTTCAGGTATGAACAATACTGCAAGTCATCTTCTAAAATGTTGCCTATGTATCATTGTGTGCAGAATACCGTGTTACTAGTATCACACATATCATCTGAGGACTAATAATGATCTCAACATTGCATCAGGGTTTATGAAGATTATTTGCAGGTTAAAGGCCTGGGGCTATCCCATTCCACCACCACTTGTGCTCGAATGTAAGTGTTGCCTTTGATATTACTGTCATCTTCCTTGTGCCTTTTTTTAGTTCACTTCTGATCTTCATTCTTTAACTAGTGAATGGGCGATTGCTTAATCATTTTGAAGAATGCTTTGGTGAATTACTTCCTTGGAAAGGGTATCCCTATGGTGATCCACCCGGTGGCTCTGGGGAGCTTGTCTGGAATCAACTTCCGAAAGAAGTTGTGACTAAGTTATCCCGTCGTGTTGTTTCACTTGCTTCATTCAATGGTGATTTTTCCAGCTGTGTGCTTCTTACTTTCTGTGATTGTATTTTATCTTCGTAACTAATGATTAAACGTTTAATGTTTAGGGTATGTGAGATCTTTTGCATGCTCAGGTTTGCTTATAAAGTGGCCTGAAAGCAAAGCTAAGAAAACTGCCATCCTGACTTCAGCCAGTTTGGTTAGAAGTCGTGATAATGAGGACAACATTGATAATAGCTTGACGGTATGTGCTCCTTTGTTCTTATTGTTACTTTCTGTCTTTTAAGTTTGGGGCTTGAGCATTTCTACCCCTGTTTTCATGTCTGTTTGTGATTTTGCCCTCGCTTTTTTAACTTTGTGATTTTACCCCTGTAATTTTGAAACGAAGGAAGACTTTACCCTTGGTCTGTTAGGACCCTCTAACGGTGTTAACTTTTGGGCTAATGGACAACTTTGCCCATATGTTGTTGCCCCTATTTTATTATGTTCCTTGTGTTATTACCCCTATTTTAGGACAGCAATCTATCATTTTTTCCACATAATTTTTAGAAAAATATATTATCCATATCCATCAGCTTGTCATCACATTACCCAGAGCTATAATAAAAATATCCAGAGCTTGTACTGTAATAAAAACAACCAGAGTACATTAGTACTGATTCCATTTTGTATGGAAGGGAATAGAAATCCATTGGCATTCTTAAGTATTAATGCAAAATCAGCTTGCCGGAGAGTAAAAGGCAGGAACTTTTGAACAGAATCTACCGAGAGAAAAAGAATATGAAGTCGGAGGGCACAGAAGTCGGAGAGGAGAGCACTGCATCCTTGATACTCTCGTCTTTGCCTCTTTGCGTGCGCTCGCCCGTGCTACAGTGAGCCACCCGCCAGGCAGGGTGCCAGGCGCCGCCGGCCGGCCGGCTGCACGCTCGGGCCGGAAGCGCGTGCCTGTGAGGCGATGCTGAAGATTGCTGCTCGGTTGTGAAGGGGAGGATGCAGGGAGGGAGGGGAGGCGCGAGATCCATCGTTGGAAGCTGCCTTGTCGCTGGGTAGACACACCGCCGGCGGCTGCCTTAACCCTAGGAGGCTAGGATGCGAATCGAGGCCGACGCGTTTTGCTCCCCGTGCCTGTTCATGCGATTCAGGAGGAGGGCAGTGGAGGAGGGGCAGTGCATTCTTTCCGTCCAAGTTTCTTTTCGTTTTGTTATTTATTTTTGGCATTTGATCCCATAAATCCAAACAGTGTTAGCAGTAGGGGTAAACGTGGCTTCGTTTCATGAAAACGAGGGCAAAATCACGAAGTTAAAAAAAGAAGGGGTAAAATCATCATTGGGTTTTAGAATAGGGGTAGAAACACTAAAATTCCTTTAAGTTTAAATGATGGTTTGCTGAACTCACTTTCTCATTTCAGATTGAGGTGTTTCTCCCACCGAATCAACGTGCTGGTGGGACATTGGAATTTTATAATTTGGAGTATAACATTGCTATTGTCAGTCTCAAGAAGAATTTCAATGCTATATGTCCGGATGTCATTAAAAGTGCACAAAACTCTTTTAAAAGTGCACAAAACTCCTCTAAAAGTGCACAAAACTCTTCTAGAAGTGCACATAACTCCTCTAAAAAGGTTGTAGCTATAGGGCGTGATCCGAAATTTGGTATCTTGATGGCTGCAAGTGGTGAAGTGAAGCGTGGAATCGAGGGTTGCAAACTTGATTGCAAAGATGTTCAGCTGTCTACTTGTAAAATCAAGAAGGTACTGTGATCTCTCTTACTGTTCTTTTATATGGTAACCAGTTTAATCATATTGCATCGAATTACAAGTTTTATTTACAGTAACCTTGGCCCTTTTTTTAAAAAAAAAAACTAGGCTGGGATTGGAGGCCCGCTTATTAATCTTGATGGGAGTTTTGTTGGCATGAATTTCTACGATGGAAGCGATATAACTCCTTTCATACCAAGGCACAAGATTGTTAAAGTTCTAAATGGAGTGAATTCTTTACCATCAGAATGGTATCACTTTCATCTCAATGCTAACTGGTAGGCATGGCACTTATTTTATGTACTTTGACTGAAAAAAAATTATGTTGGATGACAGTGGATATAACCATCCTATGCCTGTCAATGTTGGTGGTGGGGCAAAGAATGGGATACAGAAAAACAGGTATTTCTTTCTGTTTTCGCATTGCCACTTGTTTCTGTTTGCTTAGACTGTTTTATTCAGTAGCCAACTTACATTGGGACAAAAACATATTGGATGACAGGTGGCCGGTGCCCGAGCCATATTGGTATCATGGCGCACTTAATGTGGATATTCGTCATCATGAGCATATTGGGCGGCGTCTTAATTAGAAATCGCACTGGTGGACTCTTCACGCTAGTAGTACAAAACTTTGGTGCTGTTTCCATGCTGTTTATCTTACTAGTATTTGACAGGCCTGTCTATAGGATATATGCAAGCTAGACTCTTGTTATTGTTGGGCTATTTATGTGACTTCAACTCTTGTAACGTACACAAGTTGGTTCAAGGCTCTCATGGACCTTGTTATACTCATCTAGCTCTAACAGACCTTTTGTGCTGTCGCTGTGTCGACTGTTGTAACTTACAAATTGGCTTAGAGAGGAGAAACACGTCAGGAGCACTTGCTGTTGGTAATCTCTGCTTTCCTCACGTTGGTGCTAATCAGGGAGTCCCTGCTACGGTAAGAAAGTGGCTAGATTCTGGCAGCAGGGTATGCAATTCTCCGTCGAAATGAGTCGACATGTTTCTTCTTTTTGTTCAGGTTATATATCGAGGCAAAAGGATACTAGTTCATTCTGTTTACTTGTTACTTCCTCGTGGGCATCACCCCAGCCATCTCTCATGAATTAATTTTTCAAACTCATCGACACGTAACCTTTCTGTGTCAGTCTGCATACGTAACGAGCCCCTTTTTTTTTTTTCCAAGGAAGCCTGATGAGTCTATCTAGTGAGAATTCCGGTCCATTTGGCTGAGGCTGATGGAATCCAGTTTCAATCGTTTGGGTCAAGCCTGAGCCTGTTCTGCGGGATGCAAAGAACTTCCTCAGCCTGGTTTCTGACGAGGAAGGAAGAGTTTCATTTCTGTTTTACCCAGGCCGGCATGACTTGCTGGATATGCTAACGATGTGATGGCATAATTAGTATATATTATATTAAAAAATGACATTAGTATATTTAATAGCTAAATATGCTTAATAAGAAAAATATAGACTAGTTAAATATATTTATGTACAATAAATATGATGGCAAATTTTGTCAAGCACATTTTATTAGTTAGTGATATATATGTATATGGGACAACTAAACATTGTATCTACTCGGTCAGGATATATACATGACCAAATCCGAGCAACCAAACAAAACAAGTCCAGATTGGCTTGACTTCTCATGGTTAGGCCATACAAGTAAACAAAAAACACCTAATGTCTCAAACATAAATAGGCACTCGGCTTTTAACTGTTGGATTAAGATCCAATGCTCCATCTCTTTTGTCTATCTTTACCTCTTTTCCTTCTCTCTCTCTCTCCATCTGCTCATTCATGAATCATGACGTCTCTATAGCTAACTTTCCTTGCCAAAGTTTTTTTCTAAGCTCGCTAGAGAGTTGTGATTAAAATGCCGCTCAGCTCTGAACCCTAACCAAGACAACAAGAACTCCAATTAAGACAATAATGATCGGACGCCTAAAAGGTCCAGTGCTCGGTTCTCGGTTGCTCCGAAACATTGTGTCATTTAGTATTTCTCTACGCAATATATATACTTTGACCATGCAATTTCATCCACCTCTGGATTGCGTCATATGATCGGGACTGATGCTTTTTTTTTTTTTTAGATGAAGTGGACGGGACTATTGTTGACACCCAGTCAAATGCAAATCTCATGCACGATGGAACAAATAATGCATCCGATTGTATTGTGTTACAATGATTATCATAAGATTTGTGCTGGTTAAATTTTCTCATGTTTGACCGGATGTCTAGAAAACATTAATTATAACAATACTTATATGTCTAAAAAATACTCCGTAAGTCGATTGTAAAAAGATACAACATTCAATAATCCTCCTTCTAATAATAATAATTCTAAATTCCAATCATGTATACGCCACGCGGAGGAGGTCGACCCGTCCACGAGCGCGCCGCGCACCCCGGCGCCTGGCCGGCGCGAAGCTTGTGACGCGAGCCGGGTGCAGCACCTGGCCGGCGAGGATCCGGCGGCGGTGATGAGGCGTCCGGGTCCGGGCCGGGTCGACGACGGAGACTAGCGTGCGGAAGAGGCAGACCGAGAGGACGGGCCCGTGGCGGCGAGCGTGCCCATGTCGAAGCTGGGAGGGAGCTGCGGCTGCGGCTGCGGCGCCGGCCTGGTGGGCCTTGCTTAATTCCTGGCGCTATCGGTTCCTTTGCGGAGGATGTATGAGGGCGATGGAGGAGAGAACTTGCACGGGCACCTGCATCTGCATGCTTGCTTGCCTGCTCCAGCACCAGGGGAGGTGGCGAGCAGCAACAGCTGGCCGACGGCCACCACGGTCGGTCGCGGCGGCGGCGAGTGCCTGGAGGAGCACTCCGTATGTTTTCCTTTTCCGAATTCCCACTTGTGTTTTGCTATTCTGCACTTTCTGACGAACATGGGTCGCATCGATTACAGAATTGGATGGCTTCCGTGTTTGTTTCTGCATGCCGTCGGAGTCGGATGCCCAACGGAACGGACTACAGGTTCTTCTGGTTCCAGGACCTCCTAATTAACCAACCCTAGTCCCTAGCAGCGGGTAGAGCTGGGCGCCGCAGAAACACAAACCCTGCATCTCTGCAGTCTGATGGCAGGCAGCAACGAGTCTCGCGGGCCTACGTCGTCGGTGGTCGGGGACTCGTACGTCTCACGACTAGTGATTCGATTCATCGAGGGGAAGTTGCATCAAGAGCCGATTACTCGTTAGCTCACTGTTATATTTGCTCACCTACGGATCTGTTCCATTTGATTTGAGTTATACTAGTTCTACATCCAATTTGAGTTGGTTATGCACTAGCTTGGATTGTTGCTTGAACGATGTATCGCCCAAGTATGGACGATGGATTGTTGATTTTGGATGGGGCTTGTTACGACCTGTAGCTTAACTTTAAGCTAGCACCCACCTACATACGTTGCAGCTTTTTCCTACAGCAAAATTCCGAATTCTCTTCTTTGTAACCATGTATGAATGTGGCCGGTTATATAACTTTGTTTAGACCTGCCCAGTTCATATTGCTTTAGTGGCTTTCTGTTATGTTTAGATTTTTCCTTTTGGGTGTTGTGCCTCTTCTGTCAATCTTAGCCAGCTGCTAGGAACTTGCTACCTATGTTGTCACTTCTTGATTGGCAATTTGCCATACAACACCAAGTTTTGGATAGATTTGAGCCTTTTTTACATTTATATGCAAGAATCAGGTCAATCTAGTACTGATTTTGAGCACATGCTTCGTCATACTGTTATTGTTGATACCATTATCAATGAGCCTAATACTTTAAGGTTGGCAAGGTGTTTCATTTCTGCTTCAGGACTGCAAAGACCCTGAGGAGCAAGGGGGGTATTACTGATTGCACAAGAGGCGTGAGCAGGGAGCAGAGCCATAAACAGAAGGAATAAACTGGAGTCATCACTAGTTTCAAGTCGGAGTTCTGGCCAACGATGTTTTGGTAACAAGAGAGCCTGGAACCGCACCATAAAAAGGATGAGAGAACATGAGCATAATTGATTTGAATTTGCTGGTTCTTTCTTTTGTGGCGCATATTGCTCTAGTAAAGCACTCACTCAGTTGTGGTGTATCATGTAAAGCAGCTAATGCGGCATATCGTAATTTTGAGGAGAATCTATCTGCTATTGCTGTGCAACGATTCAGCGAATTTTGTTTTCCTGATAGAGAAGTTTCAAACGTTGCTTTTAAGGAGAGGTCATTTGGTGAAATAGTCAAACCTGGTCAAATAACTTGTCCAATCAGTAATGATGTTGTGGATTTGTTGTCCTTGGTGGTCTCCCTCGCTTTGTTTGATGGTGATTGTGCTACTATACTTTTCAATTTTCCTAAATTGCATTTAGTCATCACTTGTCATTTAAATCATGATATTGTCCAGGAGATAAGATGTTACTTGCATGCTCGGGCGTACCTATTCCTCACGGAAGAACTAGACAAAACCTAACAAGATTTGTGACATCTGCACATTTGGTTAGACAATTCAACGAGAATAGAAATAAAGATGATAAGTTGAGGGTTGGTGCTGCTAATCATTGTGTTCCTTGATTTTTCTTTGTATATTCAAGCTGACTATGAGCATCCTGAGCTTGTGCTTGCGTACTGGTTTTATTTCTGTAGGTTGCAGTGCGCCTTCCTGATAATACAACTACCGATGGGTTCTTAGGACTATATGATAAAGACATTGCTATCGTAACATGCTTGGGTTTCCTAGATGTCTATCCTATAGATTTTCTGGATCTTGATGCAACACCTCCCCCTGATGTTGATGCCAGTGTGCAAGCTGCTGGGCGTGCCTTCACCTCTGGCAGTTTGATGGCCATGGGTGGATCTCTGCGTTACGACATCCGCCGCCGTATCATTGACCACCACAACACCTGGGTTTCTGGTAGTCAAGATATCTCTAAGGTATACTGTCGATTTATTTATGTATAACTTTGTGGCATGATGGAAAACATGGAACACAAAATTGCCTTATGTTATTGCTGGTCTAATGGATCACCGTGTGCATTGAAGTAAATCTTTTCTAAACCTACCACTTTGCCTTTTGTTGTAGACTGTACTTGGAGGGCCACTTCTGGGGTGCGATAATAAAATTTGCGGGATAAACTTAGATATTTATGACCCTGGTAATGCAATTTTGAGATGCACCTTCCTACCAATGGACTTACTTTACAAACGCTTGAAGCGTTTTCTGAAACACAAGTATGTCTTCTACACTTACAGTATTTATGAACTATTTCTTAAGTTAACCTGACTCATATTTGTTCCAAATCCTCTCTTATATTCCACTTCCTGTTTAAGGTAAGGTAAGCCATTTTTACTAACACCATTGGAAACTTGAGAGTTTTCACATGGTAACCTTCGGATTGAATTTGGTTCTTCTTACCCCTCTCTACTGAAACCAGTACCATTGCCACATCTCATGATGCTAACTTAGTGCCCATGCTTAATGTTTTGGTCTAAATTAGGAAGAATTAAACAAATCTTTGTGGCAATATGGACAATGTAACTCATATTTGTGACATGAATATGCTCTATCCTCTCATCTTTTGTTGAATATTTATGCCTGATTCGAAGTCATTATTTCATACCTTTATTTCTTTCACAAGACAAGATTAGATTCATAATATGTTGGTATGATTTGATTTTTCCCTGTGTAGTTCCGGTGTTTTACTTTTGTCATAACAAATCAATTATTTTTTATTGCAGTCCTACAAAACTACACTTCCGTGGATATACGTTGCCTAAACATGTATCAAGCGTTGTCCCTTCAGGTGTGAACAATACTGCAAGCCATTTTCTAAAATGTTGCCATATATCATTGTGCACATAATACTGTGTTACCAGTATCACACATATCATCTGAGGACTAATAATGATCTCAATATTGCACCAGGATTTATGCAAACCATTTGCAGGTTAAAGTCCCATGGCTATCCCATGCCACCACCTCTTGTGCTCGAGTGTAAGTGTTGCTTTTCATATTGCTGTCATCTCCTTTGTGCCTTTTTGTTCACTTCTGATCTTTGTTCTTTAACTAGTCAATGGGCGATTGGTTAATCATTTTGAAGAATGCTTTGGTGAAGTACTTCCTTAGAAAGGGTATCTGTATGGTCAAAAACCCGGTGGCTCTGGGGAGCGTGTCTGGAATCAACTTCCGGAAGTTGTGACTAAGTTATCCCGTCGTATTGTCTCACTTGCTTCATTCAATGGTAATTTTTCCAGCTGTGTGCTCCTTACTTTCTGTGTTTGTATTTTATCTTCATCACTACCTAATGAGTAAATGTTTAATGTTTAGGGTATGTGAGATCTTTTGCATGCACAGGTTTGCTTATAAAGTGGCATGGAAGCAAAGCTAAGCAACTGTCATCCTGATTTCAGCCAGTTTGGTTAGATGTCGTGATAATGAGGACAGCATTGATAATAGCTTGACGGTTTGTGCTCCGTTGTCTTGATCATTACTTTTGGTCTTTTAAGTTTCATGATGCTGAACTCACTTTCTCATTGCAGATTGAGGTGTTTCTCCCACCGAATCAACGTGCTGGTGGGACATTGGAATTCTATAATTTAGAGTATAACATTGCTATTATCAGTCTCAAGAAGAATTTCAATGCTATTTGTCCAGACGACATCTTCGTTGAAAATGCAAAGAACTCCTCTAAAACCGTTGTAGGTATAGGGCGTGATGCCAGGGGCGGAGGCACATGTATGGTGCTGGGTGCGAGCGCACCCACAAAATTAACAAAAAACAGTGATTATGATCAAATTTTCACCATATTCGCACCCGTACACTAAAATCCTATGCACCCACGAGGCAAGCGCACCCCCCTCGCATTTGCTCTAGTTCGGTGATGCTAAGTTTGGTTTATTGATGGCCGCAAGTGGTGAAGTGAAGGATGAAAACAAGGGTTGCACACTTGATTGCAAAGATGTTCAGCTGTCTACTTGTAAAATCAAGAAGGTACTGTGATGAATCTCTCTTAACCAGTTTAATCATATTGCATCTACTGAACTTATCAGGAATTAGAAGTTTTATAGTAACCTTCGGCCTTTTTTTTAAAAAAAAAATAGGCTGGAATTGGAGGACCACTTATTAATCTTGATGGGAGATTTGTTGGCATGAACTTCTACGATGGAAGCGGTGTAACTCCTTTTTTACCAAGGCACGAGATTGCTAAAGTTCTGAGTGGAGTGAATTCTTTACCATCAGAATGGTATTATTTTCATCTCAATCCTAACTGGTAAGGCATGACACTTATTTTACAAACTTTGATTTTTTTTCTTTTTTTGTTTGTTTGATGACAGTGAATATAACCATCCTATGCCTGTCAATGTTATTGGTGGGACAAAGAAGGGGATTCAGACAAACAGGTATTTCTTTCTGTTTTCACGTTGTGACGTGTTTCTGTCTGCTTAGACTATTTTATTTAACAGCCAACTTACATTGGGACAAAAAAGTATTGGATGACAGGTGGCCGGTGCCCGAGCCATATTGGTATCATGAGTGTTCTTGATCTAGGCCAGCATAATGGGTGGCGTCTGAATTAGATATCACACTGATCACACTGCTGGAGTATCTAATTGACCTTGTTCTGCTCATCTAGCTAGTATTTGACAGACCTGTCATATATGCAAGTTAGACCTGTGTTATTGCTGGGTTATTTATGTGACTTCGACTCTTGTAACTTACAAGTTGGTTCAAGGCTCTCATGGACCTTGTTATGCTCATCTAGCAAGTATCTGACAGACCTTTGGTGTTGTCGCCGTAATGTTATCATACTTCGACTGTTGTACAAGTTGGCTCGAGAGGCGATTACGTCACAGAGCATCGTGCTGTTGGTGCTAATCAACTAGTTCCTGCTATAGAAATCTCGTGTGCTTTCCTCGCGTTGGTGCTAAGAATCAGCTGAGTCCCTGCTATGGAAAGAAAGTGGATAGATGCTGGCAGCAGGGTTAGCAATGCTTCGTCCGAATGAGTTGCCATATTTATTCCTTTTGTTCAGGTTGTATAGGCGTTGCCAGTCTTATTTTCTTCTTATTATTGTTAACAAGGTGACAGGCCCGAATGAAATGGAATGCAGTAACATTGGAAATGTGCACGGCAAAATACAGGAAGAAGGCATTGGGACTGGCTTGTGCTTTAGTAATATAATATAGAAACAGTCAAATGCATGTACTAATCTTCACAACTTTCGATGTTACACGGACAATTACCAAAACCGAGAATTACAATCAGACATAAATGTTGATACATGTCAAAAGGATTTAGAATTTAGAAAAGAGATGTGGTCAGCATTATTGTTTCAGTGTCCACAAAATACATGGTAAATTTGAACAGCCAATGCTGAAAGACATGCATCCCATATCCACCATCTCAGTAGGAACTAGGAAGAGGATAGACAGAAACAAAAATTGCTCCCTGCCAAAAGAACAGGTTAAGACATTTGTACTGCACGACACTAAAATTAACTACAGGAGCAGCAAGCTTATGGAAGCAACAAGTTGATGCAAAAATACTGTATGCTCAAGTATAATGGAGCGTAATCCTTAGATTAATAAATACCATTACAGGATAAGGCAGCAAGCCAGCAACTCCCAAGGTGCACTAAGCTACAGCATCCACAAGTTCATAGATTCCAACCACAGAATATTCCAAAACATTGATAAGAATACACACTCAAAGTTCAACTGCTTCTATGCGACCCAGTGTTACAGTCTTCATCATCAATCCCCTCCAGCATCCTTGACATCAAGGGTGAACTCATACTCCTGATCACAGCCCAAGTAAGAGTCTGACATCAAGTAAATCATGTAATCCTTTCTCCCTGCCTCTGCAGGAGCAGAGAACTCAAGTTTCACTCTCGCCCTCTTCTGAAGTGCCACTCTTTTGATGGCCAGTAATTGGTGTGTGGAGCTGTCACCAATCACCAGCCACCAGCCTTCTTCCTTGGGCTTGGGGAACCTCAGCGCATGGACTGGACCAACCTCATATGGCAAGTTAGTGATGTCACGCTCCAGCGTTACCTGCACAGTTACATTGTCACTAGTGCTTATATCGTCACCCTCACAGACCTCATAGGTCATATCAACATTAGGGAAACGCTTGAAGAATTCAATGATGTCTTGCAGCTGAGAGTTTGATAGCTGTAAAAGATCCCGCATCTCATCGACACCCATCTCAGCAAGATCAAAGATACTCTCGATGGGCTTCGCTTCATTTTCCTGGCACCTCTGAGCCAAGTCCTTCGTGAAGTGTGGAACTTGAAGCAGCACAGAATCCCAATCCCACATGTCTTGTGTCACCATTTGACTCAACTCCATTGCACTAAGAGAAAGGCTAAGCCAACCATTGCTCGATATAACATCAACCATTGCCTGGAGAAACCGATGGGCAGAAAGAAGGATCTCACACTGATCAGCTGCCAGGTTCCCAACCACTGTGTGCCTTGAAAAATGGGCTTGCAGCAGAGCATTGGCCTTCACATGTGAATCACCATACTTGGACTTCTCGATAGAGAACCTCTGGTGACGAACAAGCCTGTCAATGTATTCTTCCTCACCAGGACGACCCGGAAGCTCTGCAAATTCTGAGGCAGATGCTAGAATCTCTAGGAGTCCTTTCATCTTAGTCTTCTGGGTCAGCATAGAGCTAAAACACTCAATAGTCATGTAGATGATATAATAGTATGAAGCAATAAGGCCAAGGTTGAGGGGCTTCAGGTACATGTCCTCCTCTACAGCCACACACTTACTTGATTCAAGACCATTCAGAACAGTCTCAACTAGCTCAGAAAGATGGTCTGAAAGATGCCTGTGACTTACACCCTGAAGATTGTAGAAGTTAGGATTCTTTGTCAGCCGCCGATACATGAAAGTCCAAGTAAGATAATCCACGGCATCTTGCTTATTCTCTACAACACCAACCACCACCTCAGCATTCATATGATCGTGCAAGAAATGGTGAAGATTGCTCTCAACAGGGAAGGCCTCAAAAAGGAACTTCTTGTAGTAATCTTTGCGAGGTGCATGACACAATATAACACATTTCCCTGAGGTATCTTGAAGTGGTCTGCTGGCATGACCCATCATTTGAAGCAGATCTGTAATTGGGTAATCAGTGTGAGAATTCTCACGACCATCATAATACTGGGTCCCCATGACAACAACCAAATGGGCAGGCAATGGTCTTCCCCAACACATTGTGCTGCTCACAACACACACCTGGATCCTCCCACCAAGGAACAGCTGGGTTACAAGTTCCTGATCAAGTTCACTTAGACCTTCATGCAAATAGCCTACACCACATTTAATTGTATTCTTAAGCGTATCTTCTTCAACAACTCTGGTGAAAGTATCCATCTCATCTTCTGACCCAAGGAGAAACGGAGTTCCACCACCCTCAACACTAGAGTATGCACACAAGTCCAATGCAGTCAGCCTTGCATGCTTCCTTGTCGGTACATACACCAGGGCAGGTTTACTGTTCTTTGCATGCTGTGCCATGGCAGTGTAGGTGGGCTTTGTCATTGCTTGCATCCTTGCCTCAAAGTTTGCCATATCCACACCCTGAATGTGAATTTCCAATGGCACAGGTCTCACTGCTGGAGGGAAGTTGAAGAGGCCATGAGAGGTAGCACCAATCCATTCACCGAGATCCTTAGCATTAGAAAGTGAAGCTGAAAGTGCTACGATCCGTATGTTACTGCCAATATGACTTGAAATACGCCTCATCCTAGATACAGTGACTTCCAACACATGTCCCTTATCAGACCCAAGTAGATAAAGTTCATCAACTATAAATAAGCTGACCTGTTGGATGTGCTTTCGCTGTTTCCACCGGCGAGACAATGCATCCCACTTTTCAGGAGTACTCATTATGATCTCTCCTTTATCCAGAAGCTTCAAATCAGCTGCTGTTTCACCAGTGAGCTTAACTACCTTGGCAAATTCTCCAAATTTCCGTTCCCAGTCCCTGTATCTTTCTTTTGCGAGAGCTTCAATGGGAGCTATATAAACGACCCGCATGTTGCTCTCACCAGAAACTGCCCTCTGGTGGTTCCTTAGTATAGCAAACTCGGCACATATGGTCTTCCCACTGCCCGTTGGTGCAGCAACCAACACACGGTCATCGCTGTTATACAAGACAGTGAATACTTGAGTCTGGATGGGATTGAAATGCTTAAAGGCACTATAGAGGCCCTCATATCTTGCATTCCTCAATGCACTAACAGGTAGGAGCTTCAGATCAAGCAACTCAGTTGGCGGAGCATATTTTTCTGGTAGAATCAAGTGCCTAAAGCAGACAGGGAGAATTGTCTGAGAACCAAGCCACTTGTCAGACACAACACGTATGAAATACTGGGGAGGCAGTGGCTCATATATCGGCACTGTGAAGTTCAATGTATGATCTTCGTCAACATACTGTTTCTTAAGCATGAAATATTCATGGTGAAGAATGTACTCGCCATCACTATCCTCAACAATAACCCAAAAGGGCTCCACATATCCATGTACCTTATCATCCCACTGGAAATCAGGTGTAATTGTCAGTTCAAAGCCCAAAACTGTACGAGTGATGGGCTGGACATGAGCTGAAAGATTCAACTTTGGTAACTGGTGGATGCACTTGTGCAGCTGCCTCCCCATCTTGGGATAGCGGATTAGTTCACCAATTTCTTGTGAGGACAGATCATAGTATCTCTCCCAAGCCAACTCCTTTTTCTCCAGTTTCATTAAGATTGCCTTTGGAATTCCCGTAAATTGCCGCCGGGAAGTCTGGACACTCCACATTTGTTTGTCAACCATCTTGCAAAGATTCAGAGCTTTGTCTGCTAGTTGAGCCCATCCCCTCTTCAGAACAATCTCAAATAATGCTCGTAGGAGACGTCCAGCACTCTGCATTACAGAAGGGGGGAAACATAAGTGTACAATACAATATAAGCAAGAAATTCAGATTCAGAAACTGTATTAAGTAGGTGAAATCATGCGAGTGAATTATAAATTGAAGTCAACAGAAAAAAAAAATGGCGCTACCTGTCGGATGTAGACCATATCAGAACTAAGAGTAATGCCTTCCAGTTTCAACCTAGAAATATATGCTTGCAGCAGAACATTGATCTTTGCACTGGAATCCTCCAAGCTCTCTTTTACAGGAATTGGCACACGGTCCAAAAGCTTTGCAAGTTCCATTTTCTCATCTAGCCTGACCCCTACATGCTTAAATTCTTCACTCAGAGAAAACAGTAGACACAACTCGATATCACCCATTGTAGGTTTCAGGTGCTCATTGTATGTTGAGATAGTTCCATGACTAATATAGTAATAACTGGCAATCCTTCCCAGGTCAGTAACTTGAAAGTATCCTGTTTTCCTGTCGTACTTTATCAGATTGTTCCTATCCAGTAGATTTGCAGCGGAATGTATCTGCAGCAGAACAAAAATACAAAAGATCAAAAACAGAACAGGCAGAGATAGTATGCTGCAACATCAACTATATCTATGCAGTATCAAGAGTCAGTAAAATCAATGATTGGTATGGAATAACTGCAAAACCTAAATTTCTTCAGATCTCGCTGCAGCATCAAAGGAACACATATAATACTATATAATACTATTATTAACTATACAAGATTGAAGACTGTAATAGAATACTTAAGAAATATTTTGCCTGTGCAGTTGTGAGAATCTATGGGGCAGGTGACCTCTAGTCTAGAAATAGATTAACCAAATAGGATGATACATTAGTAATTAGAGCACATTCACACAAGCAAGGACCAAAACAATAATTGAGAAATAAAACAGTAAGGATGAGCAGCTACCACAGAACTTCAAAAACAGTAGTGCAAAAATTACTTACCAAATCAGCTCTCATTTCATCAAGTGTTTTATCACTCTCCAAGATATCTGCTGGCAAACCATAGAATGTTGGATTTCGGAGCATCCGGATATAGAGGTAAGTATAACCAAGCCACGAGCATGCTTCACGAGCATTCTGAATAGTCCCCAGAACAATCTCTGCATTCAATTGATCAGCCAATTTGGATATGAACTGACTCTCAATAGGCAGCTGCTGGTTCATAAGAGACAGGTAGAACTGCAATTCACTGTGGCTAGTCAAGATTATTCCCTCTCCATGTGTATCATACTGAGGCCTTCCTGCACGACCAAGCATCTGCATAACATCCAGAGGACTTAGTTCTGTCCAGTCACCTTTCTCTGGGTTGTAAATCTGTGTACCCTTTACAGTTACAGTATGTGCAGGCAAATTGACACCCCACGCAAGGGTAGCAGTGGATACAAGTACTTGAATGTGCTTGCCAGCAAAAAGTGCTTCGACAAGGTCACGGTCAACCCTTGCCATCCCGGCATGATGAATAGCAAACCCATATGGCAGGAGGTCCTTAAGATCATTGCTTTTGACAAGTTCAGCGTGACTGCCAAGGATCTCTTGGCTTGCACTCTCGTTCTTCAGAAAGCGGCTGACTGTGTCATTTGCCAACGCCGTGTCTCTGATGGCTTTGGCAGTCATTGCTGTTTCCTTCCTCGAGTGTACAAATATAAGCACTTGATGCTTACCAGCAGCAGCCATAACCTTCTCGTAACAGATCTCATTCATCAACTGCATCCTCTGTACTGGCTTCCTCTCAGTGATCCCGATGTATTGCTGAGCAAGAGGGCAAGGTCGGTAACTGTTGTCGAAGTAGAAGAGGCTTTCTTTGGGAACACACAAGAATAGTGCAACATCTTCATAGTTTGGCAGAGTCGCAGAGAGCCCAACTAGATGGATATGCTCCTTGGTCTTCTCAGTCTGCCTGACTGTCCTAGCAACAATGCTTTCCAGAACAGGCCCTCTGTTATCATGTAGCAGATGGATCTCATCAATGATTAACAGCTTCACCAATTGGGTATAGGTTCTGTCCCCTGATTTCCTCGTCACAATATCCCATTTCTCAGGTGTCGTGACAATAACCTGTGTTTCATCAATCTGTTGCTTGGTCAAGTTCTGGTCTCCACTAAGCTCCCTAACAGTAACGTTGTAACCTGCCAGACGCTTCGACAAGTCCCCAACGACTTCAGCGACCAATGCTTTCATCGGGGCCACATAGACAACTTTGTACTTGGTATTGTCAAACTCCCCATCCTGCATATGCATATGAATCTGTTGAAGGATGGTAAGCACAGCCACGTTTGTTTTGCCAGCACCAGTCGGAGCACAGAGAAGGATATTGTCTGGTTTCAAAAGAGCAGTGTGATAGACCCTGCTCTGAACTCTGTTCAGCTGTGTCATCCCGTCGAAAGCTGGCCGAGCAAACTCTGGCATATCAGATATCTTGACAATCTTCTCCCCTGTTTCATAGGGCTTAGCCTTCAGTGCTGGCACATGAACCTCCTCATATCCCTTTTGAGGGGTTCTAAACGACCCAGTAGGAAGTTCACATTTCTTGTTAGCCATAAAGAGACCGCCCTTCTGGGACGAGAGGCTCTTGAGCTCAATCAGCTTCCTCTGTCCTTTCAGCCATCCACTTTCCATGTCCCGCTCGGCTGGCCTGCGGTCCCTGGCACCATCAGCGCCAGCAGCAGCATCATTGCTGAGGAGGCTCTTGGCCTCATCCCCGATGCTTTTCTCCGGGTTCCTCTGCCTCTCCTTCGCAGATGCTCTGGTTGTGTGTAGTTGCTCCAATATCGGAGCCAAGGTTGGGTCACTTGCCATCTCTTCCTCTATCTTCTTCCTCTGTTCCTCATCTTCGGCCCTGGCTAAGCGGGTACAGCACAGACGGTTGAGTATCAGCAACTTGATGAGAACAAACTTCTCAAAGTCCAAGAGCATGAGAAGGCGATTCTCAACGTCTCCGTCTTCACCCTCAGCAATGATCTTCAAGATATCCTCGGCAAGCTACTGGCTCTAGTGGGCATCAATGTCCCCGTCCCCATATGCCTGGGATATCTTCCTCTGGAGCCAGTAAGCATGGATGTCCTGAACATTGACGGCCAGCCCCTGGTTGGCGTTCTGCATGTCGTCATTGTCTAACTCGCCGCCCATCTGCATACCTCCAGGACCATACAACTCAGCTGCGTCATCTTCGTCATCCTCATCCAGGTCATCTTGCACCTGGTTGGCACAAACACACAATAGTAATTAAAACATTGTTGGGGTTAAAGCCAAGTAGTAGGATGGGAAGATCATCAGTTAATTAAACATATGCATTAAAAGCGGTACCTGTACCTGATCAAAATCACTCTCCTCGTCTTCATCTTCTTCATCAAACTGGACAGCAACACCAACATCATCATCCAGGGTGGTGTCCATGGCGTCGGCAGAAGCCGCACCGGATGCATGGAAGTCCGTGATGAGCTTGCCGATGGAGACGAGCTGGTCAAAGAGCTGGCTGGGGATAGTGTTGAGCAGCCGCTCAATGTCCTTATTCTTGTCAGGGTTCTTGACCCTGTCGTTCTTGAGCGTGGCGAGCAACTCGTCAGCGGCCCCGGCGAGGACGTCGAGGGGCTGGCCGCCGAACTGCCGCTGGATGAGGCTGAGCAGGGCCTCGTAGGCGGCGCCCGTCTCCTTGGTCCGGGGCTTGTAGACGGCGTCGTCGGTGAGGGAGAGGACGGAGACCTCCTGCGCGGACGCGGCGCGGCGCCTGCGCTTGGCGTCGCGGCGGGGGGCGTCGGCCGCGTCGCGCTTGGACTTCTTGGCGCGCGCCTTGGAGAGCCTCGCCTCGAGCTCGGGCGGCTTGTTCTGGACGGCGTGGTTGCCGGTGGGCTCGTGGGTGTGGCGCGGGCGGGAGTCGGTGGTGAGCACGAGGCTGGCGTTGGCGGTGTGCGCGTACTGATTGGAGCGCGCGTGCGCCTCGGCGCCGCCGCCGCCGCCGAGGTTGGACATTGGGGGAGCTGTCTGCAGAGGCGGCGGAAGGCGCGGGTCAGCATCAGCGGCACAAGTAATCTAATCTCGTGGGGCGAATAGGTGTGGAAATTGAACGCGGAGACTTAGAGAGGTAGTATGCCTTTGGGCGTGCGGCGGGTGGAAGAAGGATCCCTCCTCGCGGCTCGCGCTCTCCCGGCGGCGGAGGAGGACTCGACGCGGCGGCCGGCGGGAAGGGAGCCTAGGGGTTTGATCTGATGGTGACTTCGGTGAGATGGATTGAAATTGCGAATTGCGAAGGACGAGGTCGGTTGGAGACCGAGGCCAACTTGGGGCTCAACCGACTTTGGATTGTTGGGCTGGCCCAATTACAAGTCGGTGGTACGATGCAAGCAAACTAGGCCTTGGCCCATTAAATTAAAATAAATGATGATAGCCACGCCTGGCCTTTGACTCCTTGAGCCCTATTCTAGATCTCAGTCAGATGATGTTTCTTATTCTTATATTTTTTCAACATAATAACACGAGCACGAGATTATCCTAATTTTTATGATTTTTTTTCTCATAGATAGAGAAGAGAGATTTAAAATCTGTCAAGCCAGAATTTTCTTTCACTGGATGAATTGACTGGAACCGTGTCATTTGTAGTTCCAAAAACAGACTTTGACAAAACCGCAGAGAATAATACTAGGAGCGAACAAATGAATCAAACGAAATGAAATGGTACTAGCTACAGTACCAAAGAAAATGGTTGGATTGACCGGTTAACAGAAACAGATGGACATCACGGACGCTATGATGTCAATTGTCGGCTAAATGCTGGTGCGTGTATTAATTCAGCTCAATTAAGTTGGTCATCACACAGATATCCATGCATCCTGTGTACCGTGGATCCATCTTCCCTTATAGTTCGCAGGTGAAAAGAAAAAAAATATTAGCTACTGGTCAAATCAGTTTTCATTTGTTTAGTATACTAAACAGAAAAAGGAAATTGAATGATATTTGCTACTAGCAAGGACGTACGACGGGCGCTAGGTGAGATGAGGGAGCAAGGAGCCATGCTGCATTGATATTTGCTCGGGCAGTACGTGCCGTATGGTACATGCAATTGCAAAATGAAGCTGATCGATCCGGCCATGATTGGGACAGAGGACTTGACCACTACCGTACCTGCTCGTGTTGTGTATATATGCACATTTATGCATCGCAATGCTTAATTGGAGCCGTCCTGCATATAACTTTTTTTTAAAAAAAAAAGATAGAAACAAATTTCACTAAGAAAAACATTCAGCAATATATTTATAGCAATCAATTCATTTTCAAAAGGAAAAACATATAGAAAACAGAAGAAGAAATCTCGTATTCGAAAGAGTACCTTAATTAGATTGTGTGTATTGCTTGCCCGATCAGATGAGCTCGATCTTTGTGTGGACGATGATCTTTGTGTGAACGATCGGTTGTGTATAGATGGTTCATCATTAGCTAGCTGTTGTTGTACGTGGATGTGGATGTGATGGATATCTAAGACACGACGTCCCGTAGTCCTTGCAACAATTAATTTGATTAACTCCTCTGCTAATTAAGTTTGTTATGTGTGCAGTAAGTATATAGTCCAGTCAAATTGAAGATGCATGAATTGGTTCATCACTTTCGTCGTAGGAAGGTGACGATCATAATTCATATGGACGATAGTACAAGAGTCACCAACTTGTGCGAATTAGTAAATACCTAGAGATGCGGTTGACTTCAATATGAATACTAGCTAGAGGTTTGACCAAGTTAGAACCATATTAGCGCCCCTTTGGGGCGAGGCGACGCGACGCGACGGGTGGAAATTGAACGCGGAGACTCAGAGAGGTAGTATACCTTTGGGCGCGCGACGGGTGGAAGAAATGTCCCTCCTCGCGTTTTCCCAGCGGCGGAGGAGGACTCCATGCTGCGGTCGACGGGAAGGGGCCTAGGGGTTTGTGCCTTTCCCTCCCTGAATTTGAATTTTTTGATCTGATGATGGAGATTGTTGATGCAAAATTCTATGTGCAAACACACCGGGCTAATACCCGAAATCGATATCCGAAGCGTGCCAGTCGATTTGACCTACTAATCGACAAGGATGATAAATTTGAATAAAATCTGAACGAGACGACAGCGATACGCCCGGACATCAAAGCTCAGAAAGTATTCGATAACTGTTGAATAGATCAGACGAGACGACAGCGATACGCCCGGAAGTCAAAGCCTGAATCGTGCTCGGTAGACGCGAAACCTGCAAGGTCACCGGAGATCAAGTTGATGCAGCCCGTCGATTCTTGAAAGAACTTGTTGAAAAAAAGAAAAGGTACTTGGCGAAGTCGCCGAAAAGTAAAGTACTGGTAAAAGTAAATAAAAAGTAGATTTGTTTATTGATGCTTGGATATCCATTACAATGTCCTTCGGCATATATTTATACTCTGCTAATCAAAAGAGTCCTAATCTAATACGTAAAGCTCAACTACAGAAGAAATAAACTAATTTCTTATACGAACTCTATTTCTTGAAGAAGAAATAAAACTTGTATAGGAGTTGGACTTAAACTACAATACGAAAAGTCATAAGCTCTGTGTTGCCGATCCTCTGGCCGCTTCCATCACGATGAAGTCATCTCTCTATCGGCACATCCCTGGCATCGGCAACAACCTTCTAACCTTCCTGCCTATCTTATCGGCAACAGCTCTTTGGCTTCATCGGCAACATACGAGATCAACATGTCCTTCATCGGCAACCACCCATCGGCAACTTCAGAAGCAATGCTGAAGAAAAACCAGCCTCTTGCCGATTTAGTTCAGTCTTCGATCCTTATTGACACATGCCAAAAAACGGTGTCAACAGAGATGGATTGAATGAAATTGCAAATTGCGAAGAAGTTGCCTGACGAGGTCGGTTGGAGACCGACTTGGGGCTCAACCGACTTTGGGTTATTGGGCTCAACCGACTTGGGGCTCAACCGACCTTGGCCCATTAAATGACGATGGGAGATCCAGCCAGGCCCGACGTTGAGCCCTAATCTAGACCTCAGTCACATGATGTTTCTTATTCTTATATTTTTATGGTAATGTTGTCGGTGGAGCGTCCCACGCGTCGGACGCGTGGACGAGCACCACATGATCGCACACTCGACTGCATCCACTCGTCTCGCATACACATCACATCCTTATCTGCTCCCTCTCCATCTCTCTCTCATCCGCGCCCAACCACTCGGTCCTCGCCCCCGCCATCGCTCATTCGCCCAACCCAGCGCAAAAATCGGTGCCCCCACCCTACGACCCCATCGCTGGCACCTCTCCTCTTCCCCTCACCTAATCAAAGCACGAAGGCCAACTGGCCAGCCTCCTCTATGTTCCCGGCGAGGTGGCGGGGTGCCCATCTTCCTTGGTGAGGCGAAATCAGCGCCCCTAGGGGCAATGCCACCCCAAGGCCATGTCCGCGGTAGCCGCGAGCCCCGGGCGCTCCCTGTCCGCCTCGAGGGTCGCCGGCCTTGTCCTCCCTGTCCGCTGAAGCAGCGCACCCTCACCCTCCACGTGCAACACCTTCTTCCTCCATGTAGGAGCTCGCAGGCCGCCGACTCGCATGGCCGTGAGATCTTCGTGCGCGACCCGCCTTGCATGGCCTTGAGCGCCCTAGTCGCCGGTGCTTGTCGGCCCCGTGCTCCCTGCTTGCCGGAGCTTGATGTCGGTGTCCGTGGTGATCTCATTGCTGGGGCAGTGGTGTCCCAGGCCATCCTCCCTCTTCCTTTTCTTATCCAGTTTGTTTCAATAGACGATTTCATGGTGTTGCAGTGGAAGGGTTTCATTTGTTGCACTGGTGTCCTTTCTTTGTTGTAGTGGAAGGTTTTCATTGTTTCAGTGGATGTTTTTTCTTTGTGTGCAATGGATGTTTTTCTTTTTTTGGATGTTTTTCTTTGTTTTAGTGGACCTATTTCTTTGTTTGAATGGAAGGTTTTCACTGTATGTTTCAGTTGTCTCGACAACATGTGTTGGAATACTTGTTCTGATGTTGCAATATGTTTTTACAAGGAGTTTCAACTACTTTAGGCTAATGTTGCAATAATTTTCCCTATGTTGTTGCAACAGTTTTTGGGGTGTTAGAAGGGTATAGTGGATGGCAGCGAGTGGATGGGTTCTCTACGGTCATGGGAGCGATCAGGCGATGCGAAGGCAGCCCTGGCGGGTATTGGTTGGGCCGTCTGAGAGCTGGGGGCGTGCGGCGTGGGAACAGATGGACGATAATCTTAACCATGACACTGGCTCCCCCAATGGTAGCCCATCAGCTAATATAATAGTGATGAACGATACAACATGACCTAATATATATATGCTCATATGTACTAGACGAGGCGGGCAGAGAAAGAGAAGACACACATGACTCTACTCTATACATGTGCTAACTTAGGATGCTACTAATTTCAAGTACCTTGATGTAAATCTCCTAGATATGTTCACATTTAGCCTGCTTTAGCTTACTCGAGTGTTTCTATGACACATGAATTGTTAGCTTTGCTTGACACATTAGTCTTTGCCTCTGAGACCTTCGTAGCATGCAGATCTTTGCCTCTAGGACCTTCTTGTTGCATAGGTCTTGATCTCTGGGACCTTATTGTCGTGGAGATCTTCAGAAGTCATTGATGTGCCCTTCCTATTGAAGTTTTTTAGGGGAAGGCCTTTCTACAAAACTGTATCCCATGATTGATATTGGGAGAGCCATGAGGTATATGGGCCAACTAAGAAGAGGCATGTACTAGTAGCTAGAGTAGTGTCATTTGAAATCCAACCCCACCACAGTGTCACTTGTAAATAACCATTGTCTATATAAGTGCCTAAAGGCATGAGGGCGAGGGACCTCACCTCTCACTCATTTCTATTTTTTTTAACTCATGTTAAGGAAAAAATATTTTCCCAAATGCAAGAATACCAACAAAGTTTCATATATGAATATTTTAAAGATAATAAATTTAGTGAAAAAAATCTAAAGTGTTAGTTCAAAAAGGATGTCTTTTCTGTGCAATATCATTTGATAGCAGATCACATACTTGTTCATTGTATATCTCAACTATCTGTACCCCCACCTCATATGAGAAGACATTTCTTCTACTTAGTGAATATCAAACAAATCATTCAAAGTTCAATAATTGACACCTCAATATTTCTTTGATGTGCTAGGCCACTCTAAAGAATAAATAGTAACAACAAATCAAATATCATAATTAATAACTATTATAGTGATAACACTGTTTATAGTGTAAGTTTTGCCATAATCAATCTGGCCATATGAAAAAATACAAATGCTGATTCCATCCAGGACTGATCAGATTAGTGGTTGTATATGTGAGAACAAACCTCAGCTATCAAATTACAGAGAACAATCAAACTATAACACTGTGAATGTGATAATAAATAAATAATCAGTTAATTTGAAATTGAAAGAAAACATACCTTGGGAAGAAAATTCACTAAACACTTTATTAAACTTGAACATTTTGTGTCTATCCTTCCCCTGCTTAAATTGATTTGATATAAGTAGCTCACCATTTTCCCCCATGTGGTCAATTGTTGTGGACTTTTTGCCTTGACTAGAAAGAAATGGCCCCGCACGACAATATACTCTTATATTACCTGAAAGATACTAGTACAGAAATCGACATCAGCACTGTCACCCCATTTCTAATAGAGGTGCCTAACATAGCACACCGCCTATAACATTGCAAGGCAGCACTATAGCTATGCAACTGCTCCTGAATATCCATCTTCCGAAACAGTTTTATTAAGAAACCCGTCTCTGAAACTAGACAATCTTCAAAGTCGGTTCTGTTATGGGGGCCGACTCTGAAGATCAATTTTCAAGGGCAGCTTTTTAATGTCAACCGTTCCTGAAGATTTTATTTTCTAGAGGTCATTGTCTTAATCCATCCGCCTCTGGATATCGAGTTTTAAGGGCAGTTCTTTTATGTCAATCAATCCTGAAGATTGCATTTTTTTGAGAAATAAAAGATTGCATTTTCTAGAGGCGGTTGTCTTAATCCATCCGTCTTTGACAACCGAATTCAATATGGCGTATTTCGTGTATATTACAAACTCGCATATATAAGAGACATCCTGAAGAAATTTTAAAAAAACATATTATGAAAATAAAATAAAACAAGACAAATGAGTATGAGAATAAATCGGCCTGCCATTGCTATCAACATTGTGTGGCAGTGATAGCAGGCCGATTTATTATCGTACTCCACTGCCATGTTGCTAACATGTGTGCTTGGCCTGGGTTTTTAAACTAGTTGACCTCTCCTCCAACTTCCATACTAAACTTCGTGCTACAGTGTCCCTATAGTATCCATAGCTTTTAGGCCCTATAGTATCCATAGCTTTTAGGCTGGCACAACTTGGTCCAATAGGGTTGGTTTTGAAGTCCAAGAGAGAAAGAAAATGATTGAAGGATCTAAATTGAATTCAAGAAACTCGAGGATACCTGATGTAAAAGTTCAGTCCAGGCCTGCTATTATAGAGCTGGAATGTGTCTCAGTACAGGCCTTTTGCACTAGTATGCAGGACCGAGTCATGGCTTAGCTTCTTTTCTTTCTTTTTGTTTTTATACTAAAATAACAAACTCATAAATTAAGTAAAAAATAATAGAAATATGTATATGCACCGGTGTCGTGCCCGTACGTTGCTACGGGATGACCAAACTTTGGTATAAAACACATGGATCGTACGGTAAGATAACAATACCGCGAAATGAAATAATGACATTAAAGTGACATTTTATCTAAACAAGCATAATTTAAGTTTGTGAAATTAACACGTCACATGAGAGAGGACACAGTGGGAATGGGACAACTTTGTTCAACAACATTTCTGTTTGGCTGAAGATCGGACGTAGATTTTTTTTTCATGTCAGTGAAGACAACGATTTGTCAAATGCAGTAATAAAGGCCACAATTGAACTGGATGGCGCTGAGAATTCAGTGGAAATGGAATGGCTGAATATTAGCAGGCCCAGGTATCAGGTACTTAAATTGCCCTCCTAAAATTTAAGTCTCTATGGTTAGGCGTTCCACCTTCCTTGTAATCATAAGAAGGTGAGTTATCTAGCCTTACAATATTTTCTTTCGTTCTATCTATCCCATAGACTGTCTCAGACTCAGTTTTTTTATATGCCTCCAGATTCCATTTTAACATTTTTTCCAGGAACTGCTCCAGTACTTCTTTTCTAAAAAAAATTACACATATTTCAAAGCAACCTACATCTATTTATAAATTATTTTCGTAATTAATTCTAACCTGGGCTCAGCCCATCCATGCGAGCCCTTGTGCCCAACCCTGAAACCCAAAAGGGAGTCGCGATCCTGATTTCTCCTTAGTCCAGCGCACTTCCTGCGGCAGTGCGGCTACAGTTTTTCCTTCGCGTCGTCACCGCCGCCGCATCAGCTCATGGCGCGGCCACCACATCCCTATGCCTCGTTCTGCCACCATCGCATCCATGCTCGCCCCCTTCGCCTAGATTGTCGAGAAGAGGTCAAGCCGGCCACGCAGACTATTGGGTTCTGTGGTCGATTCGATGCATCGAACAAACTCCAACTGGAAAAATTGACGTTCCAGAATTGCAGCCGTTGTGATCTAGTAGAGAACACAATGAATCCGGTATTGGGAATTCATTTTATTTAATACTGTCCATAACCACAAGAATCCAGTATATAGAAAACTTAGGTAAAAAATTGTTGCTTGTTATGTTGGACGCCATTCAATTTCAGAAACCTAAGTACATTGGTACGCTCAAATTGCATGGTGGCTAGTGAGATTTATTGTACTAAGTCTTGTTTATCTGCAGATCTGCTAGTGACATTGCAGCCCAAATCTTTACACAATTTTAGCGTACCATCTGTAGTGATGGGTCATAGCTGTGCATTGCTATTCTTATGAACAATTCGTCCTCTGTGTGAATGTGTCTGACAAAACTCATAGAACCGAGCTGCTGTCATGGAGTCTGTAGTTTGCCGACTGCCGTTACTACATCCTTGTCGAGCGTCAGCACAGGGAGACGCTGCCTCGTCTTGGTTGCCCGATCTGACGTCCACAATGCCGTCGCGGCTCTCGCAGCCCTCCAGCACAGACAGAGACAGCAGTCGGTGGCGGACTTCCATCCACACATGACGGGGCAGACCACTGCCTTGAAACGGCACCGGCCGATGTGGAATTCCTGTCGACGAAATGGAACAGCTCATTGGGGAGTGACGAGAGCGCTAAGGCGACCGCTAGGTGAATGAGGCGAGCAGGGGTTCGGCGGCGGCGCAGCCGGGAGACAAGCGGATGCAGCGCCGGCGGCCTCGCGAGGAAAAAACTGCCGCCAAAGCAGAGAATCAGAGGGAAGGGACTCCACCTGGGTTTTTGGGCTAGGTACAGGGCCAGGCATGGACAGCCCACTCGGGACCCAGGTTACAATTAATTGCTTTTGACAAGATGCCTGAACATTACTGATTTTACATGCTCAATTTTAGTACACCCATCTCTACAACTTGGAAACAATTGCAGTACGTCCTCCAACGTAGTAAGCATCTTTTTTAAACAAATTTAAATCCCTACACTTTTCCTTTATGGTGAAACTCAAAATTACTATGCCCCAATACTCAAATGACAACTCATCTATGACCAATGTTACTGATTTTTTTTTTCATGTACAGTCATATGATATTCTATTGTTTGGGCTTCCTAGCCCATGCTAAGAACGTGGGTACGTGCTAGTATTATATGATTTACCGATGCGTTGATCATGCCATTAGCATTTCCCTTATAGTTAGTGTATCAGCAGGTTTGTTGACATAGCCTTGCCCAATGGTCGATGCGGATGACTTAGTGCCGTGACCAGCCCTGAACAACTTGATGCACCGTTACCGGCGGCAGGTTCTTGGATGACACTGAGGCGTCGTCGGTGGTGCCGCAGACGCGCGTCGTCGTTCCTTGCTCGACGCTTCAACCTGACAAACGCGCCGCCGTCAGATGGGAACCTGTGAAGACGCAAGGAAAGGCCAGGATATATGTATATATGCATGCACGTTCTTCGAGGGCGACCCTCTGCCGGCGGCGCCACCGCAGCATGTCGTCGAGGGCTGAGCCTCGTTGCCGGGCGAGATTGAGGCAGTATGTTACCTTCTAATTTTTTATCGCGGGATTGGAGTCCGGATCTCACTTTCCAAATTTTAATGCGTGGGGTGGAGATGTACGGACGGTAGAAAGATTTTATCACGTCAAATAACTTTCTTACTATAGCTCTTTTTATTTTAGTTAATATTCGTGGATATTGGTGTGAGGTGTGGCATGTGGGAGTGACTTTCTTTTTTTAATTGCTGTGGAGGCACGGGTGGGACTTTTCTTTTTTTTTTATTTTCTCTTCCCATAGTTGCATGTATCATTTGATATATCTTTCCTTTCTTGTCAATTGTTTACGACATGCTACAAACACTGCCTTTTGGTTTCTTGCAAGAAGATTGGTTGACACTTGACACACATGCAAGATAATTATGGTTGGTTGTTTTGCATGCATTCCTTTTAAATCGGTGGAGCCTTTAGCGCCGTGATTATCGGGCTGGGGGCTGTTAGCTCGCGCAGCAGCGACCGGGTCCACGGCACGCGCATGCGAGCATGCAGACATTTTCTAACCGTGTGTTTGGCCGTGGGATTACTGAGTTGGAGTGGCTCCAACCCACGTTTTGGGGACGGCTGCAACCCTCGATTTGTTTGGTTACGAGAATGAGTTTGATCCGTTTTCTGTTTGGTTGGAGGACTAAGATGGGGTCAGATCTATCCCATTTTATGTTTAGATGGATGGATTGAAACAGAACCTGGATATGGTCACCTTTGCACTGAAATGGTGAGGTTACCCTCCTCTAATTCCAGTAGGACCCGCGTGTCATTGAAAAAATATTTCTTCCTTTCTTCTCCCTCTCCCTTTTCTTCTCCCCTGCCCCCCAGCGGCGTCTTCCCCAGCCCGGCCAGCGAGCGCGGAGGGAGATGGGGCTCCCCTGGCGGGGCGCGGACCTGGGAGGGGGGGGCCGGCTCTGGCCGAGGCCGGCACGGCCGTTGGTCGGGGCTGGCTTGGCGGCGGATCCGGGGCCGGAGCCGAGCGCCACCATCCTTTCCACCGGCACTGCAAGCTCGGGACGGGGACCGGCGAACGTTCGGGCGGACCTGACGCTGGGACCTTCGTATTCAGGCGAGGCGGACCAGCGCGACGAACTTCGGGCGAGGGCGGGCCGGGGCACTGCCAGGTGCGGTGCACGGCCGGGGCGGGGCAGTGGACCTGACGCGCGCGGAGCCGGGACCGGCGCTGGGCGAGCTTGGCGCGGGGCGGACTCGGACCTTGACGCGGCGAGACTGGCGAGGCGCGCGACGTTGCACGAGCATGAGCGCGAGGCGTGCGGCGGCGGTCGAGCGATCTGGCGGATGGGGAGTCGGAGTGAAGGGATAAGGTTGGTGAGTGGTGACTGCAATGCACGTGGAGGTTCAACCCGGCTGGAGCGGCTCCGTCCGCCGAAATCTGGCGGTCCAACCCAACCCGCATATTGGAGGAATATTCTCCTGGGGTCGAACCCAACCCATCCCCAACCTCCATCCAAACAACCAAAAAACGGGTCGAACCTAGTCGGGTTGGTTCCAACACTCCAACCAAACACACCGAACAACGGTTTCTATTATTAGAGAGGAGACCATGCGGGGAACAATCGTGGGAGCACCGGGCAGAGCGAAGCGGGGCGATACCTTTCGTGTTTTTTAGCTGTAGAGATATAAAAATTAAATTATATATTCAAAATTATATATAGCTATATTATGGATGCATAGTTATATTATGGATGCATAGTTATAAAAATTAAATTATATATTCAAAATTATATATAGAAGAGATAAATATAAATAAATATTTAGAAAATTACCCACTAAATATTTGACAGGCTTTTTTTCCCACCGCAATGCAGGTGCATATGCCCTAAAATATTACGGCCCTCGCACACCACGCGCCGCCGCCCTCGCACGCCGCGCGCCGCCGCCCTCGCCTTAAAATCGATGGAGATGTGGACGACGGCGACTTTGAAACCTTAGAGTCAACGTCGCCCTCGCCCACCGGGGACCAGTGTCGCCCTGCCGCGAGGACTTGGGTGCGACGGAACCGTCAAGTTGGCCGCCGCCACGAACGGCGCCCTCGCCGTTGCACGCCGCACGCCGTGAATATAAACCCTAACGAGGCAAAAATGTTCATCTTCTTTTAATAAATCAAATATTCATCTAACTATATTCTTAAACTATAAATCCTAACTATGTTAGTCAAAACATCATAATTACAATTATGAAAGTACCATTTTACCCTTGGTCAAAAAATAAACTACAAAAATGCAATTACCACTCCTTTATTTGAAGTCTTGATTTCCCTCAAATCTGGAGGCGTCACGAGGCGTTATGGCGCATATAGCCCACCTATCATAGACACATCAAAAGTCTCTCGATGCCTCCACATTGATGCCTCTTAATGCTTTTTATCGTATAGGCCCACAAATCATAGACATATTAAATGTTTCCTGATGCCTCCCCAACCATCATAAATTTTCTTATATACTAAACAGGAAAAGAAAATAAATGATAGATATAATGTGTACTCTAGCTTCTGGCAAGGACGACGGGCGCTAGGTGGGACGAGCATGAGCAAGGAGCCATGCTGCATTGATAAATTTGCTCGGGCAGTGCCGCATGGTACATGCAATTGCAAAATGCAGCTGATCCAGCCGGCCATGATTGCGACAGGACTCGACCACTACCTGTTCGTGTCGTGTATATATGCACATTTATGCATTGCAATGCTTGGAGCCGTCCTGCATATAACTTTTTCAAAAAAACACACACAGAAAGAAATTTCATTAAGAAAAACATCAAGCAATTTAGAGAAATGAATTCATTTTCAAAAGGAAAAACATAGAAAACAGAAGAAGAAATCTCGTATATTCGAAAGAGTACCTTAATTAGATTGTGTGTATTGCTTGCCCGATCAGATGAGCTCGATCTTTGTGTGAACGATCGGTTGTGTATGCTGGTACAGATGGTTCATCTTTAGCTAGTTGTTGTTGTACGTGGATGTGATGGATATCTAAGACACGACGTCCCGTCGTCCTTGCAACAATTAACTTGATTGACTCCTCTGCTAATTCAGTTTGTTGTGTGTAGTAAGCATACGGTCCAGTCAAATTGAAGATGAATTGATTCATCATTTTCGTCGTAGGACGGTGACGATCATATCGACGATAGTACAAGAGTCACCAACTTGTGTTTGCGAATTAGTGAATACCTAGAGTTGCGGTTGACTTCTATATGAATAATACTTGGCCAAATCAGAACCATATTAGCAATAATGATATAAAAGGGTACAGATCGAGAATAGTCAAGAAAATAAGCTAAAATAGGAAGCTCTGTACGTGCTCTCAGTTTGTCTGAAAGGCAAAGGCCGATCGGCCAAGTGATCAAAGACTACGAACAAAATTCACGAGGTTGTTCATGAAGCTGTTTTTTTTTTTCTAGCCCTGTATCCCTGATCGATACACTTAACTTTGTCTGTTACATTTGTGTATATACTGACCTGTGCTATAAATAAACCTCTGAATGCATACATATATATGTAAAAACATTAGGTAATTCTGTAAGCAGATGCAGATACAATATATATATACGCATCATTGTGCTTATAAGAAAGTAGCACGTGAGTACTAGTAAAGAGAAATAAATTATATTGCTTGGTTGGGTTGTGGATACACTACTAATTAACTAGCTAGTAAAGAGAAATAAATTAGATTGCTTGGTTGGGCTGTGGATACACTACTAATTAATATAAGCACACTGGCCTAGATATATGATGTTTAATTTGTATGCTTTGGGATGTCGTTATATATGTAACTATATTATATTTATATCCCTACGTACGTATAATGCTTTAGAGCAGCTACGTGGATATGATGTTATAATCATATCTTTGCTTGAAGCTGCTACACGAGATATATCTGCATGATTAGGTCCATCATTTCAATTAGGATAGATATACACAGCTAGTAGTATGGTTGCATGCAATCCATGTTTGCTTTATACTTGGGCAATCAATCGATGGATCGAGTGTCACTTTTATCCCCATCAGTTTTCAGTATTTATTCATTCATGTTGCTAGCTTATTATAATTCTAGTTGTTGTGCTACTGCGATCGACAATCATCACAAACTACTGTATCAGTTAATGAAATCGTCAGGTCGATCAGAAAGCTAAGCTAATAAGCGTGAGTAGAAATCTTGTGCCCATCGACAGTCGGTGTGTTACTATATACTATACATTTATTTCAATTCCTCGTGCTTTTCAGATTTCTTTAATTATTTCTTAGACTTCTTCCTTTTCATTCATTATTTGTTCATGTACGTAGAGGTTCGATATATAGATTAATAAGTGTGCTACTGCTATATATTGCTTTCGCGAAAGAGACCATAATAAAGGAGCTAATTAAAATTGAGTGTCTGGTGGCGGCAGTGCAATTCTCTCCGCATGCTAGCTAGCTAGCTAGCTATTGTCAGTACTTTAGCATGCATCCCTATCGTGCATGATGCATTGCGTAGCATTTAGTTATATATATGTATATACAGTAGCAACAACTAGTAGAGCTTTTGTCACCTTATTTACTTAAGTTACTCCTTTTGAGAGATTGCACATATATAT
Organism: Bothriochloa decipiens; assembly: GCA_023333625.1. Taxonomy (NCBI): domain Eukaryota; kingdom Viridiplantae; phylum Streptophyta; class Magnoliopsida; order Poales; family Poaceae; genus Bothriochloa; species Bothriochloa decipiens. Next base: position 48,457,552 of record CM041637.1, on the reverse strand, counting down.
TGTACACAGCAACTAAAATTGAATCTGCATGTTGCCAAACCATTGGGCACCCTTGATCCTGTTGCAGCAGATGACATGGTAGCTAGTACACAGGAGCTGGTAGTTAGTGTAGTCGGTATATACTTATATGTGACAATGAGCGTAGCAGGAGTATAATGGATGGCGTCACACACTACACAACAAGTCTAACGGCCACCATTAGTTAGTTATACGAATGGTTAGGTAGTGATTAGTGAATCTCAACTGCTAGCTTTTGCTTCAGTGTAGCATATGTAAGTATATATTATATATACTATATTAATTCTGTGTGTTCAAGAAATAATACGTACAATTAATATTGGTTTCCAGTATGTATATATCCATGGAGATTAGAGCATATATATATAACAACAACACACACATATGGTGTCAGCAACCAAGCAAGTCAATATCGGGATGAGCAGTAACCTGCAAGTATGGAGTACTTAGTTGTTGCTTCCTGCTGACAGTTTCATCGTCGATCGTCGTCGTCATCATCAATATGAAAGCAAGAGAAAGAGATCGACGGCGACGGTTCACCTCACCGACAATAAGCTAGCTTAACAGATGTCTGAACACGCATGCTTTCAATCCTTCATTTCTCATCTCACGCACTCCATTGTCCGTATGCGAACATCTGTAGATGTTCACAGTCCACAGCTTGTGAACACTGAACACACGGCGCCCACTGTTAAATGATCTAGGTTAGCTGGTTAGGTACCCTGCGTCGTCGTCGTTGGCTTCTGTTTATTGTGTTCAGTATTTTAGTTTATGTCTCTCACTGTTAATGAGTTCCATACTTCCATTTGAAATGCGGTTTTTTTTTCCGATGAATCATTTGAAAAGCGGTTTATTTAATTCCATTCTTCCCCAGATAAATTAATCCGTGAAATCAAACTTTCATAGGAAATAGTCACAACATCTATGACGCGTAAGTATATTATGAAAATATATTCTATGATATATGTGATGCCATAAATTTAATGAGAAATTCGGTCAAAATAAGACGCAGCTCTTTGATTCTATTTATTCAGGGACACAGTGTGCGGAGTACTGATTCACGTGGTTGTAGGAGTAAGGTGCGCGGTTACATGACCTCATCAAAATTTGCAATTTTATAGAAAATAGCAAATATACTCTGTGCCAAAAAGAAATCTTCACGTTTGACAAAGTTTCTAGTAATAGTAAGTACTCACTTTGTGTAAAAAAATAGTTCACTTTTGACCAAGTTTACCATTTTTACCGTAGTGCAATTAATATATAAAAAGTAGTTCGCGTCGATAGAAATCATAATCTAAATAGATCTCTTTGATACAGAGTAATTCAAATATGAATCATAATCTAAATAGCCTACTTATATGAATCCTAATGCAAATAGTAGTAAGCATGAGGCAAGTTCACGGTATGAATTGAAATATATATGACGTAGTTCTGCGAGCCCACAAGTCATCTACATGATACCACAACAATCCCATCGCAATGCACGAATATATTTGCTAGTAAGATACTAAAATATGACAATATGCTAGATGGTGTGACTCTTTGCTGAGGAAAGATACAATGATCCATGTCAATGACATACGTGGAAACTTATCATGTCGACGCCAATGTGTCGGGCAAATTAGTTTAAGATTGACCATGGTTATAGTGAATAATATTAGTATGTTTCCAAATGGGCCTTGGTTGACTATTTTTAAAATATTAGTTTTTTTTGCCTTTAGTAAAAATGGGTACCTATCTCCGGTAGTCTTTGCTGCACGCATTGGCTTTTGATTATATTGCTAGTACTACGTGCTGTACGTGTGAGCTTTGAGTATGTGATCGACCATATGTAGTACCACTTAGCAAATCCGTTGATAACTAATAACTAACCAGCACGAATGTAGGAGTATACAGGACGATGTCACGTCTCAGCTCCATCCATCAATAGCAAACTCGATAGGTACAACTTTAAGCCGCACACTGTTCTCTCTCTCTCTCTCGCGTCCTCCTTTTTTTCTTTTCCTTTTTGCATAGGGAGAAAACCAAGCAACAACATTTTAAGTTGACAATAATAATATAATTGGCACACAAACATACTTGCTTGGTTAATACTATCAGTAAACTGGCCTCCGGACTGCTGATATCTTCATTTTTTTTACTGTCTCTAGAACCTAACTACTATAAGTAATTAATAGGTATCAAATCTATATCTGTATCAAACCTTTGTAGCCAAGATCTTGACAATCAAGTTGTCCACCTCAGGGATTCACAATCACATGCATTTAATTATTGTTATTAGTATATGCCACTCTATCCACTACCTTTGATTAATTAATTTATAATTTATAATAATTAATTTATAATTTATAATAGCTTATTCCCTCATATAAGTAATTTAGTCTAATTTCATTCAAATTCATCTGCAATTCACATACTAACACATGGAGTATGCTTTCTTGTTTTATGAATGTTATGCACTTGCGTCTTCCGATGCACAATTGCACATATTATGCTATCTATATACATAGCAAAATACATTAATAAAAAAGTCAAAGTGAACTATTATTTGGAACGGAGGGAGTACTATTTAGTTTTTGTGTTCTATTGATATTGTTTAGTTTTTTTAATAAACTTGGATACTCCCAACTAAATTTTAGTCACCTACGTTTATGCACTTTAGTCTAATCACCAAACTTGAGTTCATAGGTAATTTTTTTCTCGAATACGCAAAAGATTTGTGTATCATTGTATTTAAGTAGAAGAGAGTTTTTTATAAAACGCTGCAACGTTTTCCGGGGTGGTTGCATAGATTTTCGCCACGGCTCCCCACGCCCAGCTCACATTTCATAGGTAAAATTTTAGTTCTTGCTAGGTGATCCAAAAATGCCAGGCATGGTTCGATTCCCAGGTAAATATGCCCTGGAACGATTCCTACCAGAAATATAATGAAGCATCTATTTTTGACATAAACTTCGATTAGCTGGAATGATTCCCAGGTAAAATCCTCTCCAACCGAACGAGCCCTTAGTAATATACAGTACAGTGTTTAGTAATGCTTGTGCACAGTACTAAGTAGTACTTTTTTTTGAGTGCTGCATCCACCAATGCGGTTGTTACGCTGTTGAAACAACAACAGTAGCCATACGCCCGCATTCAGACAATTTTCAGGCCGGCTAGTAACTTCTCATCCAGCTGATTACTGTACCCTCTTCATTCTAGCTTTATTATTACTCGCAACCTGCATTAGGCATCGGAACCACCGTTCATTCATTGCTTGCAAATTCTATCGTGTACTACGTACAGGTGGTTTACTTGCGGTACCTCCACAGTAACTTTTTTATTACTTGATCGGATCACTCCCATAGTATTTTTTTTTAGGTTCGTTAACCGTGTACAAATGTACCACGGAGTACTACATTATTGTAGTATGCATGGGAAGAATTCACTTCATACGTAGACCGGATCGAAGTAAGATCGTGTATAATATTCCGCCGTCCACGCTGAACAGCTCTTCTAATAACTCTCAAGTAAGTACTAAACACTATACTAATAGATGTTATTATTGTATCATTAAGGATTTCTGCGCTAGCAGCTTAGCAGAGCTCTACTTCTGTTGCTGCTGAGATGTGTCAACGAGCTTTAATTCTGTCTGTCTCCAAGCATCTATACATATTCCATAGCATAATTTGTAAAAGATAAAATATTATATTCTATTTCTATGCACTTGCCACCTGTCTCTCTCAGGAAAACCGCGTCCCATTTGATCGTCGTCCGATGCTATAAAAAATTGACCGAGTATATTTATCTTGAGGGTCAAAATTTCAATCTTTCATGTAAAGATCAAATCTTTTTTGCATCTACTCCACAAATTAATTAAGCAGTTGTTTAATTTCTGATGAAGTGGCCCTCTTCAACTACCGAGAGAGCGAGTGAGCGAAGCAAGCTAAGCTAAGCTAAACACAAATGAAATGAATGAGGTTAGCTGATGCATATGTATCAAGCTCCACTTTTTCTTCCATTTTAATTTTAATTTCCATTGTGAGCGTATATCTTTATATATTTTATTTATTTATATATATACACCATGGGCTTCAATTCTTCACCTCTCCCTTTGCTGTGCCTTGCCTTGCTTTCCCCACACTGAAGCAAGCAGCAGGCCAGCAGCTGCTTCTGACTTCTGACAGCGGCGAGCAGCCTACCGCGAGAGAGAGGGCGGGGGCGCCATGGAGGTTGCCGTGGCGCTCGCCTTGCTCTTCTTCTGCGTCCTCCTGCTGGCCTCAGGCGCCATCGCCTTCCTCCTCATCCGCCACTGCCTCGCCGCCCTCCGCCGTCGGCATCACTCCGCCGACGCCGACCCCGAGGCGCCAGCCGTAGCAACGCCACAGCCAGCGGCAGGGCCCAAGCAGCAGGAGCAAGCGTTACTAACAGCCGTCAAGAAGGAGAAGGAGGCGCAGCAGGCGCCGCGGCGTCTGGCGTGGCGGGAGGTGGAGGCGCTGACCGGCGGCTTCGACGAGGCCGCCGTGGTGGGCCGCGGCGGCTCCAGCGCCGTGTACCTCGCCAGGCTCCTGGACGGCTCCCCCGTCGCCGTCAAGGTGCACCGCTGGTGCGGCGGCGAGCGCAGGCTGCGCGCGTTCCGGCAGGAGCTCGACCTGCTCCGCCGCCTCCGTCACCCCAGCATCGTCGCGCTCCTCGCCTACTCCGACGACCACGGTGAGTTCTGAGTTCGTTCGCGCGTGCGCATCTTGCTACTCGCTACTATTCATCACAACTTTTCCCTTTTTCGTTTTCCATCTCGCTAGACAGAAATCATTAACCTTTCGTTCCACGCTTACGCTACTTTGGTCTGCTCCAAACGAACTGTCACTGTTGCTTGTTTTAACTTCATTCTTTTGCGGTTTTAGTTATTTTTTATTAAAGATAGATAGTGTCTCTAAATAAAATCTGCACAAATCAGTCTTTAACTATTTTTATAACAAATAGTAACAATATCTATGGCAAAAAATGAACATATTATGAAAATGTATTATATGGTATATCTATGTTATTAATTTGATAAATCTTTGACAGAATTCTGTCAAAATTTTAAAAGTATACTTAAGAGAACTCTATAAATCTATTTAGTTAGTAATGGAGTGAGTAGATAGATAGATAGATACACCTACCAATTCATACACCTTAACTAAACATATAGTACCGAATTTTGGCATGGAACTTGTGTTGGCAAATTTATTAGAGGAGAAATAAGCTATTAGTAATTTGGATTTGACATGGCATGCATTGACTTTGTTTAAACTATACTTAGTACAAACCATGATTGAAGTCAAGCTTACACATTTTTTTCAAAGTAGCAAGTAGCAACTAACAAATGAAGGGGCTTTAGACTTTTCCTTAGCAAATGAAGGAGCTTTAGGCTTTTCCTTCGCAAACGAAGGGGCTTTAGTTTAGACTTTAGCAGCCTTTAGTCTCTAAGTAAAAATGCATACAGATAAATTATTATTATTATTACAAATTGCAAAAAGAGAAAAAAAAAAGGGTTGCCACTTGCCACTTGCCACCACAGTGAGGAGTGAATTATATACGCAGTACCCGCGTGACATCACTTTACTCCCTATCTACCTACCGAGTGGAGAGCAACGGCTACACCGCAATGGCGCCTAGGAGTGTTTATTCATTTTTTGTACGGCGGCGACTGCGACTCCCCCACCTCCTCTCGTCAAACCTGCACTTGTTCAGCTTGGTCGTCGCTGTTTTCATTTTCTTTTTCAATTCACTTTCACTTTCACTCCGCGGTGAAAACATCTAATCACCCATGGAGATGTAACTAATGACTGTTACTGCACGTGTGCGTGCAGAGGAAGAGGGCGCGCTGGTGCTGGAGTACCTCGCCGGCGGCACGCTGGCGGACGCGCTCCACGGAGCGACGGCAGGCACCGCCCCGCTGTCGTGGGCGCAGCGCATGCGCATCCTCCACGACGTGGCGTGCGCGCTGGAGCACCTGCACGACGGCGGCTCCACCGCGGTGGTGCACGGCGACGTGTCAGCGTCCAACGTGCTCCTTGACGGCACCGGCACCGGCACCGGCGTCACCGGCGGGCGGCTCTGCGACCTGGGGTCCTCCTGCGAGGGCGGCTTCTCGGCGGCGGTGGCGCCAGGGCGCGCCGCCGTGGCCGTGGGGTCGCCGGGCTACGCCGACCCGTTCTTCCTCCGCACGGGCATCGTGTCCAGCAAGTCCGACGTATACGGCTTCGGCGTGCTCCTGCTCGAGGCCGTCACCGGCCTGCCGGCCGCCGGCGACGCGTCCGGCTCCGGTGAGAACCTGACGGCGCGGATCCTGCCGCGCGTCAGGGCGCGCGGGGTCGCGGGGCTCGTCGACGCCAGGCTCATCGGCGACGGCGGGTACGACGAGGAGGAGGCCGACGACGTGGCCAGGCTCGCCGTGGAGTGCGTGGCCGCGCAGCCCGGGCTCCGGCCGTCGATGGCCCAGGTGCGCTCCGCCATCGCGGAGAAGGCGGCCAGGTCCATCGCCAAGGCCGGCTACGGCCACCATATCCAGCTCAGCAAGCTGATGGAGCTCACATGATTTTTTTTTTCATTATTGTTTTTTTTTAATTCACTCTCCGTTTGATTCGTGATTGCTCCTAGTGTTTAGAGTTAAGACGTCTTAGCTTTGATGTGTCTGTCATGTGTGTGTTCTTGTAGCTGAAGTAAATTCTTCCTTTCCTTGTCCTTGGTGTTTACGGTAGGATTGTAAGAAAATGGATTGTGCATTGCGGAGGACGAGGACTAGAGATTGACCTGATGAGTGAAATGTAAATATGGGATGGATCTATCCTGCGCTTTCTTTCCTCCACACACACAAAAAAAAAGGAGCTACAAAACCTGTTCATACTTCATAGTCCCCACGTTGTTTGAAGAGAAAACCTGTTCATTCTTTCCTCCACGTTGTTTGTCTAAACGGGTCCAAAACTTTTGCTTGGTCCTTAACTATTTGTTCGGTCGATCCACCACCAAACAGACAAAGTGATCTTGGTTTGTGTACAAACTCACTAGGAATAGTATCGTATCGGCGCTAGCTACCTACCTCAATGATTAGAGTGATGATGTGCAGGCTGAGGCAGGGGAGCAAGTGAAGCATGCTCATCATTCAGGTTGTGGTCGAAGGCAGCGGCAGTTTTTTGGAGGACCAGACAGCTCATATTTGCAGCATATATGCTACATACACTTATGATAGTTGGAAAGATTTGTTCCTCGTGTTAGCCGGAATGGATTCTCCAACACACTGGTCCTGCGGATGTTCTTGCTAATTTAGTGCGCGCTGTCCGATGGCGAGAGAGTTTCCTGGACCACACCATCCAAATCCAAAACAAAAGGCCTGCAAAATACTCCTACTAGCACGGTAGCACCAATATTCATCGAAGTTTTGAACTCGCAATATGCAACTGGAACAAGGATTCATCGTTAGCACAGGGTACAAGCTCATGGATACTGTAAATGTCTTGAGACCAGTCATAGTAAGCACATGTTTGGATACAAATCTCATGTTCAACCTGTTTCTGCATCACAAATTGCTTGATGCGATTGTCTGCAGTACTCTGCAGTCTGCACCAGTCAGTAGTCGCAGGCTCGCAGCACAAGCCTGAAATGATGCTAACCATTCACACCAATCTCTGTATAAGTACGTGCATGACGACATCAAACCTTACAAACCTCTGCTCCATGTTCACAACTTTAGGTAAATTATTATCTATTTCAGAACCCAAAGGTTTAGACAGAAGCACAGTACAACGCAAACACCCGGTTTTCATTTGAGAAACAAGAGAAATATATTTTTTGTTTCAACCATCGTGTTGTGTGTAATATCAACTTCAATGCTACAGGGCCAGTTACCAAAACAGAGAATCAGAGAATTACAAGCAGGCAAAAAATGTTAATACAGGTCAAAGGATTTACAAAAGAGATGGTGTCAGCATCCCTGTATGTTTCCAGGAACCATGATGCTTGTCAATTTTGATGTGGGCGATCCTGTCTGCTCTTTGCTTTCTTCATCTTTGCTTTAAACCTCAGTTTCAGTACCAGTGTCTCCACGGTGTTGACAAAGTTGCCCACTGCCATAACCACCAGCAAGATCCCGCAGACTACAACCTGATAAAAAACAAACGTGTGGCCTAAATTTCAGTTCATGACTAAGTGCCACGTCAAGATCTATTCACGACAGTTTGACATATCCCTCCACCATCACCCGGATTTTCAAATACTGGGAAAGGCAATAAATTCCAGACAGCAATAAGTTCAATCAAGGGCCGAGACAATTTAATCCTATCCGACATTCAACTGTAAAATAGTGAAAAATAGTGAAACTGTTAAATCATCCTTGCCTGCCATTCGGAGGTAAGCCCATGCAAAGCCGTCTGAAGAAGCAAAACTCCAACATATGCTTCAAAACCCTGAAAACATGGACCATCCGGACCAGGTGCATCAGTGCAATAAACAAATGATATTCATCCAATTAGACATGATTGATGCATGGAGGACCAGCAACTTATTTTGGAGGGTTCAAGATGAATGGCAACTTATTTTGGAGGGTTCAGGGGAAAAAAACCAGGACCTGCCTTGTTTCGAATTGCACACACCACATACCTGTAATATGAAAAGGACAGGATATAGCAGTAAGAGCTGCCCCTCCACACCAGCTGTTTCTCCAGCTACGACATCCATCCTTTTAGCCTGCAAGGAGTCAATTGGGAGAGAAGTTAGGTTAACCTTTAAAAGATATATTAGATAATGATTTGACACAATACTGATACACAGGTTTGCTACCAATAAGCTCTGCCCACAAGAATTCTTTTAAGATAATTCACTACCTATTTCTTTTTGAGAGCACTAAAACAGAGAAACAACGATTAACTTGAGCTGTTCTTTGTAAGCACCTTGCACCTAGTGAAGATCTCCATGCATCTAGTTTCATCATATACAATTTTCCACTATGACACTAATGGAATTGGAGAATATTCCTTGGTTTGAAACATGTTTCATCATATACAAGAATCTTTTTGTGTATCTAGTTAGTATATCATGTTTGGAATACTTATGTGAGATACGCTTATTCTATGTATTGAAATTATAAGTTGCCAATGCCACAGAGGTTAGTTAGTTTCTTAAATTCAAACAGGGCCTTACCTTTCCTAGAGCTATTCGAGTACGCAATCTTTGGCGCTGGTATCTATTCTGTAGATGCATTGCAATGCCTTGCATGATTGCCCAACGCAAGAAAAGTTGCACCCCTCTCTGCAAAAAGATTATTGTTTGAGTGTAACATTAGGATATTTACCAAGCGATGTTTGCTTCAGTGCTTCTTCCCAGAAAAAAGAGCACATACCTGCTTGCTAGAACAATCAGGCTGTCCCTTTATCTCCCATGTAAGGCTAATAAGAGCCATCAGCATTGCTAGATAGTGGTGATATATCCACCTGAAAATGTAGCAGCGAATCATGATAGAGAAAGCATGCTGTGTTTTTATAAATGGACAACAGAGTAGAGACGGTCAACAAATTATTTGACTTGAGTAACATTTAACAAGCTATGTTTTTATAAATGGACATTAGCAACTAACCTTAAATGCTGCAGTAAAAAAAAATACATATCTTAAGCAGTGAAACTTTGGGAGTGGTGATCCCTTACCATGGACGAATGTCACTTCCATTTGCAATTAATACGTTCTCACGCAAAGCAAAGCTTGTGTACAGGTGTAGTAACCAAGCCTGAGAAGCAGCAAGACATTATTTAGATAGTTCTTGTTGGACAATGCAGTGAGCAACACAGCAAAAATATTCTAAGGAGTATCACAGTGTCAACAAACACCTGGTAAATTTGAACGGCCAATGCTGGAAGGCATCCATCCCATATCCACCATCTCAGTAGGAGCAGGATAGATGGAAACAACAGAAACTTATATGCAGTCCTATCCTGCCAATAGAACAGGTTAAAACATCAACACCATCAGTGGGAGGCATCCTCAAGATGAAATATCAGTTCAGCCCACAGATCTAAGGATTACTTGGATTCAAAACCCCAAAGTATGTTTTTACACAACTTTAGAAGTCATTTAACAGCATACAGCCCAGTATTATGTGAATCTGTACTAAATAGAGGTTTATAAAATATAACTCATCACACAAAACAGGCTAGATGTTTCATTAGAAGAACTTACTGAATTAGTCATGTTTTACCCTGATGATTTCAGTTTCTCCAAAAATTTCATACAGGTGAAAAGCTTAAGCTGACAATACTATTAATTCAGTTCTTGATATCACATCAGAAAACCCCCCCGACAAAAAGGTCTTTCCAAATGGCATTGAAGAAGCATCTTAAGCATACCCTATAATTGTTGTACTCATCCTTGATTTTGAGCTTATCTTCCTTCCTCGCTACCCGCACATTCACAGGGCCTATAAACTTCTTAAGAAACTTCCCTGCATGTTCAGACGGTAGTACATCAAAATTAACCAATCATGATCTGTCGATAACAATTAAACTTGAACCCAGAGCAAAACAGGGTAGGGTATATATATGAAAGAAAACATATCTAACCATTTCTCTTGCTGGGAAGAAACGAAGCCACATCACTATCGGTGATTGCCACCCTGGCACGCTCCAATTCCTCCTCGACCTGCATCACGTACAAATCGGAATTGTCAGATTTAAACAAGAGCAGAGGATTTGTCAAATCTGAATCAACATTAGCTCGTTTCAAGGCTATTTGGCTTGCAGGTGCTAATCCATAAGAAGATGCTTAGAGTTTTACAGGATGTGACGTTTCAGTAGCGCAAATGAATGTCCTTAGGCCAATGTGTTCATATGATCTAATTGTCCCGACCAGGCTAGCACACTGCACTACACACAACAACTTGCATGATCCAAAACCATGTAAACTTCCAGAGCAAAACAAAAGAAGAAGTGAAGCCAGCCTGTGCAGCACGACCATATGATTATGTTGAATTCAGATTTCAGGCTGGCATCTATAGAAGTCGTGTTATTATTAACAAATTTTCCCACACAGCTTGCAGATAGACGTTTCAGTAGCACACATTAATGTCCATAGGCCAACGTGTTCATATGATCTAACTGTCCTTACCAGGGTACCACGCTGCACTACACACAACTTGTTGCATGATCCAAAGCCAAACTTCCAAACCAAACCGAAAGAAGAACCGAAGCCAGCCTGTGCACAAGCATATGATTAATTAGGCTGAATTCAGATTTCAGGCTGGCATCTATAGAAATCGTGTTTTTGGTCTAAAAAAATCTATAGAAATCGTGTTATTATTAACAGATTTTCCCACACAGCTTGCAGATAGACGTAAAACATACAGACAGACGAAGCTTCCAGAATTGTATGGAATCTTATCCTGAAACATCCGGAAGAGTAAGTGGGGCGTCACCATTCCAGAACGAGCGCCATCGAAAATGTGGACGAAACAAGGCAACCTAATTACTAATCCTGCAGGCGAGGCATCTCCAGGACATGCATGAGGCGGGGAGCAAAGGATGGGGGGATCACGGCGCAACTTTCGACGAAATACCCGCCGCAGGGGCATCCTTAAAGTAGGTAGGCATCAATCCAGGTTGGCAACGGCAAGCTAATCGCGATCTGAGACACGTGAGGAGCAATCGATCGCGCTTGCACAGAGCCTTGAGGAAGAGAAGGCGATGCGAGGCGGACCTTGTCGAGAGTGGAGGGGTCGAGGGCGTGGAGCGAGCCCTGGAGGCGGCGTACGTCGGCGTCGAGCGCCACGGCGCGGCGGCGCAGCGCGTCCTCCTCGGCGGCGCGGGTGGCGACGAGCGCCGCGGCCGCCTCCCGCAGCTCCCGCGCCGCCTCGGCCGCGGCCGCCGCCGCCGCCTCGAGGCCGCGCGCATCGCCGTCGCCTGACATTGGCTGGCTGGCGCGGGCGGTGGAGCGGTGGCCGGTGGGGCCCTGAGCTGCGAAGCGTGCGGGGGCACAGGACGATTCGAGCGAGTGACGGAGGAAGAAGCAGAGACCAGAGAGAAGGACCTGGGGTTGGATTGGATTGGATTGGAATTTGGATTTGGATTTCCTTTCGGTTTTGGAATGGATGGAATGCTGCTTTTGTGCTGTTCGTGCGGCTGCCTGTGCCTTACACGTCACCCTCACTTTTGTCAAAACTGGTGGGTGGGCCCGCCCAAAGGAAATAAAGTTAGTCTATCTTTTTTCTTTGAATATTTTTTTCCATTTTTTAATTTATGGTCAATTCAGGAAATCATATAATAATAAGTATTCATGCCATTCAACATCATTATCTGCAAGTAATTGCTGCCACGTTGGACTAGATTTCAGTTGACCCCCTTGCAAATCATAATGCAGCAGCACCTGTTTCTAGAGAGCCATGCTAAAAGATCAATTCGCATCCGCTGCCTGCCATGCTAAATTTATTAGCAAAATCCTCTTCAAATAATAATGACAAATTAGTTGACAACCATTATTGTTATCTTATTATCACGCTGTTGACCGGTCATAACTTGCGGGGATTACTTTAGTCTACACACCTGTGCACTGGCAGACACAAGTGAAGTAGAGTAGAGCAAATACACACATAGCATTAACAACGTCTGTACTCCAGACCTGCAACTATATATATTTATTATTGGGGGAAAATGGGATGGCTTAACGAGCAACAACCAGAGTGCAAATTACAGGTAACCGCAGCACGTAGCATTGAAGCACAAAACACTTCCATTTGTGACGCATGACACGACAGATAGCCGCCCCCAAACCGCCTTTCATGGCTTTCCTATGTTAAGTTTCGTCATATCCAATTCAAGCGCAGTTTATCAGGGTCCAAAGTTCTGCGATGTTTTAGGAATACACAATCTACAAATTCCGATTGCAAGTTTATGTACTATTTGTGCATTTTATATACTCCTCCTATAATAAGCCGAGATAAAAACACGGCCATTAGGGATCAAAACGGTCGAAAACGATCGGCAGCTTTCACTTTCAAATTATTTTTACGAAAATAAAATCAATACGATATTGTCGAAAAAGAATACGGCGTAGATATTCCAGTAATTTCAAAAACGATAGTAGTCGATTGGAAAATACACCGATAACGGTCGAAATCAATGACAACGGTATTTAAAAATCAATAAACACGCCAAATCATAGTACATGATTGTTGCCTGATTGCCTGATTACTCGACTGGCTTCTTGTTTTTAAACACATGAAATACTCGTCTAGTTCATTTTCCTAAAAAAAAAGTACCTTATGTGCTCGTGTGTGTGCACATGAATGGCAGTATGGGCATGCGTACGTGGGCCAATTGGATCTAAACTCCTAAAGCATATGTTATGTCGGTAATTATCACCGGTAAATTATCGGCTAAATACGGAAATCTTCGAAAACAATCGGAAGAGGGCAAAATCATTTTCACTTTCGTTTCCATTTAATTTTACCATTATTATTTTCATTTTTTCGGTTACCGCTACCATTTCCATTTAGGTCAAAAAGTTGGGAAAAACTCGAAACTGATTTTGGAAAATCGGAGATTACCATTTTTGTTTTCATACCTAACAGCCGTCAAATAGGTGTGCATAATTTTTTTTTGAGAGGAATAGCATAGTTGTGCACAAATGAATCGGGCTTCCCGTGAGAGTCAGCCAGCCCAACATGACATGGCCCAACATTGCCTCCATCCTACATGTCATATCAACTGCCGATCTGTTTGATCCGTTGTGGCGCTCAGCGGCGCCGTCGTCGACCACGACAGACGACGCAGCAGCTCGACGATGTGGACGGGATACCACAGGAGGCGCGGACCATCGACGGCCCATCTCCTCGTCCTCTCGGTCTTGCCTCATCGTCCTCCGACGACGATATCACCACACATCCATAACAAAATGCATTAACAAAAAAAAAGCGAAACTGACTTATAATTTAAAAAAGTCAAAGCAGCCGACAGCACCGCCACACATCCATGCTGCACGGCAGACTGCATGCGCCGCGTCAGAGATCAGATTGAGACGGTTTATATTTATATGATCGCTATTTCCACAAAAAACCAGCCGGTTCAAAGCTTCGATCGCACCAGCAGCCTTTTAAACGAACGAGGCCGATTTAATCTTGGTACGGTCTTTTAAGGATCGATCCGTCGTCGGGTTCGGTCTTTTAGGCACGCCGCCCCCTCCTGACCGAACCTACTCTCCTCGACGTTATCCTTTCCCCGCCGCCCCGCCCCGCAGGCTACGCCTCGCCTGCTTGCATCCTCCAACGGCGGCGCGCCGCCCCGTCCACGGCCATCTCCCCCCTCCCCCAGCACATCGCACCCGCGCAGCAGGGGAGCACAGAAGCACCGGTCCAGTCCGCTTCGCCGCCGGATTCCACCTCGCGTGCGATTGTTTGGCGTCGTCGACCGACGTGGCTTGAACCCAGATCGATCCACCTGACCACCAATTTGAGTTCCCACCAAACTAATCCACCCGTCCGAATCGTGCTCATATATCATTGCTGGTTGTTGGAGATTAGGGTTTCATCGTCGATTCTTCTAGATCGAGATTAGGGTTTCGTCGTCGGTTGTTCGAGATGATGCCCCCCGTTGTCCGATCTGGTGAGGCGCCCAGCGGCGCCAGGCGAAGCAGCTCGGCGATGTGGACGGGGGACAAGAGGCGCAGGACCATAGGCGGCCCATCTCCTCGTCCTCTCGGTCTTGGCTCATCCTCCTCCTCCGACGACGACACAACGGATGCGATGCTGATGGACGACGACCAGGTCCAGGAGGAGCAAGAACGGGAGGAGGATTTGGTCTTCTCGGCCGAAGACGAAATCGACGAGGAGGAGCTCTCTCGTTGCTCGAAGTTGCTCTTGTCGCGCGAGCTTCCCGTCCACTATGAGTTTGGACGCAAGCTCCGGGGCAGCGCCGCTACTGAAGTGTATCAACGCCTCTTGGCCCTTCGCTTCAGAGATTACAAGGCAAGCTTTGCTAGCTCTCATATCATCACATCATATATATAATCTGCCTGCTGCCTGTACATTTGACGATTACTATATGTTTGTGTTGCACTTCATTTCGATTCCACCTATTTACAACCAATTTGATGCCCCAAATTAATCCTTGTTTGATCTGTGCGCAGAGGTTGAAGGAGGGTAGTCTCACCTGGGATGACACCACTGCTGCAGTGCCACCAGCAAGTGAGTATCCTGATGAGGTTTTTTGCTGGGACGACCCCTCTGAGCCAGGTGAGGTTTTTTTCTGGGACGACCCCTCTGAGCCAGGTCCTAGCATCTTCGGTTGGACCTACCATCGCCGGTATTTTGCTTACCCTGAGCTGAATGACTACCAGCGCATATTCCTTACAAGAGCTGTGAGTACCTGATATCACCTCCGTTTTGTCATCAGCATTTAAACTGCATCCATAATTAATTCTTATTGTTCTTGCCTCACCATCATTTATACAGTGCCGGCCCTGAGTTTTTAGGGGCCCGGGGCGAAACCAAGATTTGGGGGCCCTTGTATACACATGAACTAAAATATATAAAAATTATAATGCTGAAAGCTTGCATACAAAAGCTTTGAAAGGATTTTGTACAAAATATTAAAAATAATAAATAAAGAAGCATGTTAAGCTCATACTGCACGTGTGCATGCATATCATATATGCGCTTTTTTTTTTGACAACACTCATGTATGTGCTTTGAGGAGGCAAGGAAATAGTGAAGGAAGCTAGAAAATTGCTTTGCCTTTCATGTCTTGTTTAATAGTAGAACATGAAGAAATCTTCCTTTTGTTGAGTCAAATGTTTTGGTGGTTGGCACTATCTTTCACGTCTCTATGTCGTTAAAGTCACTTGTGTGACATTCAACAATGCTAGTTATTTGCCAAACATTGTCCCTCTATGCTAACACATCAGCTGTGTAGTATTCCAAAATGCTAGTTGTAACTTGTTGTGCTGACTGTTCATACTAGTCAATTCCACTTGTGTTCGAATTTGCATCTGAAGTTTTTACCAACCTCAAATACTGGTTGCATGGCAGTGCATATATTGTATAATGCCTTTGTACTAGTTTATATCCAAAAATAGGATAAGATAGTGCTTGCAAACATGGCTACACACTCTAGAGAGGTGGCACATCCCTAATCGTTAAGTCTATACTATTGAATCTGTTATTGTATTTGAAGCCTGTTTTGTTTTGTCAAAAGTCTGGGTAAGCTTTTATTTCGTCCTTGTTCTTGAATTCTAGTAAGAAAATATATATGTATATGTGTATGTAATCGTTTCTGAAAATGTGATCACACAGATTTTCATTTGAGCAGTATATACGTGAGTCAAAGTATATATTGACTATTGAGTTACATCAGAAGGTTGAATGCTCATTTTCTTTCCATGTTTGTACTTAATCAAATGGAAGGATCTAGTATTGTTCCTTCAAGTCACGTATGTTGCTTCTGTTATTTGGATGGCAGGATGTTGATGAGTATTATGACTGGAAAAAGTACCGCTTAATTTTTAGCTGCTATGAAACTGATGAGGCATATGTCAAGTACTGGGATCAACTGACAAAGCAGATGAAGGTATGCATCGTGTGTATCTTACTCAAAAAGTTAAAAAAAAATGTGCTACAGCTGAATTGTATTGACTCAACGTTTCCACCATGTGACAGTGGGTTGAAGACGCTCTGCTTCTAGGTCATAAACAGGTAAGGATCAATAGTGGGAAATAATGTAGTTCAGGTATATGCTTAGTTTAGCGCCACCATGACTCCTTTGCCCTTTAGTTTTCGATGAGGTATGATGGCAGGGGGGGACGACAAGCTGTGAAGATTGCGGCAGGCTTCTGCCATTTGCCTGCTTCTTTAGCTAATCTTGGCTATGATGTAAGATCCATTTTATTCTGCTATTAACTTATAATGGTGGCAGGTGATGTTTATTGTCGATGCATTTTATGACTCCATTGTCTCTCTTTTTTTTTTTACACAGGAGTATGTGTTGGCCCTGCAATATGATCTTGATCGTCGAAAGGGCTATGATCTGGTCTATTTTGAGGTTTGGAAGCGAATCTCTAAGCAGGAGGTTGGCAGGCTGCCTTGTGCCTTGTGCAATTTATATACACATCATTGATAATTGTTTGTTTTTGTTTTATCTTGTTGTATGTTTAATTAATGTTTCCTTGTGCGAGCAGATGAGTTTCGAAGAGGCTCTGAAGGACATCCTTTCATCAGAAAATGAGCTTTCTTCTTCATGCTTGTTTAGGATCCAAGCTCAGATTAAGGGATATGGCCTAATGCGCCGCGATGTAGGTTTTGTGTACATTTGCAGATGTTAAGACATGTTCCCACTTCTTTTGTTGTTTCTGTTGGTAATTTTGTTTTAGTGCTAATCACTTGCCATCTGATTATGTTTTCAGTATTGGATCTGCATGGATGACATTCAGAAACTTGTAAGTATGATTTTGTAGACATACTGCTATGTTTATGCAACTAGTTTCCCATCCCATCATTGTTGTCTTGTCTGTTTGCCTTTAGGTCGTAAAAGGTGGCGAAGGCGCAGTTTCAAAGGAGCATTTTACTGAGGCAGTTTACAGTAAGGTTAGCAAATGGATATTCTACAGTTACTTTGCTGGGTACCTGGCCTCAAACTCCCTGCGCATGTTCTAATGAAGTTGTAACAAATTTGTTTTTCAGATCCCAATACCAAAAATGTATGTGGATTATGCCAAAAAGAAGCTTGAGGTTGCTCGACGCATCCATCTGATGCCTGGTACAGGTTCCCAAGCCGCTTTATATAATGTAACCACAAGTGTATATTGGATTCCTAAAGCTCTTACTGATAATGACCCTTTGCAGGCATGGGCTTGCCACACAGGATTGAAAACGGTCAATCTGACCGTGAAAATGGGACAGTCTGTTAAGTATCGTGTCGGAGCATGTACTCACAATGCATTTATTATATATATATGGGACCTAGACTGAGCACAAGGAAGTCAACAATGTATTAAGTTATTGCTGGTTTTGAAAAGAAACGGTCGCACTTATTGCCATTGTCGACTTAGTTCTGATCTAGCTAGATGACTGTTGTCATGGCACATATCTCTTATTTGGGTATATAAGAGTCATGGACTATGCGTGAACCAGCAAGCAACATCCTTACAGCGTTGTTATTGACATTGTTTTGTTCTTTCTTTCTATTCTTACAGTGTTGACATATCATATCGATGCACATCCTTGGTCCACTGTATTGATCGATCCCATGTTTTCTTTTTCTTTTTGTACCATAAACACGAGCTTTTTCGATTGGTGATCTTAGCTATAGGAGACTTGCTTTTAATGGCGGTCAGTTGGTTCGCTGGGCAGGAGTAGCGTGCAGTTTTCTCGCGACTGAATGAGGTCCAAGAGCCAAGGAGGGATTGCAGCAAACATAGGGGGGAGTGTTTACAAGGAAAGGATCAGTACCTGGTCTAGCAAGCCGTGCTAAAAAAAAATCTAATAATTCGCATGCCGTGCTCAACAATAAATATTGACAAAATCCTTTTCAAAGAATAATGATAAATTTGTTGGCAACCATTACTTTACTATTGTCTTGTCACTCTGTTGACCGGTCATAACTTAAGGATAACTTTCATCTATAGTTTGGAGTAATCGTTTTCCTTCGGCGCGGAAAAAAACGATCAAACACAAGTGAAGTCCGTACAACTATGAACTCTGAATGGTTAACACAACACCCAACAAGCAAGAGAGCGAAATTACAGGCAACAAGACTGCACGTAGCATTCAAACTACAAAATTCCCTGTTAACTTATCATATGATATCCGATGAGCTGGCAACTTTCAAGAAATCTACTTGCTTTAGTAACCCCTGATCCTGCTGTAACTGAAAAAAGTTTAACCATTTCCAGATTAAACTCCATGCAGAATATAATCCTTGCTCTAGTAACTTGGCCGCATAAGATAGCAACATCAAGTTTTGTTTCGTTTACATACACCACAGATTCAGATGCACCGCCAACTGGCACAGTTAGTATGAAAGCAGTCAGGAACTCAGGATTCTTCAAAGGTCCTCCAAAAAACAGCACATCCAGTCTGCAATCAGAAACAGCCGAGCGCATCAAAGATCCTGCAAACAATGGTTAAACAGCAAACCTCACTTAGCATTTCACATGAGTCAAGCATGCCTTGTTAGAACCACACTGAAAATTACATTGCCAATTATGTCTCGAATTGCATTCGATTTTCTGAATTTCCATTTTTTCTGATAAAAAAGGCATGAAACCAGGACCTGCCGTGTTTCGAATTGCACACACCACATACCTGTAATATGAAAAGGACAGGATATAGCAGTAAGAGCTGCCCCTCCACACCAGCTGTTTCTCCAGCTACGACATCCATCTTTTTAGCCTGCAAGGAGTCGATTGAGAGAGAAGGTTGGTTAACCTTTAAAAGATATATTAGATAATGATGTGACACAAAGCTGATACACAGGTTTGCTACCAATAAGCTCTGCCCACAAGAATTCTTTTAAGATAATTCACTGCCTATTTCTTTTTGAAAGCACTAAAACAGAGAAACAACGATTAACTTGAGCTGTTCTTTGTAAGCACCTTGCACCTAGTGAAGATCTCCATGCATCTAGTTTCATCATATACAATTTTCCACTATGACACTAATGGAATTGGAGAATATTCCTTGGTTTGAAACATGTTTCATCATATACAAGAATCTTTTTGTGTATCTAGTTAGTATATCATGTTTGGAATACTTATGTGAGATACGCTTATTCTATGTATTGAAATTATAAGTCGCCAATGCCACAGAGGTTAGTTAGTTTCTTAGATTCAAACAAGACCTTACCTTTCATAGAGCTATTTGAGTATGCAATCTTTGGCGCTGGTATCTATTCTGTAGATGCATTGCAATGCCTTGCATGATTGCCCAACGCAAGAAAAGTTGCACCCCTCTCTGCAAAAAGATTATTGTTTGAGTGTAACATTAGGATATTTACCAAGCAATGGTTGCTTCAGTGCTTCTTCCCAGAAAAAAGAGCATATACCTGATTGCTAGAACAATCAGGCTGTCCCTTTATCTCCCATGTAAGGCTAATAAGAGCCATCAGCATTGCTAGATAGTGGTGATATATCCACCTGAAAATGTAGCAGTGAATCATGATAGAGAAAGCATGCATTGGAAAAGAAATTTAACCAGACAACAGAGTAAAGACGGTCAACAAATTATTTGACTTGAGTAACATTTAACCAGCTGTGTTTTTATAGATGGATATTAGCAACTAACCTTAAATTCTGCAGTAAAAAAAATACATATCTTAAGCAGTGAAACTTTGGGAGTGGTGATCCCTTACCATGGACGAATGCCACTTCCATTCGCAATTAATACGTTCTCACACAAAGCAAAGCTTGTGTACACTGAGAAGCAGCAAGACATTACTTAGATAGTTCTTGTTGGATAATGCAGTGAGCAGCACAGAAAAAATATTCTAATGAGAAGCAGCAAGACATTATTTAGAAAGTTCTTGTTGGATAATAAAGTAAGCAGCACAGAAAAAATATTCTAAGGAGTATCACAGTGTCGACAAACACCTGGTAAATTTGAACAGCCAATGCTGGAAGGCATCCATCCCATATCCACCATCTCAGTAGGAGCAGGATAGATGGAAACAACAGAAACTTATATGCAGTCCTATTCTGCCAATAGAACAGGTTAAAACATCAACATCATCGGTGGGAGGCATCATAGTTTACAAGATGAAATATCAGTTCAGCCCAAAGATCTAAGGATTACTTGGATTCAAAACCCCAAAGTATGTTTTTACACAGCATTACAATGCATTTAAGAGCATACAGCCCAGAGTTATGTGTTTCTGTACTAAATAGAGGTTTATAAAATAGAACTTCATCACACAAAACAGGCTAGATGTTTCATTAGAAGAACTTACTTAGTCATGTTTACCCTGATAATTTCAGTTTCTCCAAAAACTTTGTACAGTGGCAGATTAAAGGTGACATATATTATACAAGTTTCATCATAATGCTTACAGAAATCAAAATTTATATGCCAATTGAAGAAACATCATCAGAACCCATAAGTTACCACTATAAAAGGTGAAAAGCTAAAGCTGACAATACTGTTATTTCAGTTCCTGATATCACATCTGAAAAATGCCGACAAAAAAGTCTTTCTGAATGACATTGAAGAAGCATCTTAAGCATACCCTATAATTGTACTCATCCTTGATTTTGAGCTTATCTTCCTTTCTCGCTACCCGCACATTCACAGGGCCTATAAACTTCTTAAGAAACTTCCCTGCATGTTGAGACGATAGTACATCAACATTAACAAATCATGATCCGTCGATAACAATTAAACTTCAACCCAGAGCAAAACAGGGTGGGGTATGGTCCTATAGGAAAGAAAACAAATCTAACCATTTCTCTTGCTGGGAAGAATCGAAACCACATCACTATCCGTGATTGCCACCCTGGCACGCTCCAATTCCTCCTCGACCTGCATCATGTACAAATCTGGATTGTCAGATTAAAATAAAACAAGAGGAGAGGGCCCCCATCAGCTCATTTTAAACCTAGTGGGCTTGCAAGGATCTGTAGGGTGCTAATCCATAAGAAGATGCTTAAGAGTTTTACAGGATATGACGTTTCAGTAGCGCACATTAATGCCCTTAGGCCAACTGTCCCTACCAGGCTACCACGTGCATGATCCAAAACCATGTAAACTTCCAAACCAGAACAAAAGAAGAGCCGAAGCCAGCCTGTGCAGCACAACCATTTGATTAATTAGGTTGAATTTCAGATTTCAGGCTAGAAAAGTCGTGTTATTATTAACAGATTTTCCCACAGCTTGCAGACAGACTTTACACATTTCCCCACAGCTTGTAAGGTACAGACAGACGACAAGCTTCCAGAATTGGATGCAATCTTATCCTGAAACATCCGGAACAGTAAGTGGGGCGTCACCATTCCAGAGCGAGCATCATCAAAAATGTGGACGAAACAAGGCAACCTAATTACTAATCCTGCAGGCGGGGCATCTCCAGGACATGCATGAGTCGGGGAGCAAAGGATGTGGGGATCACGGCGCAACTTTCGACGAAATCCCCGCCACAGGGGCATCGTTAAAGCAGGCATCAATCCGCGTCGCGTCCGCGAGCTAAACGCGATGTGAGTGAGATACGGGAGGAGCAATCGCGCTTTTCACAGAGCCTGGCAGGAGGAAGAGATTCAAGAGAAGGTGAGGCGAGGCGAGGCGGACCTTGTCGAGCGTGGAGGGGTCGAGGGCGTGGAGCGAGCCCTGGGGGCGTCGGACGTCGGCGTCGAGAGCCACGGCGCGGCGGCGCAGCGCGTCCTCCTCGGCGGCACGGGTGGCGACGAGCGCCGCGGTCGCCTCCCGCAGCTCCCGCGCCGCCTCGGCCGCGGAGTACACATGCCATTAAACATTCATTATCTGAAAGTAATCGCTGCCACGTTGGACAGTTGACCCTTGCAACTCGTAAAGCAGCAGCTAAGCACCTGGTCTAGAGAGCCGTGCTATAAAATCAATTAGTTTTTTTCTGCACTACTTAAAATCAATTAGTTGACCGGTTATAACTTCCATGCTAAAAAATCAGTTACGTAGTTGACAAATTAGTTGTCTTATTATCGTATCATCATCAGACTGTTGCATAATTTCAGGGTTTATTTTATTAGCTCTGTTTGGATCCCTTAGCTCGGCTAGAGGTAGAGTTAGTTTCTAACTTTAAACTATCCCTGAACTAGCTCTAACCGAAGAGATGTTTGATACAAGGGCTAGTTTGACAATAAATACAGTTATCTAATCATTTGACTCATTTAAACTATCTTTGTATCCGGATTTAGTGTGGCAGGTTATCGTGTGACCTTCTCCAACTCACAAATAACACAAATAAATTATTTTTATAAATCACACAAATGGCATGTTTTGTTTATTGTTTATTTTGTTTGAGTATATATATTCAGTCCATAATCACACAATAACAACAACACCATAGCCTTTTGTCCCAAACAAGTTAGGGTAGTCTAGAGATGAAACCCAAAAGAGGCATGAAAACAAAGAACACATAAATGGTATAAGAAAAAGATTACGGTTCAGGCACGTTAATTGCTAGTCTCCAAGCGCGCCTATCCATAGCTAAATCCTTAGGGATATTCCACTCCTTAAGGTCTCTCTTAATCGACTCGTCCCAAATCAGTTTAGGTCGACCTCTACCTCTCTTTACATTCAGCACTGTATAACATCGCCGGACGAATCCCAAGTCAGTTTAGGCACGTTAAACTATGATCGTACCAAGTCTTTTTCTAAAAGCCTAAAAGTTTTTAATTTTGATGAATGTATTAGCTTCAACGCATTTTCACTCGACATAATGCACCGGGAGGAAAAGAGATGCATGCATGCAAGACTGCGGGAGAGAAATGATCGCAGCTTGCTGTTGTTTGACCAGCGCGCGGTCACTGGCAGCACAGTAGCTGACCGGCCAAGCACGAACCTTGATCGTCATCGGCTCAGCTCATCGCTAGTAGGCATGTGCTTCTTGAATCTTGAATCTTCTCTGATCCAGAACCCCCGCCTGCCGCTGCCGGCATGATCGATCGATGTCGGCGCCATACAGACCATGCTTCCGGCGCGGCTCCGGCCGGATCGCTTCACGGCTGGCTGGCATGTGAGGACTTCCCCCTGGACAGCGCCGATCGATGGACCGCCGCCTCCCGCTACTGGAGAGCATGCACCCTCGTCGTCGCGGTACATGCCGGGTTGGGCCACAGGCGTACCGGCGACGGCCGGTGTTGTACATGCGGGATGCCAGATGGCCAAATGATTGCATACTCAATTACTCTCAACTTTGCATAGTACTCCAGGCCTTGTTTAGTTTACCCCAAAAGTTACAATTTTTTCACTCTCTCTCCATCACATCAATACTTTAGCTGCTTGCATGGAGCATTAAATATAGGTAAAAAATAACTAATTACACAGTTTAGTTTAAAATCACGAGATGAATCTTTTGAGCCTAGTTGGTCCACGATCGGACAATATTTGTCAAATAAGACGAAAGTGGTACTATTCATCGGGTTTATTTTTTTCGCGATCTAAACGTGGCCCCA
This sequence comes from Bothriochloa decipiens, assembly GCA_023333625.1. Classification (NCBI taxonomy): domain Eukaryota; kingdom Viridiplantae; phylum Streptophyta; class Magnoliopsida; order Poales; family Poaceae; genus Bothriochloa; species Bothriochloa decipiens. The sequence continues at coordinate 48,433,407 of CM041637.1, read as the reverse complement.
GCAATTAATATTTTGATTGATTCTCTGATTTGACATTTTTCATCAAATGGGACCTACACCTCACAGATCTCTGTATAAAGTCCCCCAGTTAATTTTAGAGGCATCCAACCGGTCTAGGGCCTGATTTAGATTCATCCAAAAGTTAAAATTTTTTCACTCTCTCTCCATCACATCAATATTTAACTGCTTGTATGGAGCATTAAATGTAAGTAAAAAAAATAACTAATTATACAGTTTAGTTCAAAATCATGAGATGAATCTTTTGAGCCTAGTTGGTCCACGATCGGACAATATTTGTCAAATAAGACGAAAATGGTACTATTCATCGGGTTCAAAAAATACCACAATCTAAACACCCCCTAGGTCGGCATCCAATCCAACCAGTACTGGTCTTGGTCCTTGCTGTCTGGCCTGCCCTAGAGTTCATTTTTTTCTTGTGGTTGCTATCAAAAAAATAAAGTGTTGACTATGGATAATTTGGGTAAGAGGAGAAAGGTTAAAGACCCCGCTTGTTTGTTCTGTCCATCATCTCTTCTTTGAATGTGCTGTGACTGCCCAATTTTGGACAGTGTTATCTTTGATTCTAAAAGTCAATTTAGCGAGTTCTCTAGAGGGGGTTGGGAAGTTCTGGCTGTCAAATAAAAGGAACTGTGTTACTAACTTTGTATTTGCTGCTGCTATTTAGAGTTTGTGGAAACTAATTATGGAACAATTCAGAGATGCGGCTGGAGGAGTATGGATATACTCTACCAAATGGTTGCCAGGATGCTACTGGATTGGCTAATCTTGTGTCCAGTAAGTGGTCAGGACCTTCTGAAGAGTGTGATTGCCGAGCTCAAGATCCAGGCAAAGATGACAAGCTGGTTACCGTTCAGATGGGGACGCAGGCCTGGCTGTTGCCACAAGGAGAAGCTGAAGATGGCATGATCAAGACCCTTGCACCTATCTGGAGGACCTCGGCAACAATCTAGAGGTTGGGAAGAGTGAAGATGTGGCGATCAGTGTGGCAGAACCTCCTAAATCATATGGCCCACACGCATGATTATTGTCTAAACAGACTCCAAATAACCATGACTGTGTTCCATACGACTTAAAAAGTCTGTCGGGTAAATCCCGAATCATCCACGATTCTCCGAGCAGGATCAATCATTGTAGAGAGACATTGCAGTATTACACAGTTTGATATAAATAATATACAACGGAGTAAAACAGCGGAAGACTTACATTAACATAAGTTTACAAACTCTGAGTCTCAAATATTTACAACAATAAGTTTGAATTATACAAACCATAATAGTAGTGGATGAAAGTCCCTAGTTTGGTTTTGGGTAATTGATGAAACCTAAGGACTAACCTTGTTTCTAAGTGGATAATTTAGAGAAAGGTAGTCCATGCCAAGTGGAGCTCAATGTCGAGGCATGACATGAAGTTATGCAACCTAAGCATGGTGAAG
>CM041637.1:48402222-48419079 GCA_023333625.1 Bothriochloa decipiens | reverse complement strand
ATGGCGGCGTGGCGGAGCTCGGACGCGGCGGCGTCGCTCACCGGAGCGATTTCCAGGGGCGGTGACCACATGAACTCACGCAGGGCACTCAAACGGACGAGTTTGGCAACTACATGATGGCACTTCTTGGTCCCTAGCCAAGGCAGCAACGCGCGCGGCGGAGCGGCATGGCCGTGCCGGCGGCGAGCCACGGTGGCCGGCGGCTACGATGCGAGAGGAGTGAAATTGATGGCATAGATAGATGCAGGAGCTCACCACGGCGCTGATGCGCACGTTAATGGAGGCTCGGAGCGTCTGGGCTGAGCTGCGGTCGGCGGCGCTGATGGCGGCGACGGCGCTCCGATGGCAAGACGGCGTCACGGCGGTCTCCGGTAATGCGCTGCTCAAACCAAGGTGCGCATCAGGTGCAAGATGACATGGAGAACACGATAGCAGGGTCAAAGGTAAAATATATTCACCTCCGGCGATGGCAAACGGCGACGATGGAGCGGCGGCTCGGCTGACCGGCTGCGGAGAAGAAGGTGGCATGCGGGTGGCTCAAGCGAGGAGAGCGAACACGGACTGGCCCAAAATGACCGTGAGAACGTGGCAGAGCTAATGGCAAGCGCAATCGGATAGAGGTGGAGCGTCGACGGTGAATTTCAGCGGCGGAGCGAGGTCGTCGGCGACGGCGGCGGGAGGAAGAAAGAAGAAGAACGGCGTCGGATGACCGGTATTTATAGGGCAAGGTCGATGAATGAACTGGCGACACGAAGGCGATGAAGTTTCTCACGTCCATGAGCGCTCTAGCGATCGAGGAGGTGCGGCGGTGGTCGACGGTGCGCGATGAGAAGCCGGCCATGGCGATCGCCGATAGGGTTAGTTACTGTTCGAGTTAATTACAGAAATGCCATCCATTTTAAAATACAAATTACTCTAAAATTTATATAAGAACTTAAAAATATCCAAAAATATCATTTGCATAACTTTTCAAGAGCTACACTTTTCCTTTAACTAGCATCCTCAAATTCTATCTAGATTTTGAAATTTGAATTCAGATTTGAAAAGGGGATAAAACCCTAGAAACAAGTAATTGAAATTACTTTTGATTTTTCAATAAAACTTGAAAATCTTCAAAACTATGAAATGTTGAATTTTTCAAACCAAACATTTTTGATATACAAAATTTTCCAAAATTATGTATAGTTTTTGAATTATGGTTTTAAAATCAAAAGGGGATAAATGCTAGAAACTGTATTTTCAAATTAGTTTGAAATTCCTTTTGAAAACTTGAAAACTTTATATACCAATTTTGTATCTCTTGTCAAGATCTAAAAACTATATTTTTAGAGTATCTCTGAATTCCTAATAGATTTTGAATTAGAGAAAAGGGGGTAAAACTAGGTTTTGAAATAAAGGGTTTTTGAAATAGAATTTAAACTCAATTTGGTTTCTAACTTAATTGGCTGGTTATTAGTGATCACAAACATCATCCAAGGACATTTTTAGGTCATTGACCCAATGACACCCTTGGTTGACCAAGTTGACTTTTGAAAAACCTTTTATAACATTTCCAATTTGAATTTAAATTTGAATAGCCAGACTCAGAAATAAGCTTTAGAATCCAAATTTAATTTCAAATATGGAAATCATTTTTAGGGTTGGACTTAGACTTATACACTATTCTTGACACTAGTGTAAACACAGTTTACACCTCAAGTACATAGAGTATAAACTAAGCATTTGCGATGACATTCGAAAATAGAGTTTTATTATTTTATGTGACCAAACATTCCAGAAACGCAATCAACCTATGAAATGTAAACTTGTTTTAGTTGATGCACATTAGGGTTGACTTAAACATGAATGCTTTGCAGTGCATATGATGACATGGCATGTTTTAGTTAAGATAACACAAGAGATGTTACAATCAGCAACGTATCACTGCCTGGAGAAAAAGTACACTGATGTCGTTTGCTGGGCGGAATTTCATCTTAAGACTTCTTACTTCTGAATTGTAGTTTTCTTAAAGTCGTACTCGGGGTTCTGTTGGCACTTCAGTGGTTTCATCCACACTCATATGCTGTAAAACATTTACAAAACTCTGTGCCTTATCAATGATAATGACTGGACCAGTTGGCCCTTAAACTCTAAAAATTAACATTTTGATGCTTTGCATTGCTTGCTTGTGCAAGACCAAACGGTAAAAACATAATATTTTTATCCCCTGAAACTTGATTCCTTATCAACGGGAGAATTTGAAGTCATTTGTAGGAATCTTTTAACTGACTCTAACTTAAACTATCCACAATGTAGTCGATGCCGAAATTCCTTTTTTCCGTTTGCCACATCTCACAGTGTGGGCATCGATGCCTATAAGCCTGTGGGCCCTCTTTCCTTCAAAAAGTCTGAACCTCGCCTAACTCCCAGCGTTATGGCAGAAGGCTGATGCGAACTAGCCGGCACAAAAATACTTCTTTATTCTTTCAGCACCGAGGCACAAAACGCTGATATAGTGTTTTTTTTGTTTCAGCATCGATGTCCACAGTGTGTCTAGTTGGGCCCTTGGACCTTCTCAAATTTTTCTTAAGTTTAATCCTTTTTTAATCAATATTTTTTATTTGGTACGACAAAAGCACATCGTCGCGCCAAATCATTTAGCGCGACTACCTTTCTACCGTGGCTCGGTCGTTGACTTGAGCCTGGCGTGTAAAGCTATGGGGCCCACCCCATCGAGCCAAATGATTTGGCTTGAACAGACGATATAAATGCAATCGCCAGGCCCACTCTCTCCCTCTCCTTCCTCTCCAGGCTCCATAGCTGCCCCCCTCCCCTCCCCCTCCCCCTAGTTCATTCTCTGTGTCTCCTTCTCTTCCTTCATTTTCCCCCATTCATTTTCTCTCTTTCAAGTAAGATTTGGTGCGGGTTTTGGTGCAATCTTTCAAGTACTAGAGGTATGCTCCCGTGATCTATGGTTCCCTTGCATGATTTTTGCTAATTTTTGTACATTGCTTTATTTTGGATTTAGGGTTTGTGAAGCATGGATGAGAAATGATTGTTATTGTTGTTGTGCTTGTACTCTTTGTGGATGATTTTGTTGTATGCTTTGTTCAAATGGAAGATAAAGGGCAGTGTTCGTGTGTTCTAGGGTTTGGTGAAAATGGATGGTATATATTGTAGTTGCATAGTATTGTTATTATGGTTATGTGCTTACTTCAAATGCTTATAAGTATGCTATTTATGGTTTCTTGTCTACTAAGATGTAACATGTTGGAACTAGGGATCGTTTAGTTGTAGGCTTTGGTGAAATGGAAGAAAAATGGTAGTGTTGTATTGTTACAATGGTCATGAGGACTTGCTTCAATTGCTTCTAAGTTTGTCATTTAGGGTTCCATGTGTAGTAAGATGTAACTTGCTAGAATTAGGGATAATTTTTTTAGTATACATGAATTTGCTTTAGTGTTTCTTACTATACTTCCTTGCTACCAATTGTTGTGGATTAAATTTGTATATATTTCACTCTATAATAGGTTTCATGGAGGTTGGCAATGAGGATCCCTTCGTGCACCATCCCCCGGTCCATGATGATCGCGACCTACACCAACCGGATGAACCACCACCAAATGTTTCTGCAATTTCCTAGCATGGATGAAGCAGTTAACGCATGACTTATCCTCTGGTCATGCTTTTTTCTGCTGTCAACGTCAGTGAGGTCCCCTGTAAGGATGCGACTTCTACAGGTGGATCGATGGTTGTGACAAGTGGGATCGTCGCATCATGTACTTTCAGTACGACCCCTGGAAGAGTTGTCCTCTCTTAGAGTTCAAAGGGTGGGTGCCTCCACCCTTGGATTCTCAAGACAAGAGGACCGCTCTTGAGAAGCTTTTTGCCTAGGTGGACCATAAACAAAATCCTCCTACATGCCACTGTGGCAAACCTGCTTTTCTTCAACAACCAAGCCTGGATGGATTGTTTAAACCCTTCTTTCGTTGTGGTCAAGTTGGCTTGGTAAGTGTTCACTCAATTATTATCACATTTTCTGACATCATTTTTGTTGATATAACACTTTGGTTGCGACATTATGATTTGTAGGGTGAATTTCCAGCTTGTGACTTTGACGAGTACGTAGACGGACCAAAGCCGAAGTGGCCTTCCGAGGCATAGATTAAAGAGTTTGTAGATGGGGAGAAGCCCTAGCCATGCTTGAGGTTGCCTGACATCAAGTGCAAGTGTGGCATCAAGGCTCGTTATGGAGTTGTTCCTTTCGAGTTAGGGGTAGGACACTACTGTGGCAATGCTTATGGAGGGCCCAATGAGTTCCATGTGAGTACATATACTTGACCTCTTAAATTTTTCGTAGAACATAGGAACTATAACATGTTTGTTTTTTGATTTCTATTTGTTTTAGCTGGTAAAACATGTGACTGGGAGGATTTCCCGGGTCGTGGACTGCTAATGGAGAAACTCAAAATGGAAGTTGTCCGTACTCCCAACTTGATGAAGATGAAGGAACTAAAGCTTATTGCTGCTAGGAACAAATGCCGGTTCAAAAACCATGTAATAAGATGTCACTGGGAGACATAGAAAGATGTTGGAAGGGACTATGAGCGTGTGGCCAAAGAACAAAGGGTGCGGTTGTGGGGACCTATTGAAAAGGAGGAGAAAGTTAGATTTTGGCACCAGAACAAGGAACGGTACGACCAAATGTCGGAGGATCGCTATAATTACAGCCACCACATGCAGAGGCGGCAGATGAAGTCTGACAACCGTTGGTGTGTTAAGCATGGGGGGACCCCAAAGGAAATCCCAAGCTACATGTGTCATGAGCTTTGTGAGTGGTCAAACTTTTCAACAAAGTTACATTTTGTACTTCCCGAGGCGTGTTCATATTGGATTGGTTTCCATTAACAATCGTTCCATTGCCCTAGTTCCCGAGGATTCGCTGCCGAACGACGGACATCTCCCGGCCCTCGAAGCGGGCCCATCCACGGCCCGTAAGGAGGATCCCTTGGAGAGCAACGAAGAAATTTGGGAATACAACTACGACCCTGACTGAGAAGGAGTGGGAAGATGAAGACTATTTCTCTGATCATGGAGCCTTGTGGAGCCCACCGCGACCGTACTAGTTGTGGGGTGTGTTGGATGACACATTTTTGAGGCACCATTTGGTTTGGCACCCAGGTGCTTTGGATGTTGCTTTGAACTACCCCATGGTGGTGGCTGAAAGACTTGTGCCTTTTATGTCAATGTGACCTTGTGTTGTAATAACTATTTGAACTAATGTGGTGTAAGAACTCGTCGCGGCGACTTTGTGTTGTAAGAACTTATGACTAGTATGTGATTGTAAGACTTATTTTAGGATGATCGTGTGATCTCGATGGTGATGACTAGAATTTGCTTGTAAGACTTATTAGTAGTATGGATGCTTGGTGATGTGTTATGTTTGAAGACACTTTTCATTGAGGTCATGTGTTATCGGTGACTTTGTGTGTGTTACCAAGTGTATTGTCAAACAATGCCTGACACCGAAACTGCATGGATGCCTTTGAACACTTTGTGGAACGATTCTGATGAATTGGTGGTCATGATGCCGTACCTAAGACCGTGGGTATCAAATGCTAGAGCCCACTTCTCCCTCTGTGGCAAATGATCTTCTAGCCACTTCTTTGCCTTTGCATTGAGGACCTTATTCAACTCCTCAAGTGTTTTTTCAAATTTCTCTTTGGTACGACACCCACAAAGAGACTTCAACTTCTGCATAATTTCCTTTTTCTTCTGTCGACACCATATGTTGGCAGCGAAATGCCTCATGCACCACCGATGCTCAAGCGGCGGTCGTCCATCTAGTTCCTCTCGCGCAGATTTAAGCAGACCGTGATGTCAGTCTGAGATCATGCAAATGGTGCGACAGTTACATATGACATTCTGCCACACAAGCCTCAAGAACCAACACTAGCTATCATCATTCTCTCCCTCGGCCAAAGCAAACACTAAAGGAACAATCTGATTATCGGGGTCAACTCCAACAGCAATCATCAACACCCCTCGGCATTTCCCTGCAAGAAAGGTGCCATCAACAAGCACTAAGGGTTGGTAATGCTTGAAAGCCTCATATGACTGCGGAAAACACCAAAACACCCTCTACAGAATCATCTTGGTAACGTCGTCCACATCATCTACAACATGGCCGACATAAGGATACCATCTATGGCCAGGATTGAAGTGTTTCATGGCATTTAGAATCCTAGGCACTTGGTTGTAGGCCTCCTTCCAGTCACCCCACAATAACTGTATAGCATGTTCCTTTGCCCTCCAGGCCTTAGAGTACTTCACTCTATAACCAGTGAAGCCCTTAATAGTCTCGATCAGCGAAGAAATAAATGTGTCACTGTCGGCCCTAACAACAGCAACAACACAACCGCCCAAGTAACGAGCCGTGTTCTGGGGATGATCCTTCTTTGCCTTTTTGGTATGACATGTGTGAGGTTGCGTAACATTTCGTATCCTCCATTTTTTGTTCCTCATCTTTCAAACCCATACTTCCCAACCACACCTAGACTTACACAGGACCGTGTACCGCTTCTGCTTATCTCTGTGACTCACTTTGTATGGCCTGTGAACCCTCACGGCATAGTCCTACAGAAAGAACTTGACATGGTCAAGCGTTTCAAACACCATCCCCTTCCTAATCTCCATATCCTCACTTTCTGGCACCTCATCTTCCAACATCGACAATCCTGTGCCGTAAATGGCCTCATCCACCATACTAAGGTCCATGAAGTTTGGAACCCTAGGTACATCAACATGGACAACCCTCAACATCCTTCGTTCGGCGTCATTCAACTCCAATCCCAATGAGCCGTCAACTGGGGCTCGTAAGGACTCCTGAAACCCACCCTCACGGCTATCGATTCCTTCATCAATACTAGGGCCCCACCATTTCTCCGCACCAATCAGCAAATCATCCGACAAATTATAACATCCTAGATGTTAATAAGTAATTAAAATATTAATCAAGTGATGTAATCTTTGAACATCATGGAATAAATGCATTCATGTTCTAATGATGTATTTTATATGATGCTTTGTTTTATACTTGAAATGATGATGCTTAGGGTTATTTAAAGTTCCTTTATCATTTTATGTGTTCCTGCAAGAAGTTGAGACAAACTAAAATCTTATTTTGTCTTCTGGTGTTTTGCAATCTTGTGTATTAGGTCAACCATGATATGTCTCAACTAAAAACAAGTTTACATTTGTAGGTTGGTTGTGCTATTGAAATGATGAGTTGGTTGATAATTCAAAAACTATTTTCAAAACCTTGTTTTACCCCCTTTCTATATTTCAAAATCTACAAATAATTTTGAGTTGGTTCAAAAAGAAATTTAGTAGATCTTGTTGAGACCTACAATAGTGATATTCAAAGTTTTTCAAGTTTCAATAAATAATTTCAAATGAATTTGAAAATATAGATTTTCAACACTTGTCCTCTTTTGATTTTAAATTTATATTTCAAAATTTATGTATAATTTGGGAAAACTTTGTATAAGAAAAATGTTTAGATTGAAAAGTTCAGCATTCCCTATTTTGGAATATTTTCAAGTTATTTAGAAAAATCAAAAGATATTTAAAATGTTTGTTTATAGGGTTTTGTCCCTTTTTGTCCCTTTTTCAAATCTGCATTCAAAACTCAATTTTCCTGGCTTAATCTAAAAAACTTCATTTCAAGAAAAGTGTAGAGCATGAAATTCTGATCATTCCATAGATTGGGAGTTTTTCAAGTTCTATTCAAAACTTTGGAGTAATTTCCGTGGATAGTACCGCGAGCAGTAGTATTATAATTTCTATGAACAGTACCGCAAGCAACAATATCGGTCACGCATCTGTTCACCGATGTCCCCCGTGGCATTTCCATGCCTTCTCGCGCTAGGACGCGTTGTTGGTCACCTGGCTGAGCTCGCGAAGTCGCCAGGCCCCTCTCCATCATCTCCTTGCTCTATAAAAGGCCACCGCAGATCGCCATCTTCTTCTCTTTCTCTTCTTGGTCGTCGCCGTCGTCCTCTTGCTCGCGGGCGCCGTGGCTGTCCCCACTGCTCCCATCCGCCTCGTGCCGAGCCAGTACTGCCATCAGCTTCGCCTCGCTATAGCGCATCCGTAGAGCTCGATTGCACCGCCTCGCCCCAGAGCTCGCGGATGTGGCCACCTTGGCTGTCAGGCTGAATGCATATAAGTTATGAATCTTGTTAGGTTATAGTTTTGTGTATAAGCATGTTAAATCATCCTTGCATATATTGAATGCATATAGGTTAACGATAAACGAGAACGAGCTAGAGGCAAACTTGGAATATGCGGAGGATATCCTCATCGTCAGTGTCCCCTAAGCCTTCACTAACTTTTTTAATGTTCGGTTTCTGTCTAAGACAAACCTGGTGCATAACCCATATTTTTCAACACTTATTACGTTTGTTTCTGTAATAAGTTTTAAGGAGGAGGATTTACACCATCTCTATAGTTTTGATAAAAAAATATGAGTCAATGGTATAACTAATTATTTTATGAACCAAAATGTTGAGCATTATGTAATTACTAACAAGGGCTGCCATTGAAAAATAAAGAGAGTTCTCTTGTCATAATCATTGTCGGACAAACCAATCCTAATGCATCGATAAAGAAGTTATGGAAGTTGATATGATGCATCAAAGAAACCTACAAAGGATGATACTGAGTTGTAGCAACATATTATGTGGGCGCTGCCTGGCGACGAAGATGCTGCATGCCATCCAATGCGTCCACTTGGTCGCCTCTAGAAACAATGTCTTCTTGTTTGTCCATCGTGCAAGGGACGTGGAATGTGAGGTGCTGTCCAGGGTGTGACAAATTAGAAACTTAATCAAGAACATAGCATTAGAGCCACATCAGGTGTGTATATTTGATCATTGGGCACGTGGAAATACACCAATTCAAGTTCCATGCTTTTTCTACAACTTAGTTTCTTAAAATAAAGTTTCTTAAAATAAATTTTAACCATTGCAACACAAGTACATAGAGTGTCATGTCTAACTAACAGAGCTTAACTTGTGCGTGTTGCGGCTCACGTGGTTTGTTTTTTCCTAATTATCACCCTCGTGGACATAACAAGTAATTTATTTTAGTAGAGTTGATCTCTAATTCAATACCCATGAGAGGTTAATTCTTTATTGCACCTCCATTTATTACAGGCCTTGATAATTAACACCATGATATTTAACAAAAAAATATTAGCCCAACTAAACCAGACAACATTAGGAGACACACAATAATACATCCCGTTACGATGCACATCACGCTTGTCATCGACACAAGTACATGACAATAAATTATATGTATGTCCAGGTACAACGCACGGGCATGTTTTGCTAGTAAATACATAAAAGAGGAATCTATTAATCCTAATTAGTACATGATTATTCTATGTAATGCTACAGTAAACATCTGGTAATTATGGGTTAATTTGGTTTAATAGATTCACAAATTAGTCATGATTTATGCAATTAGTTTTATAATTAACTAATATGTAGTCCTTCTAATTGGTATCAAATATTCATGACCTAGGCCAGCCGATTAAAACATCCCTATGGCCCACATGTAAGAAAGAGATGGCATTTATTTGGATAGATGATTCGCTCCCAAGTGATTCAAGTCCCATTTGTCTCAAGCGAAGTGTGTAACATGCATAAATCCATTCACCAACGTGCCAATCAATCAATCATTTGTCTTCATTAAAACCACACCGGGGATCATTAGGCTCCTCTCAACCATCTATGTTTGTCTTTTGAGTTAAATGTATGTTGCGAATATATTGTGCATGATGGCATGATGCTTTATCGTGCTGCAGATCTTTGGCGCCAACGACCTCCGACGACACTGGCCCGCGCAACGACACTGCCCACGAGCTACTGCTGCTGGTGTTGTGAATTGCGCGACGCCGGCGTTCCGCACCACGAGCTCACCAAGGCGTCGTTGGACAGCCTGTAACGAGCGCTGGGCGGCCAACCACTAGAAGCTGTAGAAGGTGTTCAAGGACGTGCACATGACCGAGGCACGTGTTCTTCTCGCAGGGCCTCGACGCCAACGCGAGTTCACGGAGGCCGCTGTGGACGATCGCCGCCACTCCGCCTTGGTCCGGTCGGCGTCGGACTTCGACAGTTTGACGGTCGGGCTGCACGACCGCCACCGTGTGCTGACTGCTGAGCCAGGAACGAAGTTGCCGGCCATCGCGGCGGCGGGCAAGCTTGGTTCCGACCACTCTGGCCATGGAGCGGATGTGCTAGGTCTTGAAAGAGGGCGGCCATGGCCACAACAAAGGGTGGGCTCCGACCATGGCGCGGTCGAGGGGACGCCGCCGGGGACGGTGGCGGGGGAAGGCCTCAAGGCTTAACATTGTACACATCTCTGTATCTGACAATGAGTCCACATACTTGAGAAGTGTAGAAAATGGCATGAACAGACGAGACAAGGAATTATATTTGTAATGGTGTATCTTCACACTTACAAATTTGTGGTGGCGTGGATCCAAAGAAACCCAAACATGCTCAACTACCGGTGCTTCTTCTGGTCCTGCCCTCTCTTCACACACGAGCAGCACAACCTCATGTAAGATAGAGAGAGCTAAGGCATCCTGCAACTTTTGAGCAATAGAAGCCGATCTAATGTTGTCTTTCAGTTTTGTGTTCAGCTCAGCATGGAATTTCTATTTGCCACAGAATGTGACTGTGTTGCATATCATGTGTTTGACCATTTGATGGAATGCCCAGTCATGTTCAGTGCCTCTAAATTTTCGTGCATACTGCATTACTAGTAATATCTATGTTCTGCCTCTGGTGTTATGTTACAGTAGTTCGATGAAAACCTGTAACTTTTATCCTATTGCGCCCTAATAATATTCAGCTTCTATTTTTTTATTGTTCAGGTTGTGGGAGTTGATTACTGAAATTAATTCCCTTTAACTTCAACACTTTGATTTAGCAAAATTAGTCTCAACAACTGAGCACAACTTCCACGGACTTTTTAGTGTGGCAGAACTGGCCAATTTATTAGAGCACAAGCACATAATTCACCATTAGGACGGCAAACTACATGATTGAGACCTAATAAACCCGGTAGTCATACCGAAATCTCAAAAGATTTCAAACTTTTCCGGCACGACCGAGATCGTAATAGTTTAGTGTTCCCATTCACAACGTACATAGTTCACACATAGTTTAAACCATCGGAGTACGAATAAAGTTATTACAAGCCAAGTTCAAATTCAAAATAAAGCGGAAGCAATTTAGTTCAAATCCACACACGCACTTAGTTCAAATACAGTGCCAGTCCCTTGGTCAACATCCAGCAAAAGCATCAAGTAGAGAGGAGTGACCATGCCCAAGGTCTAGTCATCTCCCAAAGCGGGATAGAAGCAGTTCTAACAATAGCCATAAAACATCTCACCATCTGCAAAAATATGGGAAATAAAACCCTGAGTATGAGGATGTACTCAGCTAGACTTACCCGTCATAAACTAAAATAAAGTGACTCCAAGGAGTATGCAAAGCTGTATAAGTAGGATAGCTGACTCATTTAATTGCAGAAAAGCTTGCATTAAGAAATAATTAATAAGAACCTTCTAGGAATGTATTTTACTCTGATTAACCTTATCATGCTACATTAGCACCTGTACTAAACAAGCATGGTAATAATTATTCAACAAGAAAGTAACCAATCCGGTTGAGTATCTTTCTAGTTCGAGAGCTCAACCATCTCGTCTCTTTGTTCAAGTTCTTACTACGATGCCACTGCTCAAGTCAAGTGTTCACTGTCCAGGAATGATGGCGATTATAATCGATTACTAACCAGCTGGTGGGTATTCCTCACACAAACCACACTCACCCGCTAAGGTGAGCTACAGATCACCGACATTCAATTCAGGAAAAGCGCGGGATCAACAGGTACCATCGTATCCAGGAACCGCCCGGCTGCCTTATTCAGGGCGACCCTGACCTCGGACTTACTCTCCGCGTAACCTGTGGTCCCCCATCTTCACCAATACGATGCGTACAGCAGGTCGACTCCCGGCCCAAATCAAAATTAGGCTTCACGGTCGGAATGACTTATCCTTCCAGCTAAATGTGAGGCATAAATTCAATATGACTTGAGGACGTACAACGGACGGGGTCCTAGTTCGACACAGATGGGATAACCACACCAAACCTCCAGTTCAGTCTCAACACCAATCCCGCCCGGTCTCGATTTCTTATCTCCACATGGTTATCCAAGATAACAATGTATTCAACCATTCCAAGTCACCACCTATAACTCGCGGATGACAGGAAATCACCCGACTTCTACCGATCTAGTTAAAGCAGGGCTAAGCAAATAATCGTACCTGAACCTAACAGGATTGAAGTATAAACAGTGGCAAGGAATATAAGTAATGCAGCAACGGTATAAAACAACGCCTATAACTTAATGCATCAAACAAGTAAAGGACTCAAGTTAGACATTTTGTAAACCACAGGGAGAATGCTCCGGGGCTTGCCTTTCAGGAAAGAGCTTGGCTGGTGGTCGGGACACTTTGGAAGATCAGCTTCGGGATCCTCTTCTGCTGCTGCTTCCCGAACCAAAGCTTCCTGCTGGCCTTCCTCTCCTTGTGCTCCGGGAACTACCGTTTCGAGCTCTGACGATCCTGTATGATGCATAGTGCGTATGAATACCGTGCATACATATAAATACAATGCTGATGGTGATGGTGAATGAATGCTTAGCTAAGATGAATGATATGATATTTAAAAACATGTATGATAAGCACATGTTATCTGCATTCTCTTCTACCGACAACTCTCCAAATAAGCCTCGCATTACAATTTACTCGCACACTATAAGGAATTATAAACAACCATTGTTTCACACACTACACTCTACTGAACCAAAACCAATAGCAGATCACACATATCATAAATAGCATAAAAAGCATTTTTACACACATGAAATGATAACTCTAAAGCATTATTTATAAATGAAAGAAATCAGGGTATAACTACAACATAACTTTAGACTACTCAAAAAATTCTGTAAAAATTAGAGGAGCTTAATTATACCAAATAAAGACTATCATAAAAATTTCAAGTCAAAACAGTAAGTACTTTATCCTACACAAAAATGACAAGGCAGCATAATTTCAGGGGCATAAAATACTTTGTACATAAAAGTGTGCCAAACAACAGATCTCAGAACATCATTAGCTCTAGATAGACATAAAAACACCCTCCAAAAAGTTTCATGCACAAATTCCTTATATATTATTTATTATGAATTATTTATCATCACGTGGAAATAGGCACCATAACTAGACAGAGCAAACTTTCCACATGACATAACCTAATAACATTTTTCATAGATAGAGCATGACATAAGAAGACTAACAAACTTGGTCTCACATTTTTCTGAGAAACAGAGAATTACTTATCCATTTTCTAAGATAAAAGCAATTAATAGAGATAATTTAAGCTATACAGAAAAGTATCACAAATTCTACATTTTATATTTTTCATGCATAGATCATCTCATAAGAAAAATACTGCAAGTTAAACCAACTCATTTGGATGAAAAAGAGCAAGTTATGATTTTTCAAAAGTTTTAAGAGAAATTTGTAAAATTAATTCTTGAAAATTAATCAAACCGAAAACACTACGCGTACCTGGAGTGTACCTAGCGACTGAACTTCGCTATGGACACCCGACCCTGTGTACCCAGACCGAACCTGTGCTGACGTTAGTGCTGATGTCATGCTGACATCACCGTGGGTCCCACACGTCAGTGAAACGTCGCGAAACACCGGTCGCCGGCCGACGGGATCTCGCCGACGGCGAGGTCTCCGGCGACGCTACGGCACTCAATTGACTCAACTCTGCAGCACGGACTCAACGGTGTACAAAATGCAAGAAAATATCGAGGTCTCGACCGGTGGCGACGCACGGCGGCGGACGGCGGCGCGGGTCGACGGCACTCCGGCCAGCTCGGGCCACGGCGGGGTACCTGGACTAGCCTACCAGCTCTAGCAGACCAAAACAGCTTAGATGGACTAGACAAAGTGGTGAATGGACGGCCGGAGCAACGTCGGTAAGGTACGCCGGTGAGCGGCGGCGCGAATCCGCGACGGCGGATGGCCAAATTCGCCGGGCTCGAACCCTAATCGGCCTCATGAACTACACCAATTGAACCTACTCGAGTAGACGAACACGATGCGCAAGATAAAGAAGGGAGGGAGAGGTTGCTGGCCACGGCGGACCGCGCGGCGGTCGGGCGACCATGATCGGCGAGAGGGGAAACGGTCGATTCGACCTTTACCTGGGGTTATCGAGGCGGGGAGGGTGCGCACGGTGTGCCTCGCACCTCGGTGGAGCGATTGGCGAGTTTAGGGCAAAAAGTGTTCAGGCTACGGGGTGCGGCGGCAGTGCAAGCTTTCGGCGGCGGCAATGGCGGTTCGGCGTCCGCTTGCTCGGGCTC
The DNA here is from genome assembly GCA_023333625.1 of Bothriochloa decipiens. NCBI lineage: Eukaryota > Viridiplantae > Streptophyta > Magnoliopsida > Poales > Poaceae > Bothriochloa > Bothriochloa decipiens. The sequence goes on along the minus strand of CM041637.1, from coordinate 48,404,577 downwards.
TGGTGGAAGAGGAGGGGCAAGAGTGCGTCTGGTGGCGTAGAAGAGAGGGAGGGAGAGACTGACACGGTCGGGGCGGCTCGAAATGGCTGCTCGGGCTCGGACGGAGGAAGTGCGGCATCGGAGCTCGTCGAGCGCGTGGCGCTCAAGCGGGCAGAGCGAGGGCGCGTGGGCGAGCTGTGGGGCCAGGCGAGCGCGGCGCGCGGGATCGGTGTGCGGCGCTCGGGTGCGGGGGCGAGACAGCGGACAGCGGCAGCGGACCGGCGTACGGACGCCACGCGGCCGGCGTCGGCGCGGACAGCGTCGCGAGGAAGAAGAAGAGAGGAGGAAGAAGAGACTGTTCGGTGGGTCCCACTGCGCCAAGATTCGTGCAGACTTGATGAACCCCATATTTTCCAAAATAATCCGAATTTCAAAAAACTCATAAAAGATGAAATGTTCCTTTTGATGAGTAGAACATTTCACTTTTAAACATCAAAACCTAATTCTGCCTAGAATTTGAATTCCAAAAATTGGGATTCAAAATTAAAAGAAAATCATTTTTACAAACTGTTTTTTTGACATTTTTGACCCACTTCCAAGCCTTTTTATGAAATGACCCCAAAATAAGTTTTGCTCCAAATAATTTTCTCTACAAACTTTATTTAACACTCAATCTCAAATAAGCAACCTATCACATAGCTCTAGTTCAAATCAAGGTAGGCACATATTTCAAATTTTCATTTCATGTACAATAAATGACTATGCAAATGAGATGGTTATGCTCCTAAAGTGCAAGATGATGCCTGCTTAACACCAGAGTGTTACATTCAGTTAATAAATATATAGATGCATGTAATAGGGTGTCCTTGGGTTGGAAACTTGCGAGGCACAAGGCATCTTAGATTGTGGATGTTTTAGTTTTTAGAGACTTTGTGCCGCCAATGCCAATCCGATCAACGAAGCTACACAATATTGCTTCAAGATGGTACTAGAACCACGCGTGGCCTTGTCGCGCGCCTGCTCCCATATCTTTTAACACATGTCTATGTTTTCTATAAACGGGAAGTTGAGAACACCATTTAGCTATTTGTCGTTGCAAACAAAATACAAGTTTCTGATATTCAAGAAACCATGTCATTTCAAAGGCGATAAAGAGATATACATGGTAACATAAAACCTTAAAAATCGTATCAATAAATATCAGTAGAACACAAGTTGTGCATGCAATTCAATCATTTCTGAACTCCATATTGAGTCTATGTTCAAATCACGGTCACCACTCGCTTGTGTCAGTTGTGTGCTGAATCATTGGCCACTACCTTGGATGACTTCACCGTTGGCGTGGAAATTAGGCCATGGGAATTTTATCAAACAGAAGCAGAAATATCAAATGCCTAAATTAGGATATGGGGGATGAAATTCCTGTGGCTAAAACAAAAACGGAATCAGCAAACTGAAATCCATGGAAACAACATCTGAATGTTCAACGGCACATACACAGTGCTAATAATCATGTCTCAAATCTCGCTCTCAGAAATACTAACAACCTAACTACGGGTGACATATGGAAAAAAGAGGTTGACTAAATGGCAGATGTATGACACTTTTAACTACAAAACATAAAACACCTAAGCAACACGTCATGAGATCTGTACCACTATTGAGGATGCACTTGTGTTTGAGCTACTTTCAACTTTCAAGCAATCTAGAAGAACACAATCCAGTGCAAGTTTAAGAACTGGAAAACCGGAGTGAAACATCCTCAATTTTTCACGAAGGGAAAATACACAGAATGGCGGATAATATAATAGTTCGAAGCATCAAACCATCTCATTATCCCGCAATAGTCGATACAGGATCCATACATCGTACAAAAGATTACAATTAGGGGGAATTACATAAATAATTCATCGCCACACTGGCGGAATCATCAGAGTAGCAGCAGCCTCTGAAACGGCTGCGAAAGGCGGAAGTACAATAAAATCTCCAACAAGAAGCCTGAGCGTAGGAACGAGACGTCTACTCCTCCTCATCATCATAGTCGTAGTCGGGCTCACTTGCCAAATAATTTTTAGTACGGTTTGTACTGGCCACATCTCCCACCCTATGCTTTGCTTTTGCTATGTAGTATTTGGTGGGATGCAAGGGATATAATCAAATCGACCTATTATGTGGCTGTAGTTTCCTATGCAAACAGTGACCAATAATATATAATGTAGTTCATCAAATTTTAATCCATCTCATCCACACATCTAAACCCATTCCATCACCATCACACACATCTCACCCTCTCGCACTCAGTTGACAGGTCCAACTCCCTCTCGGAGCTTGTCTCAGCGGCTCACAGCCGGAAGGGTAACACCAGGGGGAGAAATA
>CM041637.1:48338731-48348985 GCA_023333625.1 Bothriochloa decipiens | reverse complement strand
AAATAATCTTCAGAGTTGTGTGTCAGTGATTTCTTCTGACACCCTAAACTGTTGAGAGAAATTTCTCCCTTCGTTGGTAGGTGCTGTCCATGCGGTGCTTGGTTCATTTTTCCAACTTGTTTCAGTTTGCTGACACCCTAACCTTTTGTTCTTTGTGTAACTGGACTTCATGAATCTAAAATCATTTTCAGCTGGTTACACTCACTACATTCTAATCCAGTGGTTATTCTTCAGGGGGAAACTTTGACTTACGAACTGATCCCAACAATGAGCTGGTTGAAGCTGACAAGATGGGGGATGAAGAGGGGAATCCACATCCTGACTATGATCATCTCACACCAGCAGAGCGACGCTACATGGAACAGAAGCAGAAGATTGACATGCAGAAGATGGCCAAAGTTGCCAACAAGTCGCATAGGGACCGCATCCAGGACTTCAATCAGTACCTGGCAAACCTCTGCGAGCACTATGACATCCCCAAAGTTGGCCCTGGCTAACATAACTGCTGTGTTACGCACAAACAATTGTATGCGGGGTCTATCCAGCTTTATAATTCCTTCGCATGTAGTCCCTCCATTTGAAACTACAAGACGTTTTGGATTTAATTGATAATAGTAACTTTATTACTATAGCTTGTATTTAGATATATACTATGCCTAGCCGCCTAGGTACATAGTAAAACTAGAAAAGTCAAAACGTATCGCAGTAGAATATATGGTAAAGTCAACAGCAATGCACGAGCTATTATTTCCTTGCTTTCAAATGTACTAGATGTTCGAAACATTCGTCGACAAACTTAAATACTACACCAGCAAAGGATAACAAGCTCCTATAACTTGAATTAATCAACGAATCCAAATTCCGATCCAACGAATGCAATTGAAAATCCCTTGCCCAGGACACAATTTCCCAGCACCTACTGGAAGTTGAGCTTCATGATGGCGAAGCCAAAGAGGGCAGCAAAGAGCACCGCTAATGCCACCACCACAGCGGCGACCCACCCCAGCCAGCTGTGCTTGATGTTTAGAAATGGGGTTTGAATTGTTTTCTTACAAGAACCATTTTTATCTAAGTAAGTTGTACGGTAATAATAAGGTTGGTCTGATTTCTCTTCAATGAGGTTGAAGCCGGATACTCTTTCTATTATCTAATAAAGGCAGCTGTGCTTGAAATCGAAGTGGTCCTCCAAGAACATCTTCACAGTCTTGTTGGTGTCGTCCATCTGCGTCATGATGTCACCAAATTGTGACATGGTGTAGCCCGTGCATGTAGTACCACCTCCACCAGATGAGAACTTTTCTGTGGAGCTAAAAATCGACTTCCTTAGAGGCACCTTAGGGGCATGTGCTCCCACCCACACACATCCAAAATTGCATGAGCAGCACAACCAATTTAAATTTTTTAGGCTAGGTTGGAAGAAACACTTGACATTGCTATGCCTACTTAATAAAGCCTCTTTTTACTCATCTATAAAGACATATAAAAGTGGTGAAACAGGTTCACTGTTTATTGCGTACTGTTCATGCCTAACTTTTGAAAGTAATACAAGACTGAAGCTGTCTTAAAAATTAGCTTTCAGGATCAACGGTGTTTCAAATTGAAGGTTTGAAAACAATATTGTCTTTGCCTCATGATGCTATCATTGTTCTAAACAACAATTGTTTGTTGCCAAAGAGAAGAGCATACAAAGAAGTTTGTTTTTAATAATGGCCCTTGTAGGCTACCGACTACCATACGGCTGCACCAGCTGACTGCAAGGAATATAGATTGCGGACAAGCAAATATTGATTAGGGGAGCTTAGCTACTTAGGGCTAGTTTCTTACCTCCATATACTACGGACATGAGTAGGAAACTAGGAAGGGAGTTGGAAGTTGGTGCCGCCGGCCGATGGACACTCGCACTCGCGTGGAAGTCGTGGCTGCTGAATCGATGCAAGTCGCATGTATGCCTTTCCATACTAGGCTTCAATTATTCCTATGAGTCATATAAACAATACTATACTACTATACCTACTTACTCCCTCCGTCTCTTTTCTAGTGTCGTTCTAGCATTTAACCCCATACATCTAAGATGCTGTGAACCTGAACCTTGTCTCTATCCATGTGCATTCGAGAGACGATGAACGAAGGCAGTTTAGAGCCATACTTCAGCGACTAAAAAATGGGATAGAGGGAGTACATATTTGGGATTGAGCCCCTTAGCCTCGAGGGCCAGTGCGCTAGGACTGCTAGCACCCCTGGGGCCGGCCCTGGAGGCATATCCATAAGTACCAACTCCACCGGATAGGCACTTTCTGAAGATAAATGAGCTTTACTATAAATTTGAAAACAATAAAAAAAGTAAGGTGAAGACAAATGAGGCATGCCAAGGCAAGGTTTTACCGGTCGAAGCCATGCAAAGAAAATTCTGAGAAAAAACAAGGACTTAGAGACTGTCACCTTAGGGGCATATGCTCCCACCCATAGGATCGAAGCACACCCATCCAAAAGTGCATGAGGTAGCAAATTTAACTTCTTAAGACTAGATGCGAAGAAACACCTGTGTGTTGTAGATTTTCTTAGGACAATTGTACCACTGCTACGCCTACTAAAAAAGGCTCTCTCTTTACTCGTAAAAAAGTTAGTTGTTGCAATACAAATGCACAATATGTTTTTTTAAAAAACAAAAACTCCTATGTGTTGATTGGTTATTTGGTTTGAGTTATATTATGTTTTCATGTATTTTTTTCTAAAATTTTGAATGAACTTTTGAAAGTAATACATGACCGAAACTGTCTTGAAAATTAGCTTTGACGATCATCGGTGTTTCAAATTGAAGGTTTGAAAACAGCACAGTCTTACTTATTGATGCTATCACTGTCCTAAACAACAATTGTCTGCGGACAAAGAGAAGAGCATACGTACAAAGAAGTTTGTTTTTAATAATGGCCCTTGTACGGCTACCGACTACCGTACGGCTGCACCACCTGACTGCTAGCTGAAGGCGACTTTTATCAGATGCGCGCATTTATTGGTCTGCCGAAGTCAAAGAGGCGCAGCATTTACAAATACAAGCAACTACAAACTTTATTTGCTGATGCCAGCGAAGATTTTGAACTGAAGCATCGAACCAAGAAAAGGTGAAGGGTATTGTATATGGAGTACATGTCATCATCCCCTGTGCTTTTCTATCTTGACGATAGCTTATCGTGCCTGCATTTGAATATGATAGGTGAGCCCGGCCCCGAAGATAACTTTACTTTTATGTTCTTCCATTCCATCGAGGAAATCACAAGTACCGAGTACACGTACTCCAGAACTTGCAATCCCCGCGTTAAATGTCAACTCTCCCTGCTCTCCACTTATCATCAGAGATCAGATCGATCAGGGTCCGGCCCTTGCTCAGTTTGATCAGGGTCCGTACAGGATTTATCTTGGATTTACAAGCAAAGCATATATCAGATATATAAGAGCCATGCATGTTCTCGTCTCATACCCCGTACACTAAATTATGCTTGCACGTACATAAACACGCGCCGTAAATCTGTGACAGGTTATCGGGACGTCTTCTTCGTTGTGACAGGTTTCTCGCTTCGCTTGGTTATAGGCTAGCCCCAGTTTACCAAGTTGGAAGAGTGAATTAGTTGTTCTAAATGCTAGTAACTTGACAATGCATGTTGATTACCAGTATTTTTTTCTCTAGACACGCCGACGGTGCGTGTTGATTAGTAGTACACCTATTCAACGTTATAAGTGTTGATTGTTTTATTTACGAACTTGGTCAAACTTAAAATATCTTGACTTAAGACAAAACTAAAATACCACTTTTTGCGACAAAGGTATCTAGTCTAGTAATAAAACAAACGAACAATAACCAACCACATCATCTGTATAGTAGGAGTGTATAAGAGCACGTAGTAGTTGCAATTCTGTTTGTTTAGCAAGGTGGTAATTAAGGCTTTGGCAAATGACAAGATAGTCTCTAAACATGCATGTCCTATAGTATATTAGTATATATATACGTATATATAGGTTGGTTAATTACCACCGGGCTGCTGTTAGCTTGATCTGATGCCTCTGGGCATCAATTTGACTTTGACGGTTTTTCCGGGCGGGCGGCACATGCACCGTGCAATGCAGTGGATGCCGGCGGTCGGCAGCCGGCAGACTGACGTGCGAAACGTGCAATTGACTCATTGAGTAGTCAGCTGGCCGGTAGAGAGAGCAGCACAGTGCTGTCATCAATTGACGCGACATCTAACAAGTGTATTAAATATCAGTGTAAAATTGGCTTGCAACTTGCTTGTTAATTAAGCAGTTAGAACGAACCTTCTAGTATTACCATGATTTATTTAATTAATTAATTAATTAGTGATACCGTAGCTAGTCACTCCTGGTCTCTCTGACCTTCTGGAACCCAAACAGGTTGCAGTGTCGCGAATTAGCCACGGCCGCTAGCTTCTGTGATTATAATTCTATAGTTAACAAATACATTAAAGATAAAACATTAGAAAGCTGTGAAAAAAACCAAATGATTCCCACTTCTGAAAAAGTTTGATGAATATTAAAGATATTTTTATGGACTTGGGCTCGTTCAAAGAGAGAGACGGGTCTTAAATCAGGTTCTGGTTGGACACCTGGTTGGGAAATAAACTTCTCAAAGATAAGTTTCCCTTGTTGTTTAATATTATAAGAAGGAAGAAGACTCTGTAGCACAAGTACTTAGTTCAACCCCGCTGAATATTTTCTTTCGTCGAAACTTAGTGGGCGCCAACTTAAGAGCCTAGCTTAGAATTGTTGCCTCCTTACATGACTTAAGCTTACTAGATCAGAGAGATATTTTTGTTTGGGGTCTTAATGCGTCTGAGAACTTTACGGTCGAGTCTATGTATACGGCGTTAATTAACAATAGGTGTCAGGACTTATGGCAGATCTAGGTACCTATGAAAATTAAAATATTTTTATGGTACTTAAAAAAGGTGTAACTTTAATTAAGAATAACTTAGTTAGACGTAATTGGAATGGTGACAGTCATTGTTGTTTCTGTCATTGTCAGAAGACAATTCAACATCTTTTTTTAGATTGTGTTTATGCCAAATTCCTATGGCGTGCTGTACATATGTTTTTTGGTATTCCTCCTCCAAATAAAATAAATGACTTATTTTTAAGATGATCAAAAGTAGGGATAAAAAGTATAATTCATTGTTATTAACAACAGCTGCGGCACTTTGTTGGGCTATTTGGCTATTACGAAACGAAGTGGTTTTTGATAAATGCAAACCAAAATCTTTCTTACAGGTTTTATTCAGAGGAACACATTGGGTTCGGCAGTGGGCAAGTCTACAACGGCATGACGACCAAGGTGATCTAATGGTCGGGATTGGTGGTCACCTAGAGACTTCCGCACTTTAGTTTTTTAGCTCTAATGAATGGTTATCTTCAAGATACATTGATTTTGCATAGATTAGACTTTATTTTATTTCGATTAGCCTTTGATGGGGCTATAAGTTTGTTATTGATGCTCCACATCGTTGAACTTTGTAAAGACTTTGTAATAATTGGACTGATTCTATCAGTTGATAGATAAAGCCGGATAAATTTATTCTTTATTAAAAAAAGGTTAGCTTACGATTTATTCCTCCTAACTAGCATCTCAACTTTCGATGTAACAAGGACTAGACTTTTTTTTTTTGAAAAAAAGACAAAAAAACAGGATGCTTGAATTAGTTTATATCTAGGCTTATTAGGCTGAAGGGTTTTTCTTTTCCTTTGCGAAGATAGGATGAATGTATCGACAAAACTCATCAAATTGATTGGCCGATCATCAGAGATCATGTGCATCATCATCAGTGCGGTGCAGCCTTATTTAAGACGGTACTTAATATATGTGCGAAAGTCAAAGGCACGCTAATCTTTCTCTATATATGGTAATCCCAAGAAGCTGCTCCAAAGAGGCGTGAAACATATTTGGCCCAAAACTTTGTCAATTTCTAGTGAATATTATTCGTTACCCTTTTAATTCCTCCCTGCTGGAACTCTAGAGTCGTGTCAACAGTGCTCACATTTGGATCTTAGTAATTGCTAGCGAGTAAATTAAATGTACGTTGTTGCCGGCGAGGAAGAGCGGGGCCACGCCGGCTGGCACAAGGGCGTGGCGAGCACAGCCACGCCGGCAAGGAAGAGCAGAGCGCCGTGCCCGAATGGTGGAGGTGAGCTTTGCAGCACGTCCATGGTTGGCCTCAGACTCTCAGAGGGAATATGAAAACTAAATCTGTTCAGCAACTGAATGCTTGCCTCGTCGCTATCTGAATGCTTGCTGCTTGTTGCCTCGTCGCTATCTGAGTGCTTGCTATTCTTGCCTCTGTACAGGTATTTTTTTTTTTGACAACACTGTTCAGCTGTTGAATGCTTGCCTCGTCGCTACTGAAGAATGAACAGATGCTAAATATGGTTGCCTCGTCGCTACTGAATGCCCTTCTTGCTAACTGAATGAATGCTTGCTACTGAATGCAGGCAGCACATCTGTAATTCTATTTTTCAGTTCCTGCATGTTCACTTGAGTTTGATTCTGGTCAGTTACCTGATAACTGAATGCTTACCATCATGCTCATTTTCAGTTACCTGCATGTTCACATATAGCGTCACCTGTCCGCAAATCTCCTATGTGAAACTGTCCACTGTCTGCATGTCTCCCGTGTGAAACTGTCCAACGACTGCATATGATGTCGAATGCGCATTTGGCGTATTGCAGTCCTGCTTTGATATTGTTAATCGACCATCAAGGTTATGGAAGCGGGAGGACGTTATCAACGTAATGCAAGCTTGTGTTATCCTTCACAATATGATAGTGGAGGATGAGAAGGAATTGGTTAGAGTTTCCTTGGATTTGAATAAGGATGCAAGTGCAACGATAGTGCTCCCGCCTGAAGTGCATACAAGTGATAACCCCAATCCACGCTTCGCGGATGTGCTTAGAAGGAATTCCGCTATCCAAGCACGTCTAACACATAGAGAAATAAGGGATGATCTTGTTGAGCACATATGACAGCGCTATGGAAACAAAGAAAATTAGACATAAATGTTTCAATCATGTTTGATTTATGAGGAATAAGATTTATGTTATATTTGATTTATGAAATATATTATATTATATAATACATGAGTTGCTTTTAGAAATTTGTTTTCTATCCATTAGCAACACAATGGTATATATAAATACCATTCATGATTGATCATGACTGCAACTTCTAAGAATTTGTAGACAGCAGCTGTCTCACTGTTGTACATGCCCTAAGTGTATAGTATGTTTAAGTGTATACTCCGTAAGGCGTTCTAAAGTTTTTTTTAATCTAAAAAGGTAAAACATTTTATAATTTAGAATTACGGGGTAATAAGTATCAAAGTATCAAGTCATCCGTGATTCCATGAACATCACCACTACCGTACCATTGCGTATACTCCAGTAAGATCGGAGCCGGCCACGCACTATTGAATTATTATTTGTTCCAATTACGTGTCTAAGTCTGACTTCGAGTTCTTGAGGCAGCTAGCATTGGTCCTGCCGTACGCAACGTGTACGGCCGGCTTACGTTAGCTAGTTGGGCTGTTGTACCCACCGTCCTGCTATATAATCGCATATCCTATATACTTGCTACACAAGCATGTGATGACTTATTTTTGATATATTCATAGTGGTATTTCCTCGAGTCCGAGGTGGTACTAGTCGTACGTAAACATGCAAGCAATAGGTACACGTCGTGGAGGTTGAGAAGCAACGGTCACAGTGCTCATATAATTATATATTATCCATCTAAATTATAAGTTATTTTAATTTTTTTGACGAATCAAAGTATCTTAAATTTAACCAAATGAAGACCAATGGTACGACACTATTTACGAGACCACGAACCACAATCCATGTAGCATGTGATTGGACAAAGAATTATATTTGCATTGGTGGTAACTGAAGGTATATTTGCTATGACTCTAGTTTCGGCTCTAGCAGCGGTTTCATCATCAAAAGAGCTAGAGAAGTTGTTCCAAATTATATTTGCGTCAGTGGTAACTTAGGGTATATTTGGTAAGACTCTAGCTCCGGCTCTAACAACAGTTTCAGCAAAGGAGCTAGAGGAGTCATACCAAACAAACACCGAAACACATGAGAAGTAACACTTTTTATTACACATAAAAGGAGTTAGAGCTATTTTTGATGCAAGGAGTCGGAACTAATTCTTCTTCCTCTAGCTTCAACTTTAGTTCCTTTGGAAAAGCTTATAGAGGAGTTGTGCCAAAGGAACACTTAAAATGTTGCAAACGAAGAAGCATAATTTTTAGAGGGATTTTATACACTATGGTTGCATAGAAACTTGTATAAGTACTGGTGTCAAATTTAATTAGAGATTATACAGTAGATTAAATTAGACCCCTACGTGCTGTTGGGCCCTGTGTGAGACGGATCGGACTTCGCTTTCACCTGGTTATTATTTGCGTGCAATGCGTGGAAAAGTCAGGACTCCGTGGGGGCCACTACCAGAGAGTGTCGAAAAGTCAACTTTTCCTACTCGCTACCGTACCTCTGCATCTCCAGCACTGCTCTGCTTATCATCAGCATCCACGAAGCCGATCCAAGCCCTAATATAAATGTCAAATGGTTTGCCCTGCTCGGTGCAGCTGCCTATAATAATTCTATGGTTTCAGGATCGAATCGCCAGCCTCAAGTTCGCCGAGAACTGCCGGTCCTAGCGTGGCTGGCAGGCGCAACGCCGTCGCCGTGTTCGCCGCCGTGGCCACGCCGCCGAACAGCACGCCAGAGCACGTCTAACATACTTATAATGTACTTCTAGGCATGTATCTGATGTGATAACAGCAAAATTGTTGAAATTAGATAGGATTTGCGTGCATATTTGGAAAGATAACTGTTGGCAGTTTAGAGCTCCTGATTCATGTCATCAACTGTTGCACTATATGTGTCCTACTGCTAATATGTTTCACTTTTTTTCTAAGAAAAAGTATATATACATACTCCTATGTCGATTGGTTTGAGTTGTATTATATGTTTGCATAATTTCCCTTAGCATGACTCAAATTATTATCTTCATAGTTAGCTTTCAGGATGATTGGTGTTTGAACTTTTGGGAAACACTGACGGCCCTATCAGCGTCCTAAACAATAATTAATCTGTGGCGGAGGGTAGTACTGTAGTATCAAGATGTTTCTTTAATCATGGTTCTTGTACGGTTGCCGTACCGTACGGCGTGGCGCCAGCTAAGTGCAGAACGAAGGCGACTTTTATCAGACGCATTTATTGGACTGCCCAAGTCAAACAAACTCTCACATTTTGTAAATAATAGTACAAGTTATTTGCTGCCAACGAATATTCTGACCTTTGGAAATTTTGAACTGAAGCATCGAATCAAGACAAGCTCAAGGGTATGGCACCCCATGTGCTTTTCTATCCTGACAATAGCTTATCGTGTGCATAATATGGTGATGACTGGCTAAGATAACTTATCTTCCTAGCATGTTCTTGATCGAGGAAAGCTAGCGGGAAGCTGGGAAGTACGTCACACACCATTAGTCCTGGGAAATAAAATTTGAGAACGATATTTGAGGAAATGAAAGCTTTTAGGGCAGTCTCAATGGCGATTTCATGACCCGATTTCCACCGGTAGTGCAGAAGAGTTTTATATCCATAAAACTTTCTCTACCCCGAGAAACTTTTACAAATAACAAAGCTCTAAAAGCTTTTGTGAAGGATAACCTAGTAAAAGTACACACACACACTAGCTGTTCCAATGTACTTCGCGCCTGAAGTTTACTCCTTGTATATACATGCATGTTGTTGCATCAATAATACAAATAATATGCATATGCCCAAATAAATCATAAGGCCGGGAGCATGCGTGCACCGGAGAAGAACTCGGAAGTCAAAACAAGCGACGGCATTGATCCCTCGTCTTGTCTGCATTTAGCCACACGTGAGAAACGTCTTTGACGCCCTTTGCTGGGAAAGACGACCAAGAAGCAGGCGCGCGGCAAAAGTCAGGAAGGAAGGAAACAAAGGATCCTGATCGATCGCCCCGCGTTACATCTCAACTCTCCCTTTCTCTCCAGTCTCCACTTATCATCAGGTCAGATCAGGGTGCCCTTTGCTAGGCGAGGCAGGTCAGTTTGGTGAGGGGGAAAAGATATATGGATGATAGGATGAGGGCCTGCCACAGAAAGACGGTGTATATGTATATGTATATGTATATGTATATGTATATGTATATGTAT
>CM041637.1:48287610-48299192 GCA_023333625.1 Bothriochloa decipiens | reverse complement strand
TAATGATAAATTTGTTGGCAACCATTACTTTACTATTGTCTTGTCACTATGTTGACCGGTCATAACTTAAGGATAACTTTCATCTATAGTTTGGAGCAATCGTTTTCCTTCGGCGCGGAAAAAAACGACCAAACACAAGTGAAGTCCGTACAACTATGAACTCTGAATGGTTAACACAACACCCAACAAGCAAGAGAGCGAAATTACAGGCAACAAGACTGCACGTAGCATTCAAACTACAAAAATCCCTGTTAATTTATCATATGATATCCGATGAGCTGGCAACTTTCAAGAAATCTACTTGCTTTAGCAACCCCTGATCCAGCTGTAACTGAAAAAAGCTTTAACTATTTACAGATTAAACTCCATGCAGAATATAATCCTTGCTCTAGTAACTTGGCCAAACCATCTCAACCGATGTTGAATCAATTTTTCCTTAATTGTTGCCACCCCAACCCTATCTCGAATATCGATGTTCCGGACTCTATCCCTCCTTGTGTGCCCACAACATCATCGTAACATACGCATCTCTGCTACACTCAATTGCTGGATATGTCGTCTTTTTGTGGGCCAACATTCAGCACCGTATAACATCGCCGGACGAATCGCTGTCCTATAAAACTTACCTTTTAACTTCTGAGGCACCCTTCTGTCATAGAGGACGCCTGAAGCTTGACGCCATTTCAACCAACCGGCTGAAATTCTATGCCTAACATCTTCATCAATGTCACCATCCTTTTGTAGCATCGATCCTAAATACCGAAAAGTATCCTTCTTGGCCACCACTTGCCCATCGAGGCTAACGTCTTCCTCCTCATTCCTAGTCGCGCTGAAATCGCACCTCATGTACTCGGTCTTGGTCCTACTAAGTCTAAACCCTTTCGACTCTAACGTGTGCCTTCATAGTTTCAACTTCCTATTAACCCCTGTCCTAATCTCATCCACTAGCACCACATCATCAGCAAAGAGCATACACCAAGGGATATCACCTTGTATGTCCCTTATGACCTCATCTATCACCAAAGCAAATAAATAAGAGCTCAATGCCGACCCTTGATATAGTCCTATTTTAATTAGAAAGTCACTGATCTCGTCATCATATGTTCGGACACACGTCACCACATCCCTGTACATATCCCTGCGGACGTAAAAGGAATCAGATAAACAGGCACGCCTCGCTCATCCGCCCGCCCCAGCACGGTGGCACGTACTAGGCGGCACCGCTGTCGCGCTGGGCGCACCACGAAAGGTGCATGTGGTTCTATTCTAGCCACATGCTCTTCTGTGATCAGCAAGTGGGAATTGGATTCTCCTCCCCGTCCCCAACCTCGTCCACCACCACCACCCCGCGCGCCATCGATTCGATCCTCCTCCGGTATGGCTGCGGGTAATCGCGTCTTCGGCTCACTGCTTCTGCTTCTTCTTTCGTTTCTCGTTGTCGGTTGCAGATCACATCATCAGCGCCAGAACGAACCCCAACTGTCGTGATGCTGAATTTCCTACTGGTGTCGATCAAATCCCAAGCTAAATCATGTGGCGCCACAAGTTTCAGACAAAGCACGGTACTACCTCTCTGCCTGGTGAGTTGTGCTGTCTCAGGTTCTCTAACGTTACATATGAGCAGCCTTGCCTTAGGAAACTGCACAAGCTACACACCATACTAGCTTCAAACTCCCTAGCCCAATGATACTTCAGATTGCGCGTGAATCTAGTCATCACATCACACTTTCAACTGCATCGAAATTAGATGTTTGCACAAATCATGCCACTTGCTGAATGATTCAGCCATTTGCTGAATCACAGAAATATGACACCAGGAAGGAGCTCTTCTACCCTTCCATTCATTCACAACAGATTGCGAAAGAAACTACAAACAATAGCTAAGTCCCCAAGGGTACTGCATAAATTCCAACAAAGCACTACAGTTTAGGCAGATAGTGATTTTTTTATTTTTTAAAAGAACTGGGATCCCATTTGTTTTTTTGGGAAGACATTCACAAAGAAAAGAGAGCCAACAAAGAAAAAAAAAAAAACAGAACAAGGCTGCCCTCGCCAGCCAAGTATTCCAGAATCCACCAAAAGGTCTACCCAAAACAACGGAATCCCCCACTAACAAACTGAAACTTAACATCAGTAGTACATCCAGCATAATCCTAAGCAACAACAGAGCTTCCTGGCTCTAATCTTCGGCTCCAGAGGTACTATTACAGTTTAGTCAGATAGTGAATACCTGCGTTCCAGAAACACCAAAAAGACTAAAAAAACAGCAGCATATGTTGCCAGCTATCAGGTTTCCATCTCCAAAAAGACTAAAACAACAGCACATGAATCCTCTACTGTTGCCAACTATTTATCAGGGTTAAACCTCCAAAAAGATATAATAATACATGTCACTAAAGTTGCCTCCTACAAAATTTTCTCCCAGATTACTGTACACCTTCAATGGAATCCAAGAAAAGAGCGCAATAGATGAGCAGGGGTCTTGCCTACTCATCAAGTTGCCGACCAGCAGGGCCTACAAAAAGTTTTTTTGTGGCAAATTAGTACATTTATAGGATCCAATTACCCCCACTCCATTTACTCACAGCAAATGACATTTGCACTACAGCCAACCAGTAAACAATTTGATCACAAATTTCGGTTGAACACTGAAAAAAATAGACATACCAATTACTTCATATAGCAATATCCAGATGTTTGGCTCCCAAGTTTCCATGCATCGAATTAAGCCCTCACGGGAGCCACCGAGCAATTTCTGCACACAAGAAGAAGTATATATTTTGCACTGAGTAAAGGAATACAAAACCTTTTTACATATCATTTTAGGCTGTGTATTTCTTTGCCCATATAGGATTTCAAAAACATATCAAATTAGCTACATTTACCAACCAGTTTTAGTAGATGAAGAGACAAATTAACTTGATGAGGTAACAAGGGACCAAAACAGTACCTGTATGTCAGGCAGAAGTTCAACAAAGTGCTTATGATGATTCCTGAAGAGTTGAAGATAATCATAAGCTTTTTCTTTCTCGTACTTGCTCACCCACCTCCCTTCTTTCTCATCATATCTTTTATTGCACTTAAGGGCAAGAAGCAATGTAATTACAGGCAGATCAGACCCATCAGGATTCTTCGGCCATTTGAGGCCAGTGTCATGATTGATTTTTGATCGCATCTTATGTTTTTCAAATGGACTATCAGAGATCATATGGTAAAGATAGCAGGCCTTCTGATCGTAACTCCAATTGTCAGGATAGTTTTTTAGTTGCACAATGGATGTACGCTCAAAATCAAATGCATATTTGCAGAATTTCTCTGAAGTCTCTGACAGTTCAATGTTGCACACCTGACAGTAAGGATGAAAACAAACGGAAAAGGTATTACAATATAGCAAACGAAAGAAGTCAGTTCAGGGTATTTCTACATTTTAGCAATTAAAGAGTACAAAAAATGGTTGTGAAACCAATTGAAACTGACAAAATTTTTGTCAAGGGCGTTGAGGCCCAAGATTGGTGGACCGCTACGGAGTTCATATCCGGAATTGGTATTGGTGCTCGAGTTGTTTCCAGGAAGCTTAATGGTGAATAGATGATATTAAGACACAACCACCATGAATAGGTGCTTAGGCCAACTAAATGACAGGAATTGAAAGCCATAAATCCCCTAAACCTAGCCTTCCTTGCATGCTGTTATCCCTGATCTACTGCCATCAGTGGCTCTGTTCTTGTGCTGCATGCGGGACTAATGGCGCCCCCACATAACATTTTAATGTTTGATGAAATTCGGGATGGTATCATAATATTGAAAACGATATCATGATATAGCTAGATTTGGAATATTTCTGTTCCATTTTCATCCTTACCTGACAACACTGAATTATGAGTAATTTAACATCATCCTGCACCCTCTTCCATTCCTCTTCTTCAGTAGAACAAGTTTTGCGAAACACCCTCACTGCATTATTTACACAGAATCATTAGTTAGGGTAAACTAAAACAACTAGTATACAATGGATTTATAAAGACTTACATTCAGTAAGCAGCATTTGAATTCTTGGCTTACCACCTGGGAGCATCTTGACAAAAAGATCCTGTAGTCTAATCCTCTCAGGGTAAAGTGACTTTATAGCCATACCAGAAAGCAAGCTCCACAGGTCTCTACAAATGCAAATCTAAATTAGAAAAACTTGTTTATATAACTACAATATATGACATTTATATAAGCAGAGCCTGATTTGCATGCATGCATAACAGCCTGGATGTATAAGGATGAGATTAATAATTGTCTATTGATAATACGGACCTGCCCCTAACCACATTAACTACTTTTGCTTTGAGATTCACAGAGTTTTTTTAGTTAGGGAGTACCAGAGCATAACTCAAATCTTATAACAGATGTGATGTGCTATCAAGCTATCACCCCCCAGATTTCAAATGTTGAAAGCATGTTAGTTTTGGTGATGGGTGAGGGGGAGGGCGGCATATATATTTAGCCATTTAGGATGATTCTGACAAGTGCATATGACTACACATAAATACAAAAGGAGATCACAAAGGGAGTAACTCACATAATCAGCGTACGGAAAGTGGGTGCCATGTTTTTCTTCACACCATTGCCTTTGAACATAATGCTGTCTCCTCCAGTTTTAAGCCATGCTTCTAGGGATCCTTGAATGAGGGAGAGAATGAACCAACCATTGTGATTGCTTCCTTTCTCATAGAAGTTCTCTAGAGGAAGCAACAGATTGTGTTTGATGCGCAGAAGGTAGTGGTAAGATTTTGAAGTCAACCTGTTACTCTCACTCCCCTTCTTCACAAGTGCCAAGACTGGCTCAACACCTCCCATTCTGTACTTATATGAGAATAACTGCATTGCTTTCCCATCGAAGTCCACCACTTCGGTCGAATCATCCTCAACTAACTCATCATGAAGATTCAGAGTTTTGGTTCCCAGTTCTTCATAGGCTACCCGGTGCTCTTGATTGCGATCTGCAACTGCAATTCAATATCCATGTTAGCCATTAACTCTTTTCTTTTTTTTTCCTTCAAGCCTCAAATAAGACAATGAGTGTCAATGAAAGAAAGCTACCAATACCTTGAGCTTTATGGGCTTGCATTTCCAACAGTGCTGGAGGACCTTCATTTAGTAAAACAAAATAAAATTAGTCACGCGGGATTGCAAATAAGTACAAAGACACACAACACAAGTGGCTAGAAATTTTCTTGAAGCAGTGGTACTGATGGCTGCATAAAAACTGTTGCTGCAATTTTGGGTAGTTTGAATCGAGACAATACCAAACTACATAGGACTACATTAAATCGAGACAACTGTTTCTGCAAAATAACAGCACCACATCACCATAAGCGTATGACAGTTGGATATTTGTACAGATATTGCTCGTCAGAGTCACTCAATGCAACATTTAGGTGTAGGTCCTTTAGGAAGCTTCGAAACCAAGTCCTTAATCCATGAGTCAGCCGTTCCAAGCGGATCCCTTGTCATCATTGTTTCCACCATCACCCTACCCAAAGCCTTCACCTCAGTGGATGGATGGGTTAGGCCATTGCCGTTGCG
The DNA here is from genome assembly GCA_023333625.1 of Bothriochloa decipiens. NCBI lineage: Eukaryota > Viridiplantae > Streptophyta > Magnoliopsida > Poales > Poaceae > Bothriochloa > Bothriochloa decipiens. The sequence continues at coordinate 48,293,618 of CM041637.1, read as the reverse complement.
GCTGTTCCCCTCCATATACAGTTTGGTTTTGAATTGGGTTATTTTCACTTGAAATGCCAGAACTTTCAAAATAAAAAATTCCAGATTTTAGGCTTCAGTAACTCTTGGATCTGGTAAAGTTCATTCCTGAACCCCGATCTTTATTTCAACAAAAAAAAATGTGAAGGATTTTCAAAAGGGATAATATGGTTTGTCTGCGGAATATGCTTAAGGGTAGGATTTGCATGTGCATATATGTTGGGGAAATAGAACTTCGATGTACTTTTCAAAGAGCCCCCTCGAAATCATGGGACACGGTATTCAGTTAGAACATATGAACGGTCCAGAACCATTATTACCGTTTGTTTATATTTAACAACCCAGAGTGCAGATAAAAAGCGGTTTTCCTTCATCTAAGTAACTGCACATTACCCAGACAGCACAACAGAGAGCATGCCCCAAATTAAGCGTGAAGCGCGTAGGAAATTCAGTGATTCGCAAGATATGAAGCTAAATAAGGAAACCCTCGTCGCGCGAGAACCCACATTAACTTTCATGCCGTAGCAGAAGGGAAGAGAGAACATGGGGGGGCGCGCGCACGTACCGGATGGATGGATGTGATACAGGGCGCCGCCCTTCCAGACGCGATTCGAATTCGGTCTAATCTCAGCAAAACAAAGCAAAACTAACAAGATGAGAAGAGTAATTAATAGAATCAGAATATGCAAAAACCCCACTCTAGGGGTCGGCGGTGCCACGGACGCGAACCTCGCAGTCGGTGCACCTCGCACCAGCGAGGTTGGGCGGCCGCGGATGCGATCACGCCACCGGAGCCGATAATCGCCGCCGAACCCCGCTTAGGGTTTGGGGTGTTGCCGGAGTGGCGGGGTTCGAAATTTGGTAGCCGCCGACAAAGGGGAGGGGGAGGGCGAGGTGGCGAAGCGAGAACGAAGCCGATGCGGCCCGTCCGTCAGGAGCTGTGTGGGCTGTGCCGACGTCATGCATAAAATGTCTTTAACGGTAAAATATGTCAAAAAAATAATATACTTAATGATGATAAGTAAGTCACGATAGATGAATGCTGATTACATATTTTTTAAATAAGATAAGTGGTTAAACACAATATTAGTTTATAATAGTTAATCTCTTTTCAGGAATCGTATTAAAGTCAAAATTCCATTTTAAGTTCGTAGTTTTCGCAACAATGCGTGGGGTGTTCTTCTAATTTATTTCAAAATAGAGGGAGCATTTATGCAACATATCAAAAATATTTATTCTGTGACACAATAATTCCATGCAGATCTACTTGCACCGGTTATATATATTCAATTATTATTTTTTGGCTGTCTCTCACGCTTTATCATTTCACAGGATTTAGAATATTATGGTAGTCCTATTCCTATGTCTTTCCCATTCTCAAAACCTTTACGCTGTTTGGCGAGTGTGCGTGTGCATGTCTATGAATGTATGCATGTTTTATGAATAAAAAAGGAGAGAGGTTAGCCTAGACAACTACTCTCTCTATCCTAAGTTATACTCTCTCCGTTCAATTTTAATTATCACTTGTGCTTTCACAGAAATAATTACTGATAATTATATTTTAAAAATATTAATATTTATACTACATAATTAGTATCATTAGAAATATCTTTGAATCTAGTTCTTTAATAAATTTATCTTGAGATATAAATATTACACGTATTTTCTACAAATCGAGTCAAATTTGTGGCACGCACAAAAAGAGGACGGAGGGAGTAAGTCCTTATAAAATTCTTAGAAAGTTAAAGTATCTTGAGTTTGATCAAATTTATAATATCAACTAAGTATTATTAGATTCTTAATTAATTATATTTTTATATTATATTTATTTGGTGCCATACTTTTTTTTATTTTTCTATAATTTTGGTTAAATTTGAGATGCTTTGACTCTCCTATTACGATGATAAAAATATACTTTGGAACAGGGGTGCATACGAACTAAAAGAATGATTGTGCAAGGTTTGAACAGCAAAGTCAGCGATGCTACTTTACTTTTTAGTAATTCCGGCGCTCTCTTTTGGAGCCTCCACGTACGTTATTCTCCACGAGACGTTGAGGATTCACATCTCACTAGTAAATTTGTAACGATGCGTTGGGCTCGTGAGCTAACGATCAAGGACTTTGATGTATACTGGTTTGAGCAACATGCTCCACATCTAGTTGGGGCGGATTACTTGTGTTTCTAAGCTTCGTTGCTCAAACTTGGCAGTAGGGTTTACAAATGGGACGGTCGAGAGAGCATTGGAGTGATGTGTCCATTCTTCCGTCAAGTGGAGATAACTATCAATTTGATAGAGATTTGACATAGATTATATCCGTCAAATACCACTTGTCCGTTCATTAACCATGTACAACTAATTGACCTCACCTGCAAACTTGAAGTAACTCAACAAATAATAAGGCAGAAGACAATCGAATATTGCAAAAGATCTATTAAACACTTGAATTTGTGTTCTCACAAACTGATGACGACGATGTCTATATAATGAGCTAAGGTCGACCAAAGGACTCCTAGACAATCGACGGTAAAATTGTTCAAGATCGAATAATCTATATAATGAGCTAAGGTCGACCAAAGGACTCCTAGACATGTCCCTATAATTAACTCAAACTCAATACACTAACTAAAAGACGACGATGTAGCACCCTAATAGATTATATATGCCCACTTATTTCAACGATTCCTGTTGACTTGTAAGTTGTAAGGAATTTGAAATTGATATGAGATCCGTTTGAAAGTTTATCTCTTTAAGATTTCCAAGCATATAAAGAACAGCGAAACAAAATCCGTATATTTCTTTTGAGAATCATTAGTGCAGGTTGCTTTTGAAGTCTGAAACGTTCTTGAACTCGTTTTGATTTTTGGGCCTCCATCTTAACTTGGACGCCCTTTCTGGTCTACTCCACCTTCATGCCTCTTCTCTCATGTCTAGCAGCTCACCAATTGACTCTTTTTTTTCCTCAAATATGCACAAGTGTGTATATTATTGTATTAGAAGATAAGAGGTTTAAAATACAAGAGGTGCATTAGTGTTTGTATGCGCTACATTTTTGAACGAAGCTCACCAATTGATCCAATTGTCGAGCTTGAGCTTGAGGGGTCTAGCATTGTTCCTCGCATAGCAACTTAATAGCAACTTAATAGGTATTGTGTGTATCCATCCAAAAGAGTAATGTCCTCGCCATAATTAAGGTCTTAAGTTGACAGAATGCATATGGTGCTAGAGAGCGAGGGATAGGTGTACCCCCCTCCGTTATACTTGGAAAGAGGGGCACCTGTAACACTCTGGTGTTAAGCAAGCCTAATCATTTGCATTCTTAAGCATAAGCATCATTATGCATAGCATTAATGAAAAGAGTGATTGTCATTTCATGTATCATGCTTGATTATTCGAATTTTGCTTGCCTTTCACATGAAGTGCATATGTGGTATGAGTGTTTGGTGTTTGTTTGCCTCTAAGGTAACCTAGACATGTTTAGGACACCAAATGAACCTAGGTTTATGTTCATGGTTTTGGCTAATTAAGCTTTGTTGTCATGGTTGACCAAGGTGGACCATTAAAGTAGTTTTGTTTGACTGAATTGGAAGTGATAGCTAGAGTGCTTGCATGTGTGTGCACCCTAAATGAAGTTTGTAGAGAATTTTATAAGGAACAAAAGTTGTTTTTACCACTTTTCATGAAAATGCTTGGAAGGTGTTCAAAAATGTTGAAAAAGGGCAGAATTGGGGGCTGATTTTCCATTTTGGGAATTTTTAAAAGGTATTTTAATTGGATTTTTGTAATTCAAAATCTAGGCAGAATCTGGTAAAACTTCTTTAAGATGAAATTTTCTACTCTTCAAAAGCTACATTTCATCTATTTTGAGTTTTTGCTAATTCGGCTTAGTTTAAGAGTTATTAAGCATCAAAGTTTGTTTTATATTCATGAAAACAACTTTTCGGTGACGGTTGTGTCCTGGCCGTCAGGGAAATCCCCGACCAGGAAAGCGCCGTGGCCGCCCGCGGCAGCATGCGTCGGCCGCGTGGTGCTCGGGGTCTGCCGAGGCCGGGCTGTGTTGGCCGCGTGGGGCGTCGTCCGAACGTGCTCACTCCTTCACTTGCCCGAGCCCTCACTCTCTCTTCCTCACCCCCGCACATTTCTTCTCTGCTCGCCGCCGCGTCGCCCGAGCTCGTCTCGCCGCCGCCCGAAAAATTCGCCATCGTCAGCCAGGCATTCTCTCGATTGACCCCGCAATCGAACGCGCCCGAGCCCGCTCCACCTTCCTCTACCCTCGTCTCGGCCGGTTACGTCGAGGTATACCCGAATCGCTCCATTTTCTCCCCGGCCGCCATTGCCGCACCTCGGCTTCACCATGGTCCCGCCGCTCTGGCCATCCTCCCTCGCCATTAGGGTGCAAATCAGACGCGTCGTAGTGGATAGCTGCTAGGACGATGGTCAATGGCATCGATTAGGGTTCCGTTGCCGGGAATTTGGCCGCGCCGCCGTGCGGTTGGTCGCCGGTCCGCCGCGCACGTGGCCGAGCCACCTCGGCCGTGCCCCCTGTCCGTGTTAGCTACTCAATAGAAGCGCGTTGACCTGCTCGTCTTTTCCCTCCGGTCGGTGGCGCCGGAGAGCCGCTGTGTCGGCCGGCGAAGCCACGCCGGCGACCCTCCCTGCCTTTCCCCGAAGGAGGACTTTCGTCCTAGAATTCAAGAAACCCTAGGGGTCTTGGTGCTAAGTTGCCAGACACAGAGATTTACCTAATAGGGCTTGGTTAGTTTCAGGAATCTTCAGGGTCCCCGGTGTAAAGTGCCTTTTCCTTTTTCTTTTCCAGAATTGATTTCAGATTTCAGTTTAAAATTTAAAAATTCATAACTTGCTCATTTTTCATCCAAATGAGTTGGTTCAACTTGTAGTATTTTTTTTATGAGATGATCTATGCATGAAAAATATGAAATGTGGAATTTGTGAAACTTTTCTGTATAGCTTTATTTATCTCTATTAATTGCATTTATCTTAGGAAATGCATAACTAATTCTCTGTTGCTCAGAAAAATGTGAGACCAAGTTTGTTAGTCTTCTTATGTCATGCTCTATCTGTGAAAAATATTTTTAGGCTATGTCATATGTAAATTTTGCTATGTCTAGTTATGGTGCCTATTTTCATGAGAGGATAAATAATTCATAATAAATAATGTATAAGGAATTTGTGCATGAAACTTTTTGGAGAGTGTTTTTATGTTAATCTAGAGCTACTTATGTTCTGAGATCTGTTGTTTGATATACTTTTATGTACAAAGTATTTTATGCCCCTGGAATTGTGCTGCCTTGTCATTTTTATGCAGGATAAAGTACTTACTGTTTTGACTTGAAATTTTTATGGTAGTCCTTATTTGGTATGATTAAGCTTCTGTAATTTTTATAGAATTTTCTGAGTAGTCTAAAGTCATGTTGTAGTTATACCCTGATTTCTTTTATTTATAAATAATGCTTTAGAGTTATCATTTCATGTGTGTAAAAATGCTTTTTATGCTATTCATGATATGTATGATCTTCTATTGGTTTTAGTTCAGTAGAGTGTAGTGTGCAAAATAATGGTTGTTTATAATTCCTTATAGTGTGCGAGTAAATTGTAATGCGAGGCTTATTTGGAGTTTTGTCGGTAGAAGAGAATGCAGATGACATGTGCTTATCATACATGTTTTCAAATATCATATCATTCATCTTAGCTGAGCATTCATTTACCATCATCATCAGCATTATATTTTTATGTATGCACGGTATTCATACGCACTATGCATCATACAGGATCGTCAGAGCTCAAGACGGTAGTTCCCGGAGCACCAGGAGAGGAAGGCCAACAGGAAGCTTTGGTTCGGGAAGCAGTAGCAGAAGAGGATCCCTAAGCTGATCTTCCGGAGTGTCCCGACCACCAGCCAAGCGCTTTCCTGAAAGGCAAGCCCCGGAGCATTCTCCCTGTGGTTTGCAAAATATCTAACTTGAGTCCTTT